>CM059191.1:10074416-10115225 GCA_030323885.1 Branchipolynoe longqiensis
TTCTCCATGTTTACCGATGGTTCCAAAGACCTAAGCCGGGCAGCTGCTGCTGGAGTTTGCCAGGGCAAGAAATTTGGCGTTCGCATGCCCGATCAGAGCTCGATTTTTACGGCGGAAGCCCGAGCACTCCTTCTCGCATTGGAAGTCATTGAACTGTCCAACCACACTGAATATGTAATATACAGCGATTCGTTTTCCTGCCTGCAAGCTGTTGCTGGGCTAAAAACGGACCACCCTTTCGTGGCAAAGGTCATTTACAAAATGAACCAGCTAGCAACAGATGGATATGACATCCATTTGTGTTGGGTGCCTGGCCATGCCGGCATCCAGGGAAACGAACGAGCTGATCGGGCTGCGAAGGAGGCTCTGAACTATGATGTTGAGCCGTGTCTGATACCCCACTCTGATCTGAAACCACTAATAGCCACCCACATCAAATCCAAATGGCAACATGAGTGGGATGAAAACATAAATAAACTTAAAGAAATTGAACCATCTGTGGGAAAACCACCACATTCTCATGTGGGGGGTCGGCGGGACCAAGTGGTCCTTAGCCGCTGCCGTATTGGCCACTCGTGGCTAACACATGTTTTCCTGCTCAAGGGGGACCCTCCCCCTGAATGTATTGGATGTCAGTCCCCACTGACAGTCAAGCACATTTTATTAAACTGTGTTGATTTTATGGCACTGCGCCAACAATTTTACACTGCAAACAGCATGCGTGACCTTTTTACCAAAGTTAAACAAGAAGACATTTTAGCTTTTTTGAGGGCAGCTGGTCTGTACCGCCTCATATAATTCATATAATTCATTAAAACAATTTATATTAATTAATTCTCTCATCTATTTTATTTAATTATATGATTTTGGGCTTTTAAAAATTAATAAGTGTCTATTGACACCTAACTGATTGTATGCTTTTACATTATATGTAACGGCGATGGTTGAATAAAAAACAAACAATTCTCGCCGTGAATATGGCCTATGCTGCCGACACGGCGTAAAGAAACCACCAATCAAAATCAATCAACCGTCTGTTTCACGAAACGGACCCGCGACCGCGCCTCAGCCGCCCCCGCGATCACCTCGCCAGATTTTTAGTCCGGCGGAGGCGACGCGGCCCCACCCCCGCCCCCACCACCACAGCCAGCACCCACGCCACACCCACCCCCGCCGCACCCACCCCCACGACCCCCCACCGCCCTGAAAACCCAGAAACACCAGACCGCACACCGGAAGTCCAAAAACCACTAAGCCGGCACCATCCGGATGTCCGCCGCAGGGTGCCCCGCCACCACAACTTTCATCCACCAACACCCGACACCACCCCTAACCGCCTCCCTAAACACCGCCGCAGTGCCCGCGCCAACCGCCACCCCTTCATCCCCAAACCTCTCACATCTCATGCCGGCCCAGATGGCTCCCATCACCCCCCCCATCCCGCCAAAGCTCTCGCACCTCCGGCCGGCCCAGATGGCTCCCATCACGCCGCCCCTCACATCTCCGCCGCCACCGCCACCCCCCCAGGCTACCGCCCACCCAGCACCCGCACTCGTACCCGCACCAACCGCCCCCCCCGCACCCGCGGCCCCGGCCCGCCTCCGGGACTACCACGACTCCGAGGTAGTCGACCTCCTGGAGTTCGGCTTCCCAGCCAACTACTCCTCCGACTCCCCCCCTCGCCCCACCTACACCAACCACTGCGAAACGGCCGGATTCCAAACCCACCTCCGCGACTTCAGCCGCGTCGAGTTCGCCCATGGGGCCCTGGCAGGCCCCTTCCTCGCCCCCCCCTTCACACCCTGGTCCCAAGTCTCCCCGATGATGACCCGCCCCAAATCCGACCCCAGCAAGAGGCGGGTCATCGTCGACCTATCCTACCCCCCCGGCGCAAGCGTTAATGCGGGCATCCCGAGGCGCGAATACCTCGGCCGCCCCCACACCTACCGCCTCCCCTGTGTCGCCGACGTGGGCCGCCGCCTCATCAGAGAGGGCACCGGGGCCTACACCTGGACCGCCGACATCTCCAGAGCCTACCGCCAGCTCCGAACCGACCCCCTCTCCTGCCCTCTCTTCGGCATCACCTTCGAGGGGGCGGTCTACGTCGACCTCGCCCTCCCCTTCGGATGCCGATCCTCGGGCGCCGCCTGCATCAGGGTCACCTCGGTGGTCGCATGGCTCCTCCGCCGTGAGGGCTACCATGCCCTCGTCTATGTTGATGACTTTGTCGGCTGCGAGCTGACCTACCTGAGGGCCCGCCAGGCCTTTGACGGCTTCATCGCCCTCGTCGCCGCCCTCGGCCTGGAGGTCGCCTCAGGGAAGTGTCACCCGCCGGCGGTGCGGGTCACCTGGCTGGGCTTCGCTATTGACAGCGAGGCCATGACCATCCACATCGCCCCCGACAAGGTGGAGGAGCTCGTCGCGGACTTCGAGGCCTGAGTCGCTCGACCGACCCTTGGGCGCCAGGAGCTGCAAAGCATCCTCGGCAGGCAAGCATCCCGGGCCTACACACTCCGTATCCCGGTCGACACATCCCGGTCGACACATCCACCATGCCTTCGGGAAAGGGTCGGGGCCGACGCGCCGCACGGAGGGAGGCGCAGAGAGCCTCGGAGGTCAGCTCGCCCCCCTCCTCATCACCTTCCTCGCCTCCGGGAGCCCGCAGCCGCCCCACAGCCGAGTGGGTGCACACCGCGGAGGTCATGATGCATGAGACCGTGAAGGCCCTGGAGCACCTCACATCCAGGCTCGACGCCATGAGCTGCCACGACACGCCTCTGACCTCTGCAGCGGCCGCCCCCGCGATGCCTCACCAGGCCTACACCGCCACCGTTCCCGTGCCAGTGCCCCCCGCCCACGTAGTCGGGGGGGGTGTTCCCTCCCCCACCGCCGCAGCCAGCGGCCCCGGGGGAGATCCACCCCCGGTACCAGATGTTCGCAAGGAGCTGCCCCGCCTCTCAACCGCCACCCCCAGCATCAGGACTCGCCCCACCTCCACTGCACTACCGCGACCCGGAGGCCCACACCGCCACATCCGCGGCCGACGTCATCAGGGACATCCTCGCCTCGGCCGAGACTCAGCACGCGGGCCGCCGAAAAGGTATATCGCCTCAATATATTTTCCCACGTGACTTAATCAAGAGAGGGGCGGAGAGGAGGGGGTGAAGAGGGGCGAGGCCACCAAGGATGAATACACCCTCGCCCTTCGCATGCTCGAGGCTCACCCCGCCTTCCCCGCCCACTCTCTCCCGGGGCTCAACCACCACGCCCTCACCATACACCGCGACAACCCCGTGCATCCGTGGCCTACCGTCCGCCGGTACTCCGAGACCATTTTCACATGGATCGCGGACGGTAGGCTGCCCCCCGGATGGCACGACCCCATCGCCATCAACATGCTTAGGAGGGAGGCCCTGACCACGCCCCCCAGAGCCCTCCCCTCCTCCTCCACCACAGCCCGCCCCGCCGACCCGGCCCGCCACAGGACTCAGCCCCGTCCCCAGACTGACACACACATCCCCTACAGCCAGGAGGCCCACGGTGCCCCCTGCCCCTCCTGGAACCGGGACCAGGTGAGACCCATGGTGAGGGAGGCGCCAAGCAGCGCCACGCATGCGCCTACTGCGCCAATGTTAGAAAGATTCTAACCATCCACTCCGAGGCGGTCTGCCTCAGCAAACGGGGCCGTGAGCGCGCGACCCCTGCCGCCTCGGCGGATTTTTGATCCGCCCGGCCCGGAAGGTCTCAACCGGCTCCCCCCAGCCACACACGCCGCCCACCACACCCCCCCACAGATCACCTCCCCCAACCAGCTCACCACGACCAACAGTCCCCGGCCCTGCACCGGAAACCGCACCCCCGCACCCGCCCTCCCCCACGGTGAAGACGCCGACATAAGCGGCAACACACACATGCCAGTGTGTCGCCCTCACCAAAGGGCTCCCGCCACCCTCAACGGCAACGCACACATGGCATCAGTCAGCCCAACCGCCGACCCTGTCATCCCTGACAACCCCCCCGACACCCGACACCGCGCACAGTCTGCAGGTGTCGCCTCAGATCTCGCCGCCCTGGCGGTCGCCCACATCATACACGCCACCCACACCACCCACGCCACCCACACCACCCATGGGAGCGGCCCGCCCGCAGCCCAAGCTGGTCCGCCCAGGCCCGCCGCCTAGCGGCCACACACACGACACTATCCCCCACCTTATTCACTGGCCTCGCCACCGTCACCGCCCCTGCCTACCTCAGCCCTCTTCCCGGCCTCCCCGCCCGCTCCCCTCCACCCAGCCCCCCCTACCCCTGACCGGTTCGCCGCCCCTCTCGCCGCCCCCCGCCGCACCTCCTCCCTCGCCCCCGCCTCGCCGCCCCCGACCATGACCTCAGCGAACCGATCGCAGATGTGGTTGACCCCCACATACAGGACACCCTCCCCGCTGCCCCTTCCTGCGGCCCCTGCCCCCACCAATACCGCCCCCACCCTCCTCGCTATCTGGCGCCACGCCTCTGGCGAGGCCTGGGCCAGGTACCCCACCTTCACACGGGCCTATGCTGCCCTCAGGGAAGCGGGCCTCCCCAACTTTTTGGCCGCCCGCCTCCCCCTACCCTCCGGCCTCCACATCTTCGCTTGGCACGCTGGCCTCCGCGACTACCCCGAACCCGCCCTCCTAGACATCCTCGAGTTCGGCTTCCCCTCGAACTACTCCGCCCCTACCCCCCCCGCCCTACCTTCACCAACCACCGCGAAGCCCCCGAGCACGCCCCCCACATACGTGAGTTCATACGCACCGAGCTCGCCCTCGGCGCCCTCGTGGGCCCCTTCACTGTCCCCCCTTCACTCCCTGGACCCAGGTCTCCCCCATGATGACCTGCCCCAAGTCAGACCCGGGCAAGAGGCGGGTCATCGTCGACCTCTCCTTCCCCCCCGAGGGGCCAGCGTCAATGCAGCGTCATCCCCCGTCGGGAATACCTCGGCAGACCCCATACATATAGCCTCCCTTCAGTCGCCGATGTCGGCCGCCGCCTCGTCGACGAGGGATCCGGGGCCTACACCTGGTCGGCCGACATCTCTCGGGCATACCGTCAGCTCCGTCCCGACCCCCTCTCCTGCCCTCTATACGGGATCACACTGGACGGCCTCACCTACGTAGACCTCGCCCTCCCCTTTGGATGTCGATCCTTGAGCGCGGCGTGCGTGTGCGTCATGGCCACAGTCACCTGGATCCTCCGGCGCGACGGCTTCCACGTGCTGGTCTACGTAGACGACTTTGTTGGGTGCGAGGGCTCCTACCTGAGGGCGTGCCAGGCCTTTGACGCCTTCCTGGCCCTCGCCGCCGCCCTCGTGCTCGACGTCGCCCCTGGGAAGTGTCATCCCCCCCACTGTCCGCCTCACCTGGCTCGGCTTCACCCTGGACAGCGACGCGATGACCATCCGCATCGCCCCTGACACGGTCAAGGACCTCATCCTCGCCTGTGAGACGCGCATCACGCGCCCAGCCCTCGGGCGGCGCGAGCTTCAGAGCCTCCTCGGGCACCTGAACCACGTAAGCAGCTGCATACTACCGGCCCGGAAATTTATGAGCCGCCTCCTCGGGGCCCTCCTGCTTCGGCTGCGCCTCCCTCACCCTCGACGACGACGCGCTCCGGGACCTCAGGTGGTTCGCCATCTACGGCCATGCCTCCAATGGCCTCCACCTCCTCCGCACCTCGGAGGGGCGTCGTTACGTCATCGAGTGCGACTCCTGCCTCTCGGGTGGGGGGGCGTACCCCGCCACGCACTGCTACGCCCGAGGGTACTCCCGGCCTTCTGGGCGCGCTTCCCCGACATTCACGAGTTGGAGGCGGTTAACCTCGTTGTCGCCCTCCGCGCCCTCCTTCCTGATGACGTCGCGGGGGCGACCGTGGTGATTAACACGGACAACATGGCGTCCGCCGCCTCCTTCGAGTCTGGTCACGCCCGTCACCCTACCCTCGGGACATGCGCCCGGGAGCTCTGGCTCCTCGCCGCCACCGGCTCCTTTACCCTCACGATAGTGCACAAGCCCGGGGCGGATCTCGTCCTCGCGGACACCCTCAGCCGTGCCCACCTCGTCGGCCCATGGGCCGAGGTGGCCTGCGCCGAGGTGGCCCGCCTCGGGCTCCACTACATCAGCCCCATCCACGACGACTTCCCCTATAACCCGAGCCTGTGATCCAGGTTTCACCACGGCCAAGGTCGCCAGCGTGGATCACCACCGCCTCGCCTCCCTCGCCCCCGTGACCTGGAGGAACCGCCACCGGCAGGCCGAGGACTACGTCGCCTACGTCGCGGCCCGAGGGCTCGACCCCCTCGCCCCCTCCGACTTCGACGTTGCCGCCTACGCCGCCTCCCTCTACGCCCACGCCCTCGCCCCCGCATCAGTGAAGAACGCGCTCTCTGGGGCGCGCTCCTGGGTGGAGGCGGCGGCGGGGTTCCACCTCGGGCTTCGACTCCCACCTCGCCAAGGACGTCTGCTGAGGCGGCGAGCGTGCGTCAACTCACGTCCCGCGTCAGGCACCGCCGCTCACTCCCGAGCACCTCGCCCTCGCCGTCTCACACCTCGCCCGGGCGGGCCCCGCCTCCATTGTCCCTCGGGCCACCCTCCTCCTCGGGTACTTCAGGATGCTGAGGCAGTCTAACCCGCTCTCCCCGAGCCTCGAGGGCTGGGGCGGCCCCCACACCATCACTCGAGGAGACGTTCGCCCCGCCCCCGGGGGGCTCCGGATCCTCATCAGAAGCTCCAAGACCATCTCCGCGCCCTCGGGGGCGATGGCCCTCTTCGTCGCCGCCTGCTCATAAACCGAACTCTGCCCCGTCATGGCCTGGCACGCAGCCATCTGCCAGCAGCCGGCTCCGCCTGACGCCCCGGCCTTCATCATGCCCTCGGGCCGGTCCCTCGACCCTCGGACTCTCACCACCCACCGCACCCGAGGCGTCCCCGCCTCGGAGGCTTTCACGCTCCACAGCCTCTGCCACGGCGTCGCCCAGGCATGCCAGAGGGCGGGCGTGCCCATCCCCGACATCATGGCCCAAGGGACCTGGACCTCTGAGGCGGTGCACGCATACGTGCCCCGCCTCGCCCCTTCGGCCGCCCCTCGAGCCCTCTCCTCCATTTTGGTGGAGGGCTCCTCGGCTCCACCTCAAGGACTCACCTCATAGGCTCCCTCTGAGCGCTTATCTTATTTTATATCCATTACCTCACTTTATACATTTTTGCTTATTTCACATTACCTTGACATTACCTGATATTACCCTGTACATTACTGACATTACCTGACATTACCCTGTACATTATAAAATGGCATTTCTCAATAAAGTGCCTTTTCTCCACCCACGCCTTACTTCCTTCTTTGTCACGCATCGGTTGTAATGCTTGCATTGCGGTTGATGCGAGGCAGGGAAGGAGACCCCCCCCCCCTCTCCTCTCTTCCCGACCATTGCTCCTTGCATAATCTCCCGCACTTCTTCCCCTTATAACTCACCCGCCTGGCTGCTTCAAGCCACTCGCCTCCCTCCTCCCACACGCTGCCTATCTACGCTATTTTTCCCCATCCACCATCCCTCTCCACTCCTCTCCATATTCCTAGGGTGGAGGGCTCCTCGGCTCCACCTCAAGGACTCACCTCATAGGCTCCCTCTGAGCGCTTATCTTATTTTATATCCATTACCTCACTTTATAGATTTTTGCTTATTTCACATTACCTTGACATTACCTGATATTACCCTGTACATTACTGACATTACCTGACATTACCCTGTACATTATAAAATGGCATTTCTCAATAAAGTGCCTTTTCTCCACCCACACTTCCTTCCTTGTCGCGCATCAATAATTAAAACCAATTCCAAAATTGTACTCAACAATTTAGGAATCTCAATTAAATTAAAACACAAACAGAATTCTTCAAGGCAAGTTATATTGACCATTCAAATGATATCCATATTAGTACCCATATTGAATTGATTGGTGGTTGTATAATTTCATGTTGCCAGCAAAGGCCATATTCATGGTGAAGAGTTAGTATAAATTATTCAGTTAGTTTGGTTCCATGAAAAATAAATGTGTTTGTCAAATTTAGTCTTCATATTTTCAGGAAAATCTGATATGGCCCAATGTGTGTCTAAAGGGAGCAATAGCAAAATCTATGATATAATGTTTGCAAGAAGTGAAAAGTAATCTGTTAAATAATAGTACTCAGTAGTTAATGTGTGAAAGATCAGATACAAAAGAGAAAAGGTACTACATTTAGCAGTTAATATTGACAAAATAGGGGTAGTATTAGGTACTCCAAACTGATATTTTCTTTTTGTGACGTTATTTCGTAAATGGTACAGTTAGAAAGATCTTATCACTCTGATTACAAATAAATATATATAGCAGAAATAAATCAGCCCATTAATCCCGAAGTTATGACTTTTAAAATATTTAATCTTAGCCCCTGATTTTGCACATACTCCTGATACATTTTACAAATGCTTAAATCCTCATGTTCAAGGCTGCCTGCTGAAGACAAATTCAAGGATGAAAGTGGTCCTGGGGGGGAAAAAAGCAGAAATCGAGGGTCGGGTGGGCGATAAGATGGTCAAAATAAGGACATCAGAATACACTCCAAGCACAACCCATAATGATTTGTGATATTCATGATGCCTTACCAGCTGCCCCCAAGGTGTCAGCTACCTCTGAATGCTATACTTGTATCCAGTAGGTACTCTCATTAGGCAACACTAAAATGATTTCCGACGTTATGAATTACCCATGTTACTAGCATGTACATTTAAATTCAAATTTTACCATCCATCCTTCCCTACAAAGCTAAATTATTTTTGTATTTAGTAGGCTGAGTGTCTGAGATGCTTCAGTTTTGATGGTTGAGCCCAGCAGTTGATACCTGTGAATTTAACTCAAAGATCAAATTGTCTTAGTAAAAAGATTGGGGTGGGGGAATGATCTCCCAGTAGTTCTGAGCTATCTGTAAAAATATAATACTATTTGACAAGTAAGAAAAAGAGTAAATGTTGATTCAGGTATTAAAAGTATTAAAACTGTACTATATTAAATCCAAGTACATGGTAACCTGAGATGGACATCGGTAAAATATACAATAAAATACATTTGAATTAAAAAAAGTATATACTGATGCCTGATAAAGGTCACACAAAGACTCTTCTATGATATAAAGTATGATGATTGTGCATAAAAATTAGAAGTGATTTAATAAAAATCAATATGTGAACCACAAATGAATGTAACCTGATGATATATGTATTGCCTGGATGTATATTGAAGAAACCATGTGCTGCTTTGGTTATAAATAAAAGTATGTGTATGGTTGCACTTCTTCCGTCTCCAGTGTTATGAGTTATGCAATTTTTACTAACCATCCATAACAAAATCTTTGAAAATATAATATATCTAGTTCTGTTTGAGATGTTGATCTACAATGTGATTACACTGCCTTTAATCTACATCCTTAGGTAAAAAACTGTACAGCCATACACAAGAATGTTCCTCAACCAACTCTACAGCCATATAAAAAATTACCTGAGCACTCATAATTTAAAAAAAGAAAGATCTGAGGTGGTAGAAGCAATAGACTATAATGTGCATCAGGCTAATACAGTTCTATGGGGGCGGTGGGGCAAAAAGAGTGTCAGGATGTGCAGTCAAGTCTGCTGCCCATATTATCCCCATGGATTTATTGGCAATGTTTGGTTACACGAGTGACAGTATACATCATAACTGTGTGCACACTGCGTGGCTAACAGGGTTCCACGGCCTATTGCGCAAGAGCCAATTGACAAATTCTGATTCTGTTTCGCTGAGATCAAGTTTTTTTTTTTGTTAACCCATCTATCCTATCATCTCTCAAACGGTCATCATATATGATAGGAGATTTGATGTGTTAACAATAAAAGTAATAATACTCTCAATATATTGATATTGTCATGGGGATAACGAAAATGGGAAATATTGCGCCTAGAGCAGGACTCGAACCCACATCTCTTTGCATTCCGGGCCAGTGTGCTAACCATTACACCACCTAGGCTCCCTGATATCAACACACTACCCACGCCTACCTGTCTATGTGTTTACTTGTCTGAGCGGTCCGTGCAGACTACTATACAGCGCAAAGCTTGTACAGGATCATGGTCACGGCAGCCAGTGTCATGGGGGTGATGAAAATGGGAAATATTGCGCCTAGAGCGGGACTCGAACCGACATCTCTTTGCATTCCGGGCCAGTGTGCTAACCATTATACCACATAGGCTCCCTGATATCAACACACTACCTACACCTACCTGTCCATGCGGCTCCTTGCCTGAGAGGTCAGTGCAGACCACTACACTCGTCCCCCTGGAATTGTAAGTCTTTTAATGCTTACAATTACATACATACAGGCAATGCAACGCACTTACATACACAGGGTAGGTTCAACAACTATACAGCGCATAGCTTGTACAGGATCATGGTCACGGCAGCCAGTGTCATGGGGGTGATGAAAATGGGAATATTGCACATAGAGCGGGACTCGAACCCACATCTCTTTGCATTCCGGGTCAGTGTGCTAACCATTACACCACCTAGGCTCACCACCTAGGCTCCCTGATATCAACACACTACCCACGCATACCTGTCCATGCGGCTCCTTGCCTGAGAGGTCAGTGCAGACCACTACAATATCAATCAATAATGCTCATGTGTGCATAGCAGTTTCTACAAATTATTGTCCATAAACTAGCATTTTGAATTATGATATGATAATCCTTGCACAGTTCATGAGTTCTTTCTTCATGATGTCATTATCTTCTGAATCCCTCTGGTTTCTCTGGATCCAGTCCAACCATTCAACTATGTCTTTGTATATGTTGCCCACATATCCAGATTGCATTTCTAATTTGGATCTGCTCAGCACCCAACATCCTTTGGTATAATCCCTAACTTGGATCCTTAATAAAGTGCCTTTTCTCCACCCATGCCTTACTTCCTTCCTTGTCGCGCCTCAATCTGAAATTAATGGAGTTTAGATTGTTGGTTTAGTAACTCAACTTTGACTATAGGTTGAATACATTTGCATTGCATTTCAATTTCACGGAGATTTTGTTTTAGCAGATAGGCAATTGTATACTAGTGACGATGTGTTACTGGGTGAAGTAGAGACTTTACAAAATGGTATATAAGTAATTCACTTTTATATTGCTTTTGGTTCTGAAATTAATGGAATTTATCACGTTGGCTAGTTATAATGCGTATAGAAACAGATAAATGCATTCTTTTACGTGACAGAGCTATACAATACGCAGATTAAGGAGATCATGATATAGTTATATTCTTTTCTTCATTAAGTGGTAATATATAAATATTTATATTCTATCAGGGATGTAAAGTATTTTTGAGTATTTACTTGTGGATAAATAAGAAATAAACTAGAAATCAGATGTGGCGGTGTGAGCGTCCGCCGCGGTAGTGCAGTGGAGGCGTCGCGAGTCCTGGTGCCGGGGGCGGCGGTTGTGAGGCGGGGCAGCTCCTCGCAAACATCAGGTACTGGGGGTGGATCGCCCCCGGGGCCGCTGGCTGCGGTGGCGTGGGTGGAAAAGCCCCCCCGACTACATGGGCGTGGGCGCTGGCACGGGAACGGCGGCGGTGTAGGCCTGGTGAGGCGTTGCGTGGGCGGCCGGTGCGGGGGTCGGAGGCGTGTCGTGGCAGTTCATGGCGTCGAGCCTGGATGTGAGGCGCTCCAGGGCCTTCACGGTCTCATGCATGGTGACCTCCGCGGTGTGCACCCACTCAGCTGTGGGGCGGCTGCGGACTCCCGGAGGCGAGGAAGGCGGTGATGAGGGGGGCGAGCTGACCTCCGATGCTCTCTGCGCCTCCCTCCGTGCGGCGCGTCGGCCCCATCCCTTTCCCGAGGGCATGGTGGATGTGTCGGCCGGGATGTGTCGACCGGGATATGGAGTGTGTAGGCCCGGGATGTGTCGACCGGGATATGGAGTGTGTAGGCCCGGGATGCTGTGTCGGCCGGGGGAGATAGAGTATAGCCCCGTGTAGAACCATGTGTAGTGCCAAAGAAAAAAGCGTAGATAGGCAGCGTGTGGGATGAGGGAGGCGAGTGGCGTGAAGCAGCCAGGCGGGCGGGTTATAAGGGAAGAAGCGCGGGAGATTATGTAAGGAGCAACGGTCGGGGAAGTGAGAGTGGGGGGGGGGGGGGGGGGGGGGGGGGGGGGGCTCCTTCCTTGCCTCGCATCAACCGCAATGCAAGCATTACGAACAATTGTAGCATTTATCTTCAATATGCTATTTAGTTTCACAAAGTATAGTAACTTTCATGTCAATATAATTCATATGGACAATATCAAACAATGCATTATTAAACAATGTGATTCAGTACGACAGTGACAATTCAATTTGTTCAACTCGCTTCACTCAGCATTGGTTTCAGAGTATACGCATATACGTTTCTGGATTTCGTCAAAACAATTTAGAAAGTCAATGGCCTTACGTAAATTTAATTATGTCTGGTCGTGCGCAGTCGTGTCACTTTCCATTGTCTCAGTGCTGTTGCGTTGACAGCGCATACTTCACAATGTGCTACGTGACTGAACCACGTCTAAAATTAGATGCAGTGTCTACCCACCGGCAGTTCTACATTCTTACGCGGTGACTCAAGAGTTTCGCCCAGTGCCCAAGAACCGGCACCATACGGTGACACAACGTTTACCTAATGAAAATTCCGAACATTCTCGAATTTCCAATAGCAATCGTTAAGCGTTCTACACACTTCGTAAAGACTTTTATCACAGTATGAATACGTCTACACTGACTAACTCATAGTAACAACATTACTAGCCTTCTAATACATAGTATTACCTCCAAGAGCATTTTTAAATAGAATTACAAAATATATTCAAATAGACTATTTAATCTTTCAAAAATTTCTTGCAAAGACAAATATCTATATAAAAAAAATCATGCAATGAATGAATCTTTCTAAATGTTATCAAAGATAATACATTCTACGCTCTCATATTATAATATTAAAATCCTGCGAAAAACAATTCAATATATAAGTCCTTCAGCATTGAAAATGTACCTACTACCATATATATATGACTTAACACACAGTCAAATATGTTCACGCTATTGATATCCTCCATGTAGCGGGTCATATAGGCAAATTCAATGTGCATTTTAAAGCGCAAAGAATCCCATCGAATCGAGAAATTTTACCTGTAATGTAGCAGAAATGTGAAAAGTCTCTCCCGCTGTGTATTACTACGCTTCCATTCACCTCAAGGTTAAAGAAAAATACCGAAAGTAGTCGGAATGGCAAAACAATCTACCAGTGACACGAGGCTTCAGACATGGCCAATTGTGCATGTTATTAGTAACATCGGTAATTTCGGGCGGAGGCGCGGGTACGCTATGGTGGAGCCACCTTGTGGAAAAAACCCGAACTAGCCTTAGAGACCCGGCTGCAGACTTCCAGCCAAAACGCGATCACATGCCCAAGATTCGAAATCAAACCCCTCTCCACTCTGCACTTCTACTACTGCTCCCGATCAACACGGACTGCCTCCACACTTTCTTCACCAGCCAGACAGCAAACATTGCCCACTTAGAGGCAGTAAACCTGGTGATCGCACTCAGGTCACTGGCCCCACGACATCCTAACAAATTCACCATCACAGTGAACACGGATAATGCAGCCAGCCAGCAGGTCCTCAACACTGGTGCAGGGAAAGACCCTATCCTCACAGCATGTGCCAGGGAAATCTGGCTGTTTGCAGCCACAAACTCCTGCCATGTCAATATAGTCCACAAGCCTGGCAAGGAGCTAGTCCTTGCAGATGCCCTAAGCAGGAGGTCATTTGACTACAACGCCAACAAGAAAGCAGCCAGCCTCTGCTCACAGCTCGCACTAACTGAAATTCATGTACCATTTGATAATGTTTTCACTCCAGGACTTTGAGTATCCTGGGAAGCTCGAACTTAAAACTGCTCCTCTCTTCCCAGGTTACTCAGACGCTCAACACAAACAACTGCTGCAGGTCTACTTCGCAGGGCTCACCGCGGGCACATGGAGGAACAAGTCGGTGCAAGCGAAGCGCTACCTCCAGTTCTGCCAACACCACCAAGCCGACCCCCTGAGCCCCTCGCCATACGACCTGCTTGCATACCTACTTCACCTTAAAGAATCACTCGCTTCTCCGGGGGCGGCGATGAACTACCTGAGCGGAGCAAAGACCTGGGTGCAGCTACTGGGTGGCAACATACAAGCCTTTGACTCCTACTCGGTCTCTCTGATGAAACGAGGGGTCCAGAGGATGTCATCACACATCCCAATACAGGCACCACCCCTCACCACCTCCGCTCGGTCATCGCCTTCCTTGCCACTCGGCCCGTCAGCTCGGGTCCTCACCGCCGCCCTCTTAATAGGGTACCACACCCTCCTACGACAAGGGAACCTGCTCGCGAGCCTAGCCCTCACTGACCCGGGCCATGCATTGCGAGCACGAGACATCGCCATCACTCCAAGCAACCTCTCCATAACCGTCTGGATGACTAAGACGCGTTGGAGGCCTGACCAGGCCTACAAGGTCCTGGTCCCTGTCAACCCCAGCTCCATCTGCTGCCCAAGGACAGCCTGGATCAGATACTCATCACAAGCCCGACCACCCCCATCCGGCCCCGCCTTCATCCTCCCCGGAGGCGCCCCACTTCAGGCTGCGGCCCTCACCGAAGCACTCAGGATGGCTCTCGCAGCAGTGGGAGTGCATCATCCAGCCTCCTACACCCTCCACAGCTTGAGGAGGGGGGGGGGGAGCCCAAGCTTGCGTGGCGTCCGGGGATTCACTCCATGACTTAATGGAGCTGGGGTCTTGGACCTCCAAGGCAGTCCACGCATATGTCCCTAAGGACCTTGTCCGCACCGGGCCTCGAACCCATTCCGCCTCCGCCTTCGTAATTACAGTAATACCAATGCCAAAGTCTAATGTTTCTTTAAGAATTGACACTTCCTTGTCGGAAAACCCATCGACAAGTAATTCCACATCATTTTATACCTCTAAAACGATGAAAAGACAATTCGACAGTAGAAAAAAAAAATAACACTACCTACACCTCCTCAACCACCAGTCGAAGTCCCTCAAAAGTTATTTTTTTAAAATTTGGGATAACATTAATAATAAAAACTGCAGTCAAAATAATCCTAGTAATGATACTGTCAATAAAAAAAAATATAGTCGAAGTCTCTCAAAACTACACCCATGTGTTAATTTAACTCTGTCAACCAATATATTAAATAAAGTCAAATAGTGTACCAGTCAAACTAATAAATTACAATTTAAATCAAAATGCTACTGAAACCTTACCGTAATATCTCTGTCACATAGTCAGTACCTATCAGGCAGTTTCAACACGCCGTGTAACCCGTCGTGCTCCCCAAGTCATAGTCACCATTTTGTAAAGTGCCAAGCACTCTACACATAGTGAAATGTGCACTCAAAGATCATCCGTCACGCTCCCCAAGTCATCGTCGCCATTTTTGTAAAGTGGCCGGCAGCTGTGGTTGTGTAGGCAGGTTAAATAGGAAATCACTACAGGCAAGTATAGAGAAGGAAGGCAAGAGATAGAGTGTGCAGAAGGAACCAGAAGGAGCTTGTTTAGTTTATTATATATATATATAGCTTTTAGAATCCAAGATGGTGGTGGTCACATGGGTCGATCCACCAATCAGGGTTCAATCTGTTGTATCCAAGGCCTTGTCGTGCTGGCTACAATGCCTTGTGGTGACCAGTGATCCATAAATAACACCATGGGGGGAGGGGGTATGTGAGGTGACTCCTCCAAAGACTATCTAAGAAGTGACACTCCTTCTCTCTACTATTTTACTATACAATTCCTATGCCTATTTTACTATACAATTCCTATGCCTAATGCGACCAGACGGGATGGCCGAATGAGTTAGAGCGTCCGTCTCCCGTGCTGGTAGATCGTGGGGTCGTGGGTTCGAGTCCCGGTCGAGTCAAACCAATGACTTTAAAATTGATACTTGTCGCTTCCTAGCCAGGCGCTCGGCATCATTAGGATAGGGCAAGGACTGGTGTGCTCAGTGTCAGGATAATGTGACTGAGTGGGATACCAGGTCATGTTGCCGGCGGCCTGGTTTCCCAGTGGGACAGCACTATAAAGTCGCCATGAGTGTGCACTGTCACAAGTCGGTAGCCGTCCTGATATGACCTTAGATGTTGCTAGGACGTAAAACAACAACAAACAAACAAACAACAACAAACCTATGCCTAATGAGTAATAGTTTACCAACTCCACATATCCCTCATATGCCTTTGGATTTTATATATTACCATTTACCATTATATAGACAAGTTGCAATTTATTATAGTTGAGTTCATATATCCTCATATGCCATAATATCGGAAAATTTTACAATTCGTCAGAGTTCAATATACCGTACATTGTTGGAAGGGAAGGTGAATGGCAGCAGAGGGAGAAGGAGAACATCATGGTTTACAAATATTTCAGTGGACAAGCTTGAATTATTCAGTCTATCAGAACAGCACACCATCGGGACAAGTGGAGAACCATTGCATCCAACCCTCGACTAGAGGACGGAACTATTGATTGATTGAAGGGTATGCTCGATATGACCCAGTGGTCAGCCATTTTTTGCTCCTTTCGTCGCTGTGGACCCTTCTCGTTGAATAAATGAATAGGCTTGGGGTGGACAAAATGGTGGCTTAATCTAAAACTTTTTTTCAATAACCGATATATGTACAGCAAAATAGGATTTAAAGTATTTTATGATTGTAGAAGCTGACAATCTGGGTTATTAAAAAAAAAAGCATTAAAACAACACGTAGGAGTTGTACTGGTAGGAGTTATCCTACAGGTACTAGCACAGTTGTGACGTCATCGGTCCTAGCAAACCCCAGCCAAAAGGTGGGTTACTGGGATCGGGTCATTTTGCACACGGCATATGTATTTGTCGACTCCACTCGCGGTGTTCTATTTGAAATTCTGACGACTCGGGTGAGCCGAGTTGCCCGGTTTTGCGGATTCCGAGGGACACCAGCTTGCCAGGGACATTTCCATTCAAATGCATGGCCATGAGCAAATCTGGTGTGCTCAGTGTCAGGATAATGTGACTGTGTGGGATATCAGGTCATGGTGCCGGCGGCCTGGTTTCCCAGTGGGACAGCACTATAAAGTCGCCATGAGTTCGCACTGTCACAAGTCGGTACCCGTCCTGATATGACCTTAGATGTTGCTAGGACGTAAAACAACAACAAACAAACAAACACCACCTAGAAACAAATCGCTTCGTACACATATAGAAAACATCTTTACCATTAAGATTATATTAAATTGATACGGTTAGGGTTCTTGATTTCTATTAATTTTGAATAAAACTAATGTTTTTCACTGCGCGTACCGTCCAACTCAAGGCATTGTCAATGGCCGTGAGCAATCTTCATACAGAAAATACAGGAAAAGTTAAATATCTCTAAAACGACACCACCTAGAAACAAATCGTTTGGTACACATATAGAAAACATCTTTACCAAAAACATTATATTAAATTTATAAGGTTAGTGACGATGCTGTTCGATTTTGACGCATGCGCAGAAGCAATGTGTCCCTGACAAACTGGCGTCCCTGGGAAACCACAACACCGGGTCGTGTTAATCGATTATGGCCTATAAGCACGCCTACGGCCCCTGGCATCTAAGCTAATCAGATATAAGCTTTCAAGGGCGTCGGGGTGGTCATGCTAAGCCAATCAGAGGGCCTGTTTCATATGCAAAACATTTCAAAATGGCTACTGCCTTGGTAGATATCTGTAGTATAGAATATCTTACACATTTGAGATGAATTAAAGGACTTAGAAGCATCTTACAATATATTCCAGTTACACAATGGGAGGGAGTTGGTATATAGTATAGTTATACGAATCTTACCTGGGTATAGATGATGGATAACTGTTGTTTTCCTGAGGTATAAGCCTCGGGTAGACGTGGGCTAGGGAGAAGGAAGCACGTGAGGTACCAGCAATTTTAACCTACTTATTCAGGATAAAAAATGATCTTTCAATACAATGGATACTATGATTTTCCTGTAATGGTACACCAACGGGATAGACGTGGTAGGGCGTGGTGGGTGGGCCCTAGCCCACGTCACCCGGGCTTATACCTCGGGAAAACAACAGTTATCCATCATCTATACCCAGGTAAGATTCGTATAACTATACTATTTTACCTTGGTATACAGCCTCAGGCTAGGGAGACTTTTACATAATTCATTTTTATCCTTAATATCATTCATTCTTATTATAACATTCAACGTTTTTGTTCTCACCTATCCTTGTTAGTTGGCGAGCAGGCGCTTTGCAATGCCGGTAGGCTTTTCTAGTCGTTTGTTGTAATGTTTTGCAAACGAACTTAGCCGTCTTCCAGCCTGCGTGCGCTAGTATTCTTTTCACAGAAATACCTAGCAACCGTGCCTTGGAGACCATGGCACCTCTAGTTGAGTGGGAATTGTATGAAGAGTATTTTGTCCCGTATGCACCCAGCCAATTTCAACACGGTAATTGTCCATCTGGCAAGGGTGTCTCGTGAAATTGCCTTATGTGGCTTTATAAAGCTCACTAATAGTTGTTGTGATGCACGTAAATCCTTTGTCTTAGATATATAAGCCCGTATGGCTGACACAAAACATAATTTCCGATCACTCGGAAAGCAGTCTAAGTGAACCGTAGATAAAGGGTCACCTAGCGTGTTCGATTTAAGCAATTGTGCTAAATCAAACGTAGCTTGTTTCTTGTTCTGTAGTGTCTACATCAGTTAAGATAGTTTTGCTTATTTAATGTAAACAGCATGTCTGTCCTCTGTGTCCGTTAGACTAAATATAACTAGGACTCCGCGACTCTTAAAACTAATTGTTTAATGTGATCTAACACGAGTTGGTCGAGGCCCTAAGCCTGAAACTAAACTTAAATACTATTGAGAAGCATTACCTCAAAATCCGACATTACTTTGGTTTTGGCGTGATTCCTTGATATAATTGAGCCCGAATGTAAGGTAACAAAGGACATAAGTTTTCCAACTGTTTCGCCATCATTCTAGGTAATCATGTATTGATATCGCACTATCTTGCCGCGCATTAGACGTAACCCTGAAAAAAAATGAGGTTAGTCGCTATTCATTCCTCTAGAGAACGAAGTAGCAAAACGACGCTACTTGTGAATATTGATTTGGATTTGTTGGGTCTGGACTTTCATTAAACAAATAGAATGTACACCCCATTATCTTTAAATGGTTGTGTACATTTTGACCGTTCCTGGCCTCCAGGCATCAGATACTATCCTGTTCTCAGTAATTTTGTCCAATCCAAATTGCTGCAGCTGTTTCCTTAGAAAAGGAATGCCAATAGGGGTGTCGTTGACACGTCGCCGTGAACCACTAGCGGTCCGTGGTGCGTCAGATTCCCGAGTTTTCTTGGGAATCGTATATGTTCTTTTGCCAGTTGTGAAACTGCTGGCAGCCAAGGTTGCGTGTCCCAATCGGGCACCACCAGTATAGCATGTGTCCCTTCCAAGCCGATTTTCCTCACAACTCGGCTGATAATGCTAAACGGTGAGAAAATATAAAATAATTATTTTCCCAGGTAATAGCAAATGCATCTACTTTCCAAGCCTCCGGTTCAGGATGCCAAGAAACATAACAAGGTAATTTGTTATTATTTCGTGATGCAAACAAGTCAACTTTAGGTGTACCCCATTTTTCACAAATGAAGTTAAACAAAGGTGTAGAGAGAGACCATTCTAATTGGTCATGGAAATTTCT
This sequence comes from Branchipolynoe longqiensis, assembly GCA_030323885.1. Classification (NCBI taxonomy): domain Eukaryota; kingdom Metazoa; phylum Annelida; class Polychaeta; order Phyllodocida; family Polynoidae; genus Branchipolynoe; species Branchipolynoe longqiensis. The sequence goes on from CM059191.1 coordinate 10,094,296, forward strand.
ACTTTTATGGTCTGCAAGTGTATTTTGTGACCCTGGAATATGCGCTACAGTCAGCCAGACTTGTTGAGCCTGTGCCCAGTTCCAAATCAGTTTAGACAACTGATTGCAAGGCTTTGATTTGGTTCCACCCATGTTAGGAATATATGCCATGGCAGTACTATTATCAGTTAGTATTCTAACTTGTGATTTATTTATCTTTACTAAACTACAAAACCCAGATAAATAGCACACAATTCTAGTGCATTAATATGGTCTGATTTTTCATCATCAAGCCATCTACCTCCTGTTGTGACCCCATCTCGATGAGCTCCCCAACCTTCTAACGAAGCATCAGTAGTAATTACTGTATTAGGTTCAGCCATTGCGGATTGGTTTGGTGAATTGCTATGTCGTTTGATCCACCATCCAATATCCTGTAGCCCTTCTTGCGAAATAAACATCTTTCGCTCAAAATTCCCTTTAGTTCGTGTTAACGCTAAATTTTTATCTATTTCTAGAGATTTAATATGGGCCTTCCGTATAGAATAGCGGGTGCATACGATATCATTATCCCAATAAGGACTGCGACCTGTCTAATTTTAGGTTTTGGTAACTTAATAAGCTGGGTCGCTGTATTCATAAACTTAAATAGTTTTTGTTCTGTTATCGACACTGTAAGAGACTGTGTATCCAGAATAAACCCTAAACATTTCAGTTGTTTTGTTGGTTTAAGCACTGACTTTTGTGGATGTACATAAAACCCCAGTTTAGTGAAAAGTTAATTTTCAAACCAATTCCCAAACTGCATTACAATATCAAAATTTTTGTTGATGCTCTAAATAAAGGGATCTATCTATGTATGGAAGAACATTATGTGGACCCTCGCGCCATTACTGAGAAAAAGGTTTTTAATCAGTTATATAGAATAAACGAGGGGCACAAGCTAAACCATCGCGCATGCAGGTAAATCTCATTTGTAGTAGTGTGAGTTTATCCCAAAGAAACCGAAGAAATTTCCGGTCTTTTTCCCTTATGGGAAGCGTATAATATGCATCTTGTAAATCAACACTAGCCATCCACGCATCTGGCGTAATCAGATCTTGTGCCGTATCTAGCAAAAACATTTTAAAATGTCGATATTCAACCATTTTATTAAGGATTGTTAAATCCAGGATCATTCGAACGTCGCCATTAGGCTTTCGTCTCAAGAAGATGTTTGAAATAAACTCTCCTGAACAGTGTGTCACTTTTTGTATAATTCCTTTCTCAAAGAATGTTTGTACCTGTTTAGTTAGTGCCTCTCGTTCAACCGGTTCAATCTTATAAGGAAAAGGTATACTGCCTTGTACCGGAACTTTGTGTGAAGGGAAAATGTGAACACCCCTAACTATTTGTAAAATTTCTTGGTCACTAGTAATTTTGGGCCACTCAGAAATATGATTATTAATATTACCAGCCACAAAGTTGCTTACAGTTTGTGTGGTTTTAGAGGCTGGAAGGACTTGTAACGTTTGTGTTTCAACCTCTACTTGGACCCGCCCCTGGGGAAGGGTCTCGGCGAGTTGACGCCTCGGCCTAGTGGCCGTGCGGTGTTGTCGGTCCAGCCTGAGCGAGCGCCCCGGCCCCGAAAAGCTTGACCGAAGTTTGAGCCCGGTCTGGTTCCCCTGGTGAACCGTCGTGGACGAAAATCCCCTCGTGACCTTTTGAAACGAGGGGTTTCCTGTTTCTTCTTGCTATCCATGTTTTTGTCAATCTTGGCTGCAGTTTCTACCTCTTTATTGACCGCCAAACATTTTCGTGTTATCTAAAGGTTTCCCTTTAATCGGCTCTGGAGCAAGAAAGAGCGTAAACTCTTTCCCATCATTATCCGTAATCTTCTTTGAGCGAGCCACTTCTTTGCCAGCATTTGTGCAAACCGACTTGAAGACATTCTCATATCTTCGGTACGACAGGTAATTACCTGCCGCCGCTAACAATGCAATTCCTTTGTCCATCATTTTTGCCAAAGACGAGAACTTATTTTCTCTTTGCATTCTATTTGCCACAGGAGCAATAGCTGTTAGGGTACCAAGCACCGCCTTATGCACTGTGTGCAACACACCCTCAAATCTCTTACGGTCATCCGTCATATTGACATCTCAATCCATCTCCTTAATGATGGAGTTGGGAACACCTTTAATGCTTGTTAATTCATCTCCTAACTTGGAGATAATTTCCGCCGGTTTAAACGTGCGGAAATGGCCATTAATGGTCTCGCGCATAAGCGTAGTGGTTTTAACACGCTTAGCCTTTGGCTTCTACACTTTCTTAGCCACTTTGCCACCAATGGCAGCATACACACCTTCATATTGTGTGTCTGAGTCTGATTCCGTGGAAGTGGAATCTGTGGAAGAATCGGAAGAAGAATCTTTCCTCTTCTTCTTCTTGGACTTGGTCTTCCGCTTTTTGCGAAGTCCAGTCTTCCCCCGTTCTTTGGTGAAATCATCACCAGAAGAAATGATATGTTTCTTCTTTTTCCTCCGTTTAGGAGAAGGAGGAGGAGGAGCCTTAAGCTCCATCGCTGAGTCTGTCTCCGAGAAATCCTCGAATGACGATTCCTGTTGGACACTCGGCATTCGCCGATTGCGAGACACCAGTGGTTTGAGATACATAATATGACTCTCCATCGCCGCAAACCGAGTCTCCCAATTTTGAGCCGCGGCGCCGTCAGGCACTATGTCCTCATCCGCCTCGGAGAGAATATGCGCCCCGGGCTGTGTCGAAGGCACTGCCGACAACACGGGTGAGGAGTCGTACTCCTTGTCCAATCTACTCGGAACACGCCCCTCGGCTGCTGCTGCACCGCGCTTACACCGCTTCGTGGCCATCGGGAACTGAAACAAAGATTTTTGGTCAGTCCCGGTATATATATATGTCACAATATGGTTGTTTCAAACTCAATTGGACATCTAGTGGTGTTAGAGAACGTGTTTATACCGTTATAACACAGGCGTAATAAGCTAAATTTGTGCGTGGATTGTGGGTCAAGCCCAAACCTTATGCGGGGTCGGGACCAGTGTATCGTTCCGCCCATCCCTGTTCCGCACACTTCTCCCACCTGTGACTACTACGTCAACAAGTTGGAGAAAATGCTACGAAACTCGGAGAAACGCCTGAAAAAGTTTGTGGGGAATCTATAAAAGAAACCCAGGAGCATCTCCAGCATTACTCTCTATTAGAGTACGAGAGAATTTCCATAGGAGATGAGGCCGAGCCCACATCTCTACCCATAACCACACGGTGACACGGGTGTTGACAGAACCGCTAATGATCGGTTTCGTTCCTTCGAGAAGGTATTCTATCCTTGGTTTTTTATAACCAAATAACTCGTCCAAAATGGACCAAAGAAAGTCTAAACTTTCCATAATGATGCACTAATGCATCATAATTAAGCTAACCACAGTTTTTATTATACTTACTGCGTATTTGCTTGTATGTAGACTAATTTTGCTGGAGCAACCCAACGACACATAATCCAGTCGTGAGTTGTATATGCTAATTGCTGGTACCTCACGTGCTTCCTTCTCCCTAGCCTGAGGCTGCATACCGAGGTAAAATATATATATATATATATATATAGATTATGTCTCTAATTTAATTTCTAAAGCATTTATTATCATATGAAAGGGCAATCCTTGGCTGGTTTGTCACACTGAGTGATACTATGGTATTTTGCCATTGACTTTGCACTGGTTATCCCCACCCCCCACCCTACCCCCACCCCACTCCACCCTGTACACTGCTATGGTCAGGACTGTAAGTAATCTATTTCACATGATCCCCACCTCACCCCTTTTATCTCAAATGAGACTGGCAAAAACAAGCATGTCATTTGCAGTTTTTATTTGGAATAAATATTCACAAGCTGCACAGTATTTATATTTTTTATTGTATGCAATCAATACTACTGAAAAATAGTATAAAAATGGTGGTCCATCATCAGGTCTTCAAAATGTCAGCATTCTTCTTGAGATGTTTGAAGAGATTAGCCACCATTCACAAATTAAAGCCATCGAGTCATTTTGATAACAAATGGCTAGAATTTGCAACTAGTTGCTTCTCTATGTGTTAGCTTGTCCAGGTTAATACAAATCTGTAAAATACAAACATAAAGGAGAGTGGTGGGTGTGCTATTTACAGGAATTGTTGATTACAATCAATGTATCCTACAAATAACCCCATAATAATCATACTACTTGTACCCTCTCCTCTGCTGGAATATGCCAGTGACATTTCTGATAACAATAATTAATGTTTAACATATATATCACAAACGTAAAGGATTGTTTTCTATGGCCAAATTCCTGGTCAAAACTTTATCCACAGATAAATTTACATATTTTACCTGTGAACGTATATTCAAATATTGTCTGTCAAAGAACAAGGTCACCTATTGTATTGCCTCGAAATTTAATACCCCAGTCACACGAGGCCTGTGTTTGCTTACGATCGATCCGCAAGCATTTTGCAATTAAATTACGACCACCTTACCTTACGACTAATGTTTTTATGCTCGATAAAGACCGGTAATGTCACTAGCTGTCAAATCAGCTCAATATCACTGTCAACAAGATCATGTAGGCAATGTCAGCATCACATGCGTGTAAGGTTCAGAATTACAATAGTCATGCAGAAATATGTATCTTTGCGTGTGACAGGGCCGGTAGCTGAAACTGTTGATGGCAGCGTATTGCCTTCCTCCTCTGCCACAACAGTCACGAGTGCCAGCCAGCAATGTCACTAGCTGTCAATATCAGAGTGTATAGTTAAAAGAGCCGTGTAAAGAGGTCCAAAAGTAATGTTCAACGATACCCGTATGCAATTCCTGTTACGTGGCGTTTCACGCGGATGTGACATTGACACTATAGTGACAGTCTGAACTGTCTTAGGCCACGGTTTGTGGCTTGTAAGTAACATTCAACGATACCCGTATGGAATTCCTGTTGATCTCCTTTGTGGGGTTACGTGGCGTTACGTGGCGTGGCGTTAGTGGAGGCAGTCCGTGCCGATCGGGAGCATGTTACAATAACATGCACCATGCAGAAATGTGATACTTGATAACACTGATACTTGTTTCCCTGCCAAGCTACTTTGCACACTCGTGACACTGTGACAGCATGTTGTGACAGCCTCTGGCGACCGTATTTCCTGTGCCACCCTCCTGCACCCAGGTCCCATAGGTTGGGCGCAGTACAGTTGATTGATGTATTTTTCAGAGTATTCTATGTGCAATCTTTGTTGTTCTGTGTAAACAGGTGCAACAGTAATGTTCAACGATACCCGTAGTAGAAGTGCGGAGTAGTAGAGTAGTAGTGCGGAGTAGCAGTAGTGAAGAAAGTGTGGAGGCAGTCCGTGTTGATCGGGAGCAGTAGTAAAAGTGCGGAGTGGAGAGGGGTTTGATTTTGAATCTTGGGCGCTTGATCGCGTTTTGGCGGGAACTCTGCAGCCGGGTCTCTAAGGCTAGTTCAGGTTTTTTTCCACAAGGTGGCTCCACCATAGCATACCCGCGCCTCCGCCCGAAATTACTAATAACATGCACAATTTGTCTGAAATTACAACCTGAGCTATTTTAGAAAATCCTTCTTTTTTTAGGCTTCAGTTCAATTGCATGATTAATCACTTAATCTCCCAAAGTGAAATCAGTAGATTGCTTTGTCACAATCAGCTTGCATTTTCCTTATGTGTTAGAAAATTATGAATAAATTTCATGATTTAATATTTCAAACAAGTTTCGCTCATTTTCTTGCCTGATATCATATCGTGCCAATTGGTACTCTAGGATTTCCATGACAGGTTAGATTAGGATATTCGACAGTGAAATTCACTGGTAAGAAAGATATATAAATTACATTGTAATATAACAATTGCATGAACCTTATTATTTGGTTTTATTTTAAAGCATGTTCCTCCCCTTTTATTGGAGGTGCAGTTACCATAGGCGCAAAGCCATCTGCCAACAGGACCCTAGCAGTATGACATCTGTGTTCAGTTTGTTATATTTTAATACTCTTTGTTTTTTAAATACTTTAATAAACTGAGAGAACACACAGTAAACAGTATTCTACACATGTATACAGCCAAATACTAGCGGCATCCTAGCAGCTATGAAAATTAATCTCTAATAGGATGCACATATTGTAATGGCCTACAGCCTCGTGATTTCTGAAAAAGTTTAATGTCAAGTTAAACAAATCGCAATCCTTTACGATAAGCAGAAAACCATAGGGTTGCCGCACGGCCGCCATATCCAACCGCATGGTCCCCAATTTGGCAACTTACTGCCACTGCAAACACGCCACAGGCGATTTGTGACTTAGGCATTAATGGTAATAAACAGAACATCTACTTGGGAGTTGGGTATACACAAAGTATCAATTTGGTAAGTCATTGGATTGACTCAGCTGGGATTTGTATGCATTACCTTCCTCACGGAAAGCCTGTGCTCTACCGCTTCGACCACCGCACATAATCAATATTAGTACATCAATGCCAAATTTCTGTGAAAATGCTGGTTTTACCTCCATAGGATTAACATTATCATGGAATCGCTAATGCCCAAAGTCAGGTTTCAACTATCCTATCACCCATACCTAACTCTTTCTTGTTTGGGCATCATGTTCTAGCAACATTTAAGGACATATAAGAATGGGATTCAAACTACCAAATTGTTGTCATTTACATCCTAATTCTTTGGTATTTTGCTTAATGTTAATTAGTAAATATAAAAAATCTAAGTAATCAACGAAATCACAGAGATCTTTCATCCTAGTATTTTACTGCCTTTTTCCTATTGCTAAAAACCGTTACTACCAATATAACATACATTAAAAATAATATGTGCAACATTAGCAACTTTATCTTCAATATGATATGTGATTTAAACCTATAGCATTGGCATTATCACTTCATATCAGGTACAAAATAATACAAGAACAGTAATTCTCTAAAGCTAATAGGTGTTGGTAAGAGGTTAAAAGTCAATTTTCACTAGACTTGAATAACAGGGATGAAAGTGGTATCCAGCAAAAATCACGTAAATCAAGCTGAAATTATCATTCCGTCGACGAATTTCCATGAAAGAATGGGTCTTCTCCCATATACTTAGCACTACCGGGGAATCACGGGAAAAATGCTGGAACTCAGGTTTCACCTGTGTTGTGTCTAACTCATTCTTGTTTAGGTTTATGTTCTACGGTCATATAAGAACAGGTTTTGAATGACCTGATGGTTGTCATATACATCCAGATTCCTTGGCATTTTGTTTAACGTTAATTGATAATTATAAAAAATCATGGAAATCCATGAAATCTCAGAGATCTTTCAACCCTGTGAATAATAAGTTGGGAAGCTATACAAATTGTGCATGTTAACTGTAGAATACAATGAGTAATGATATATGGACAAAAAAAATTAAAATACTATTTATAGACATGTAATTTATTTCTCACATCATGTTAACAAAATTTTGAGGTCTTAAGTTAATAAATGTTTAGTCCACTATGATCTGGTTGTTGTGTTGCGAATCATAACTAAATTCACACATCTAATAAAGGGTATGTACTTTTAAAATCCAACAGCACTTTTCCTGTCGTACAAAGTACTATTTACAGTGTTTACAGCAAAGCTACTTTTATCACTTATGACTACCAACCTAAGCTTTAGCTTTATCTCTCCCTTCGTAATATACCAGAGCAAACTAGTTTGCATGCACGCCTAAGGCACCACCACCCATACAGGTTCCGACCTGGCTGTTTTAATGAAGTTCCGCACATCTTATCTTTAAGATAATAGATGAAATTCTGATTCCCACTATTCATCAAACCCACAGAAATCTACTTGCTGTTCCACTCTAGTTCCCATAATTAATAATGCCAGTGTTCATTTGTAATCTAAACTGCTGGTCTTTTCTGTTAGTTATATTTTTGCACCCTCTGACTTTATTGCAAATGGATTCACTGAGCATAGTATTTGCTCTGCTGCCCACCAATCTTCTGAATCTATAGCTTATAAGTGTTGGTATGCTTTCTTACCACGGTTGTATTTTCTCCCATGTATTACTGACTGGGCAGAAAAGAAATTTGAATACAAACACTCTGGACCATACACTAATATTGGTTCCCTTCCTGCAGCATGCTTTGTCTATATCTGCCCACCTGATGTCTGTCCCCCCTCCCCAATAACTCCCCCCCCCCCCCCCAGTCAAATGATAATATAATCTGCAATATATAATCTAGAAGTGTAGTTTCTGCATGTTGACATGTTGGCTGACACCACCAGCTTCTAATGCCTAATCTATAGTTGGATTTCGCCTGTTGTCCTTATGATCCATAACTACCCGCTGAGAAAGTTTACGATGAACATTGCAAACATTGACATTTGAATAGACTAGATCCCCTGCAATGCTATTGACAATGATGTTTAGTTTTTTATATGGCTACCCATGTCACCTTTCCTTGGGTTGGCAGACATTAGCACCACTGGTAGTAGCTACTCCAAACACTCTGCCATCAGCGACTCAGCCAGGCTGCTTGAAACCTGGCAGGAGTTGGGACTGAACCCCCATGTCTTTTCTGTGGCAGTGATTGGCATGTTAAACAGTTACTAAAAATATCTAACAATGGCAGAACAGAAGACAGTTTGAGCCTCATTTTGAGACCGAACCTGTTGAGATACATTCGAGAGAAGTGAGGGAAAATTCAAAAGGAAAAGTTCAAAACAAGATTTCACAGTGACAAAGACACAAAATTCAGGTTCAACACCTATCAAATCGAAGATCAAACTTTTTGCTATTAAATCAGCATAAAAAATAGTAAATTCATTCACGGCACACGAATCACGAAGCAGAAGAACAGACTGATTTGGCAACTGGCGAGCTGAAAACACTATTTCAAATGCTCCAAAGTGGATGATGTTGCTGGAACTGATTCCTACTACATAATAATGTAGTCTGTGAACAGTGACTGCTGTGTTTGTCTAATGGTGAAAACAACTCTATTCAGCCTTATCCATAATAGGCAGTATAAGCCACTACGTCAACATAAGGATAGACAAACACAGAGTTGGGCTGAGTTCTATTTATTAGTTCTCTGGCAGAGACTAAATATGCCCCACCTAAAAAGGAAAAATGTAGTCGAAGTGAGACCGTTTTAGTTATTTTCCGCGCGACGCAGGTGGCGCCCCATACACGGGTGCAAGATGGGTGCGCAACTCCAAATACATATGATATTGATAGCACAATAATAATAATTAAACCTTCGTTCTTTATATTATTATAATCCATTATAATACACATAAGCCACTTCGTCAACATAAGGATAGACAAACACAGAGTTGTGCTGAGTTCTATTTATTAGTTCTCTGGCGGAGACTAAATATGCCAAATGACCCCGAACGGGTCCCTCCAACCCAACTCTGATTAACTCTTTGCAGCCAACTTGGCTGCTACTCTCACATCATTCATGATATGTATCGTTAGTTTTTTTTTTAAATACTCGAATACTGCATTACTAGTCCAGTCCCCCCATGTCAGGATTTCCTCTAATATGCCACGGTTGTATTTTCTCCCATGTATTACTAACTGGGCAGGAAAGAAATTTGAATACAAACACTTGCACTACTACGCCCGAGGGTACTCCTCGGTATATATTAGTAATCACATTTTTATTTGAAAAATTTGGTAAAATGAAGTTAATTTCCCTTTTGTTATTGGTACATTCATGACATTTCCATAAAAACTGTTTGTGATCATATTACAGTATGTGTCATTTTGAATTTCTATCTTCTAATCTATTTTGCATATATATATATATATATATATATATATATATATATATATATATATATATATATGGGGCATTTCAAGGTAAATGGGCCCAAAGTGTTACATGAGGATAACAAATTCAAATTGTGTATTTTCCTCATTGTTTCGCTGAGTAGCCAACTCTTGTCTGGTAACATGAAGGAAAAGATAGTTGAGGTTACCATTTTGTCAGAAAAACCAGAACCCATTAAGTAGCCAGTCCCAAGAGTGGACTTATTAATCACCAAGTGCAGATTCATTAATCAAAACAATTATTTAATCAAATTTATTGCATGAAACAATTAATTTTTATATTGTGATCCCCTAAGCATACAAATGCACTGTAAAAAAAATATTCATAGGATCATTATATGTTTTCCCAATCTTGAGTTGTTGATGTAATGCTATAGAAGGGGATTTTTGTTGTTGTCATTTATTGACCAACATGTACTGATTTACATGGTATTTTAACTTAGGCCTATAGATTAATTTACAGATGCTCTTCTGGCAGATCTAGGCCCGATTGGGCCTCTAATGCCAGCTTCTTAAAGATATGATGAAGTCGTTAGCTGTAGGATTAAGTGCATTCTAAAGTAACAGTCAGTTCCAGTGATGCCGGATACATTGGTCCTAATGCGAAGCATTACGCTTGATGCGAGGAGAGGAAGAGACCCTCCCCCCCCCCCCTCCCCGGGGTTGTCGCGCATCAAACGCTAGAACGCTTGAGCTGACGTCCGCCCCGCACCCGGGGGCCTCCGGCTCCTCATAAAGAGCTCCAAGACTATCTCCGGGCCCTCAGGCGCGGTGGCCCTCTTCATCCCTGCCATCCCTGGATCGTCTCTCTGCCCTGTATCGGCCTGGCACCTCGCCCAGCACCCGGCGCCCCCCGACACGCCGGCCTTCCTGATGCCCTCCGGCCGGCCCCTCGATCCACGCTCCCTCACCGGACTCCTGAGGGGCGCCCTTAAGGCCCAAGGCGTCCCGGCGCCAGAGGGCTTCACGCTCCATAGCCTCCGCCGGGGCGCCGCGCAAGCCTGCCAGCGCGCCGGGGTGCCCCTCCCCGACATCATGGCCCAGGGGACCTGGACCTCTGAGGCGGTGCACTCTTACGTGCCCCGCCTCGCCCCCTCGGGCGCGCCTCGAGCCCTCTCCTCCGTTTTGGTGGAGGGCTCTTCGGCGCCCCCCCTCCCATAGACCATCAGGACTGCCTCCTCGGGCCGTTCCCTGGGCCGCCCCTTCTACCGTTCATATGAGACTTTATCTTAGCCTGCCTATGTCATTGCTTCTCTGATTGATTCTTGTATTTCTTGTATATTGCCCTGTTTATATGCCCGAGGCGTACCAATAAACGCCTCCTTTTCCCACCCCCGACTCCTGTCTTCCTTTTCGCGCATCGGTCGTAATGCGAAGCATTACGCTTGATGCGAGGAGAGTAAGAGACCCTCCCCCCCCTCCCCGTGGTTGTCGCGCAGCATTCGCGCCTCGCGCGACGCTCGCTGCTCACCTCTCGCCCTCCCCCGGCCCTGAGCTTTCACGCCTCCCCTGCCACTGCTCACCCCGGTCCCTTATAAGGCCGCCCGCCGGCCTCCCTCAGCCACTTGCCTCCAAGCTTCCACCACGCCGCCTTTCTTCTCCACCCACTCACCCAACTATCTCCCTCATCTTCCTTTTTCAGGTGGAGGGCTCTTCGGCGCCCCCCCTCCCATAGACCATCAGGACTGCCTCCTCGGGCCGTTTCCTGGGACGCCCCTTCTACCGTTCATATGAGACTTTATCTTAGCCTGCCTATTCATTGCTTCTCTGATTGATTCTCTATCTCCTGTATATTGCCCTGTTTATATGCCCGAGGCGTACCAATAAACGCCTCCTTTTCCCACCCCCGACTCCTGTCTTCCTTTTCGCGCATTATTGTGAGATAGAAAAAATACATGTAGTAGACCTATTGCTAATTAACATACTTAAAACACATTCAACATATAAATATTTGACTTACTACCCAACCAACCCCCAACAAAAATGCAGAATCAGTAACAATGTAATGTAGAAACCAAATATACAAAGCGTTACCGCATTTTTAGAAGTTACCATCGATTAGAAATATTGTTAATTCCACTGAGAACTGAAGGACTGCTAAATATCTGAATATATCATTTGTCATTATCACCTGATTGTTAAATTGTTAGCATTGAATTATTTATGCAAATGTTTTTGAATTGATGTAACTTTTTTTTTAAATCATGCATAGTACATCTTGGTCTTATCTGGACTGCTACAATATTAAAGTTGCATAGTCCGATGGTTTTGACTTTATGTTATTTTTCTGAGATAAATATATTAAATTGATTGTTATAATCTACCTTACTTTAGTTTAAGGTAACTTATATTTTGAATGGCTAACTTTCGAGATATTTGAAATGCAAACGTGTAAAATTAGTTTTGACAAGCATGCCAAAAGTGTGACACCATAGGCTTCAGTAGTAACAGGTTCTATTAAATTGACTCAGTATTCCCTTCTATGTGGAAACAATTGCTTAATAAGTGCATCAGTATCTAAGTTAGATATGTAAAATCAAATATAGATGTTTGTTTCAGTTTTGAAAATTTTACTCCATCGGACTATGCAGCTTTAATATCAGCAGTAGTTGCAGTCTAATGGTTTTTCAATTTCTGTCATTTTTTAAATGATAAATATAAGCCTATTAGATGGATCATAATGATCTACCCTTTCATTTGAAGTATCTATATTATTGAAGATCATTGGGGGGGGGGGTAGGGGGGAGAGGGGGGGGGTTTCAAAACACTTGGATATCTAAAGTGAAAAATACCAATTATTGGGCATGACATATACAGAATTACCAGTATATTTTCCACACACGATGATGAATTTTGCGTGCATTGCATTTGGATTCACTGTAGGCTCTATGGTGAGATCAGAGAGCCTGTGAGACTCGGGCTTCAAGTACTTCTCGACATTCACATTTCCGACCAATTACTCTCCCAGATTGTCGCTACCTAGTATATATAGTTTGGCTGTCCATCAATTATGAGTGTATACATTTAATTCAGCTTAGTAACCTAGGAAAATCTCATTTTGAAAATGCACACCAAATAACATTGGCAGAAGGTGGTTTTGTTCATTGGTTTATGTCCGAACAAGGTCTAAGGTCAGTGAAAGTGATGATTAGGAATTATTGGATGGTGTTGGAGTTGTAACACAAGCAGGCTGAGTGGAGGGGCAGTCCAGTTGGTGGACACCATAGTATTATACCATAATCTCTTGGGGTAACAGTCATTTAGTGGTGCGAGTGGGCAGAGGAAAGAGCCCAGGGCTTTGGGGAGTGGGGACTTAATCTACAGCATATATAAAAGGTATGATTGGTATTATTTATGTAGTTCAAAATGCACAATCAGAAATTGGGCGCACTCAAATTTAAACAAACAAACAAGATTTAGATGATCATTCTATTAATAAAATACTTTTATTATAGGTACTATGCTATTATTTTCCAGGACATACATTGTGGTGATTCAATGAGTGCATCAGAATTTGGTGACATGATTAGGTAACACCTAGTTGCATTATTATTCATATACTGAGATGGAATCATTATGAACACAAATAACATTTAGTTTATTGATGGCATGCCTAACTGAATAGGCTGACATATGCAATTTGAGGAATACTGAATTATCATTCAGTATACATAGACATTTCTCTTCTTTTAATATTAACAAAATGGGAAAATGTATGAAAAATTATAAAACAAAGTACCACTAAAAAGAAATCTAAAAACAACGCAATTTTTTATAAGTCTTTTTTTGGACATATGAGATGATAAGAATCAGAATGCTTGCCCCAGATAATTGTTCAAATGTATAGTCTAAGAAAAACTATTCCATAAATTTTAGTAATATTCTAATTATCTAAGATGTTCTGTCATCTTAGCTCACATAGTGTCATATTTTTTAGCATTTGTGCGAGTTCCTTGTCAATAACTAATATTTCTGAATATGACCAGCATGGGTCATTTTGGTATTGGTTAGAATTACAAAAAATAGCCAGCACATCACACCACTACATCAGTGTAATACATTCTTTGTGGTTCAATAGAAACAAGAATGCTACTTTTTTTGTAATGCGGATCATTATTACCCCAACAATACTGAGAGAAGGAAAGTGAGACTCTGTCACTGGAATTATATGGATCTCATGTGGATGCGGTTAATGATGGGAGGGGGGGGGGCGGGTGGGGGGGGGGGTGGTTCCCGAGTGTGTGTTGGTAGCCAACTTCATCCACATGTACTTCTATAGAGTCTGACCACAGAGTGTGGACCTCTTGTGGCCATAAATATCAAAAGACAAGATGATCAGTCACAAAATGCCATAAAATGATAATATACTAAACATTTGGAATAAGTACCAGGTATATAAGTATATAAGGTGATAAACTAATTGATTTACTGCCCACTACAATCTCAATTCTCATGGATACTCCTTTAGATTACAAAATGGTAAGGGAGATAATTGTACATGTCATTCAATAACATGGGTAATTCATAACATAGATACACCTTTTCATTACACTGGGAAAGAAATTTAATGTTGCTTAGGCAAGTAACTCCAATATCATCCTCGTTGCACATATAATTTAAACAAATACTGTATCTAGGATAACTGACCTGATTTCATATGAATAACATGTTCTGAGCTCACTTGTCATCGAGCTTTCACTACAAGTAGGTATCCTAAGTGATTTAAAAAAAATTGTTTTGAATTTTGTTAGGTTGTTACTTAAATGAAACCACCCAAAGCTAAAAAGATAGCATTTTTCATGGACCCAAATCGGACTTCTAATGTTTTTTCCTGCAAATCCAAGGCCTGTCGAATGAGAATAAAAAGATCCCGGTGTATGAGGTAGTTAGTTACATTTCAAGATATAGATCTTCAAAAATGCTAAAAATAACAACTTCCTCAATTTCACCAATTTCGCTTTGGACCACTCTTGGGGATGGGCTTGTGGAAAATATTGGCACCCCTATTAAAATATCCTGATTTTTCTCTGACCTATTGATGAGTCTTATCACCGCTATATTTTTTCAGGACCACATATGCTTGAGAAAAGCTTAAAGAAATAGGTTTTAAATGCTCCGGAGCTCAATTTGGCAAGTGATAAAATGAGAAGGTAAAAAGCTGATTTGTAGGCCACAACTTTTGGTTTTTATTAACACTTGCTCGGGTGAGTTTACTGCGGTGACAGTGACTGTCCCCCACTTGCCGTTTTCAATTTTAGCACTCTATTATTAAGAATAGCCAACATTTATGTTGTCTCACATTCGCGCATTCATGCATCGCTAAGAATCATGACAAACTTATTCTTTTGTAAAAAAATACAAGATCTTTATTTTCATGTACAAATCTAAATTATGCATTATTTGGTTTAGAAATGATGATTAATTGAAGTTTAAATTAAAATTTGAAACTATAGCCTGTAGTATAGGTTACAATATGATACCATTGGATTAATGATGCTAGCTCTGGTCAAAGTGGACTGGAGGTGTGAAGAAGTAGCATATAATGCTTAAGTTAGTTGAAACAAAAAGTGATTTTCTAGATAAATGGGGTTGACAAAGTATTGGTTTTCTTTAGCTTAGCAAAATCATATTCTAATCTGGGTGGTGCTATTAGAAAGAAGAAATATAAAGCTTTATTTTGACTTAGTTTTGATTTGAATTGATGAATAAAACAGGAGACAGGCGCTCAACTCATTCGGCTACCCCGTCTGGTCCCATACATGACAACTCACCATGATTTCCTTGGAGAATCCAACAATGACTTATCCATCAGTGCTAACAGACATCTAGAGAGAGACTATGGCCTTTTTCCACATGACGAGCACAGTGCAGGTATCGCCTATACAGTCAATCAGGTCCTTGAAGCACACCTTAGTTGTTCCACATCCTGGCACATTAATGGACGAAGATGTGAAGACACGTAAGCTCTCCAGCTGTAGAGGGAATAATAGGAATAATAATAATTATCAAGATCATTAAAAATGTGTTGTCATTAATGACAATAGTACTAATTCAATAAACCCAACACGGATCAACTTTTTGTTGGGCTAATAAATTTATTAAACAGGCGTAATAAATTTTTACACAGCCTTGGTCGTAATGCGAAGCATTACGTTTGATGCGAGGAAAGAAGGAGACCCTCCCCCGCCCCGCGTGTCGTCCGTCTCCGTGCTCGCGACACTCGGCCGAGTACCCGCGCTCAATCTCCTCGCCGACCTTCCCTCAACCGCACAAAACACTTTGTATCCACGGCGCTCCCGCCACACAATCACCCGCAACCCCTGCTAGCTCGCCACCCTTAATCGCACAACCCATACCCCTCCTGGCCGCTAAGCCATTTCGCAACATCCGCCCCCCCCCCGGGTGGGTGGGGGGTGGGGGGGGGGGGGGGGGGGACGGGGGGGTGGTCCGGGCCCCCCCCCCCCCCACCAAAAATGTGGGGGGGGGAACACCCAATTTTGCTCCCTGCTGCTGCTGCCCGCCTTCCCTTCCCCCCTTATAAGGTACGCCGCTTGAGCTCTCCCTCCTCATTCAGCTCCGCCACAAACCCTCCTCCGCCCCTTGGCCTTCCTGCCTTCCCCCCCCCTACCCCCCCCTCCCCCCCCCTCCACTCCCCCCCCCCCCCTAGCCTCCTCACTCCTTTGTTTCCTTTTTGGACTACCACCTCGGGACTTTCCACCTCGGACCGCTGCCCAAAACACGGACACACCATGCCCCAAGGAAAAGGTCGTGGACGCAAGAGCTCCCGGTGTGCCCCCCGGACGCCGGGGCCTGTATCAACACCGCCCCGGGAGGAGTCGCCGGCCTCCCCCGCGGCGCCCTCGGACCGCGCCTCGGGCTCCGAGGTGTCCATGCTGATGGAGGCCATGCAGCGCATGCAGCTCGAGAGCCGACAAGCCGCCGCCGAGGCCGCCGCCGAGGCCCGCCAGGCAACGGCAGAGCTCCACGCACGCATCGACGGCCTCGGATCGGGCGAGGCGCTCCCCGTCCCTGAGGGGCCCCCACCGGCGGCACGACACCGGCCCGCCCCGGCGCCTCGGGCGCGCACTGCCACCGCAGCCCGGCCCCCGCCGCCGCCTCTCGTACTCTCGTACGAGAGGCCCTCGCCGCCCAAGGGGTCTCGTACTCTCGCTGGCGGAGTACGAGAGATACCGCCACCTCTCCGCACAAGCCCCATCTACCACGTCTCCGGCCTACCAGGAGGACTTCACCCGCCACAGCCCCGCATCCGCGGCCGACGCCGTGCGGGAGATCCTGGCCTCCGCCGAGGCGCGGCACTCCACCAGGCGCCAAGGTATACCATCAGATTACATCTTTCCTCTGATCTTGTGAAGCGAGGGGCGGAGAGGAAGCCGGTCAAACGAGGGGAGGCGACAAAGGATGAGTACACGCTCGCCCTCCTCAACCTCATCGACCACCCGGACTTCCCCGCCCACTCCGCCCAGGGACTCCACCACCACCTCCTCGGGGTCTGCCGGGACAACCTAATTTACCCGTGGGGGACCGTCCGCCGGTACTCAGAGAGTGTGTTCTCTGCCATCGCGGACGGGACCCTCCCCCACGGGTGGCACGACCTGGTGGCCATAAACCTCCTCAGACTGGATTGCTTAGCCATGCCCGTCTAGCCCGCCACCACCCAGCCGAGACCCCTCGACCCTGCCAAGCCCCGGCCCCAGCCCCGCGCCCACACCGACACCCGCATATCCTATTGCCGGGACACCCACGGGGCGTTGTGTTATGCGTGGAACCGGGACCCAGCCTCATGCACCCAGGCTGCCCCGGGGGAGGTCCATGGCCAAGGGGCCGCCAAGCTGCGCCACGCGTGTGCCTACTGCGCGAATGTGCGCAAGATGCTCACCGTCCACAGTGAGGAGGCATGCCTTGCCAAGCGCGCGCGCAGCTGCCCCGGCCGCCTCCCCGGATTTTTAAAGAGCCGGCACCTCCAGCCCGGCCCGGAGGTCCTTAACCGGCCCATTAACCACGACGCCGCCCCCCGACCCTCCCCCAGCCTTCCCGACATCAGCCCTCTCGACAGTGCCCCCCGCGCTGCCCCTACGCCCGAGGCGCGGCCTGACCGTCGCCCCGGCACGGCCGCACCCTCCGGCAACCTCGGGCCCCAGCGCCCCCTCAGCAAGGCTCCCACCGCCAACCGGCGCCAGTCGCCCACCACCCCCGACCCTGAAGACCACCTCGACCCAGGAGACACTGCCTTCCTCTGCCCGCCCCCTGACCCGCCCCCTGACCCACCCCCCCTGACCCTCTCCGTCCCCCCCCGGTGCCCCCCGACCAACCAGACCCTCCCACCCACCGCCCACTGCGCACCCCTCGTGCCCGCTACTACACGACCGCCGCACCTCCTCCCCGTCACACCTCCCGCCACTCTCAGAAACCACCTCCTCCCACCCCCTCCTCCCTAGAACGAGCCCACCCAAACCAGTCGACTCATTCATCGACCCCAGACCGTCGGCAGCTAGCCCCACCGCAGTCTCCCCTGCCTCCGGCCGCCACCACCCCCTCCCTACCGTCCCACTATCCTTGCCGCCTGGCCCCACACCTCCGGTGAGGCCTGGGTCTGGTACCCTAACATCCGCCACACTTACACCACCCTCCGGAAAGCGGGCCTCCCTAATTTTTGGCCGCCCGCATTCCCCTCCCCTCAGGCCTCCATATCCACGCCTGGCGCTCCCGCCTCCGGGACTATCCCGACCAGGCCGAGGACTTCGTCACCTTCGCGGTGGCCCGAGGTGTGGCTCCCCTGGCGCCCACGGCCTTCGATCTCGGGCGCCCGCTCCTGGGTCGAGGGCGCCGGGGGCCTGACCTCGGGCTTCGACGCACGGCTACCCAGGGATGTCTGCCGAGGAGGGGAGCGGGCCTCTACCCATGTCCAGCGGCAGGCGCCGCCTCTCTCCCCGCAGCAGCTCGCCCTCGCCATCCATCACCTCTCCCGAGCAGGGCCCGCCTCGCTCGTTCCTCGGGCCGCGCTGCTCCTCGGGTACTTCGGGATGCTGCGCCAGTCCAACCTGCTGGCCCCGAGTCCCGAGGGATGGGGCGGCCCCCACACCCTCACCCGCGACGACGTTCGCCCCGCGCCCGGGGGGCTCCGGCTGCACATCCGCAGCTCCAAGACCATCTCTTCAACCTCGGGCGCGGTCGCCCTCTTCGTCCCCGCCATCCCGGACACCGCCCTCTGCCCCGTCGCGGCGTGGCTTGGTGCCATCGCCCTCTGCCCCGCCGCTCCGGACGCGCCCGCCTTCATAATGCCCTCCGGCCGGCCCCTCGACCCCCGCTCCCTCACCGCGCTGCTACGAGGGGCCCTCGCCGCCCAAGGGGTCCCGAGGCCCGAGGACTTCACGCTCCACAGCCTCCGCCGGGGCGCCGCCCAGGCCTGCCAGCGTGCCAGGGTGCCCCTCCCCGAGATCATGGCCCAAGGCACCTGGACCTCGGCGGCCGTCCACGCCTACATGCCCCGCCTCGCGCCCTCGGGCGCCCCTCGAGCCCTCTCCGCCGTTTTGGTGGAGGGCTCCTCGGCACCCCCTCACTCCAAATGACTCTGCTGCCCCATGAACTTTGTTACCTTTCTACATTATTGATTATTACCTGATGCCTCTTGTTCATTACCTCATTTACCACTTTTGTTTATTACTTGATGCCTCTTGTTCATTACCTCATGAGCCTCATTTGACTTCCTAGTTCTACCCTGTATGATCTCTTGAGGCGCCAATAAAGCGTCTATTTCTCCACCCCCGCCTTGCTTCCTTCTTTTCGCGCATCGGTCGTAATGCGAAGCATTACGTTTGATGCGAGGAAAGAAGGAGACCCTTCCCCGCCCCGTGTGTCGCGCTGCCTCCACACCTCGGCCGACCGCGCTCACTCACCGCCACCTCCCCCCGCCCGTCCTTTGTGCACGGCGCTCACGCCTCACCCGACCCCTGCTGCTCGCCACCTCGCACCCCTTCCCGGCCGCTAGCATTCGCACCTCCCCTGCTGCCGCCTCCCTTCCCCCCTTATAAGGCCGCCTGCCAGCCTCCCTCCTCATTCAGCTCCCTGCCGTCTCCCAGCCTCCACCTTTTTCCTGCACCCACCCACCCAACAACTACCCTACTCCACCTACTACTGGTGGAGGGCTCCTCGGCACCCCCTCACTCCAAATGACTCTGCTGCCCCATGAACTTTATTACCTTTCTACATTATTGATTATTACCTGATGCCTCTTATTCATTACCTCATTTACCACTTTTGTTTATTACTTGATGCCTCTTGTTCATTACCTCAATTACCATGTTGCTCCTTATGAGCCTCATTTGACTTGCTAGTTCTACCCTGTATGATCTCTTGAGGCGCCAATAAAGCGTCTCTTTCTCCACCCCCGCCTTGCTTCCTTCTTTTCGCGCATCATATCCTGATACTTTCCAAGACATGACTTCAACAAGCTTCTCTCAATAGTACAATTGAGGATATTTGCTTTTTACCTACTCTAACTGATCCAGGCAGTACAGCCTGATAGTTGTTATCTTTAGTATCATTACTTATGTGCAGGTCAGAGAACCTGGATGGTTATTAGATTATCTATTACTTATGTGCAGGTTGTAACTCAGCGGTTCGTTATCATAATTTTATATGGTAGGCGACTAGAATGCAGGATTCTTTTGTGTACTTGTCGATTGAAGACATTAGGCAGCAGCTACGGGCAGATCACGGTCACACGTCGTTCATCTCACATCCGGGACACACACACACATTTATGACTTTTTTAGACATGCATCATTTTTTCACATTCAAGGGTGGATTATTGGGATCATAAGCTCTCAGCCCTATCAGTCATAGGACTAATGTAGGGGTAGGTGGGATGGACAATTTCAGCTATTCCAACTTGCCGATCCATCGTAGTCTAGGGTCAGGTAAGGAATGGATTACGCATTTAGTTTACTACCGGAAGTCAAATATTGTTCCTAGCGACGCGCACTAGGAACTGTCTCTATGGTATTCATAATATCAGGCCCGTAGTCAGGATTTTGAATTACGCATGTTACCGGCAACATGA
>CM059191.1:10115724-10238645 GCA_030323885.1 Branchipolynoe longqiensis
CACTATCAAAGCCATACCATGCTAGTCCTACCCCCAATACACACACACTCACTTCACAGCCATACCATGCTAGTCCTACCCCTGATACACACACTAACTATCACAGCCATACCATGCTAGTCCTACCCCTGATACACACACTCACTATCAAAGCCATACCATGCTAGTCCTACCCCTGATACACACACTCACTATCAAAGCCATACCATGCTAGTCCTACCCCCCAATACACACACACACTCACTTCACAGCCATACCATGCTAGTCCTACCCCTGACACACACACTCACTATCAAAGCCATACCATGCTAGTCCTACCCCTGATACACACACTCACTATCAAAGCCATACCATGCTAGTCCTACCCCCAATACACACACACACTCACTTCACAGCCATACCATGCTAGTCCTATCCCCGATACACACACTCACTATCACAACCATGCAATTCTAGTCCTACCCACGATACACATACTCACTATCACAGCCATACCATGCTAGTCCTACCCCCCAATACACACACACACTCACTTCACAGCCATACCATGCTAGTCCTACCCCTGACACACACACTCACTATCACAGCCATACCATGCTAGTCCTACCTCCGATACACACACTCACTATCAAAGCCATACCATGCTAGTCCTACCCCCAATACACACACACTCACTTCACAGCCATACCATGCTAGTCCTACCCCTGATACATGCACTCACTATCACAGCCATATTATGCTAGTCCTACCCCTGATACACACACTCACTATCAAAGCCATACCATGCTAGTCCTACCCCCAATACACACACACTAACTATCACAGCCATGCCATGCTAGTCCTACCTCTGATACACACACTAACAATCACAGCCATACCATTCTAGTGCTATCCCCGATACACACACTCACTATCACAACCATGCAATTCTAGTCCTACCCACGATACACACACTCACTATCACAGCCATACCATTCCAGTCCTACCCCCATGCACACACTCACTATCACAGTCATACGATACTAGTCCTACTCCCGATACACACTCACTATCACAGTCATATCATACTAGTCCTACTTCCGATACACATATTGACTGTCACAGCCCTACCATACTAGTCCTACCTCCGATACACATATTCACTGTCACAGCCCTACCATACTAGTCCTACTTCCGATACACATATTCACTGTCACAGCCATACTATACTAGTCCTACCCCCGATACTCACACTCACTAGGACAGCCATACCATGCTAGTCCTACCCCCGGTACACACTCTCACTATCAGAGCCATACCATACTATTCCTACCCTCTCTCCTGCACTTTGAGCAGTTCACCGAAGCCGCTCACATCCTCAACAAGTGCTCACACGCCTTATTGTCAACACCACGTTCCCACACCGTCACCACCCCTCTTAAATATGACCCCCCCCCCCCAGCCAGACCACACAGGTGCGTCTTACACACACACTTGGCTCTGTTGGCAGCCTACATGTATGCCTTATACAATACAAAACAGTCCGCTACAACACGGCTGTCCAGGCTGCGTCAATTTCACCATCCAAATACTGCGGGCAATTGCGAGTTGATGTGTCCCCGTAGGCAGCAATTTCCTAGTCTCTTCTCTAATTTGATTTTATGTATGCTTTATTGCGACAGCAAAACTAATTTGAAATCTCTCATTTTTTAAAGCTACAACTGCCTAGAGAATGGGAGCCTAATGGTGTGGAATGAGCTGGGGCTGATTCAGGATCATTACAGGGCACACGAGGCAGCAACGCCATTGGGGGTGCCCTCTCCCAGTGGGGGCGGGGTCGCGCACTGGGGAGGGGCCAACAACCTTCACCCAGACCGCTCTGGCCGCGCCTCCAACTTCCACTCCTCTCATTGGTCATCACCCCTCACACACCCTCTCTCAACAGCCAATCACACACCACTCAAGCTGGGGCCAACCAGCTCATCACACCGACTGGCCACTCCACCTTCTGACATAGGACTGACCACTAACCTCACCTTTTTTCCCCCACACACCCACTCCTGCCGATATTAAAAACACTATATCATGTAATTTTATTAATGAATTAATAACAACATTTAACATTAAATCTATACATATAATCATTGCTCATCATAATTAAGTAACTCTTGCCAACCGCTAGTTCCTCTGTCATTGATTGAATTTGACTGCATTGCTCATATGTCTCATCTCCCCTCACCTCACTAACATCCCTCACCACTCCGATCACCACATGACCTTCTTCCCTACAGCTTTCGAATGGCCACACCGCAAAAATGTAATGCCCCCGTGGGCTGCCCGGAATAAAAGCCATGTCCTCAACTCCTGCTTCCACGTCGTATGTGCTAATAACTGTGATGTGTGTTTATTACATCCTCATATGAAAAGAAAGTGATAATTCCATTGCATAATGATGCAAATATTATGAAACATGTGGTTCTCCTCCGTTTGCTAGTTTAGTGAATAGCTTGGTATATATAATCAAGTTCAGTAAATGTGCAGAATCTATGATATATAAGGTGATGTACGGAGTTGGCGGTGGTGAGATGGGGTATATATATACATAATGTTCTGCGCTATTTAGCAGTAGGTATGATCCATAAAATGCTTTATTGCACTGAGTCAGCACATGGTGCTTGATGCTGGGGTGCATGGAACAGCTGGTTAGGTGCATATTACAAAAACAGTTCACTGTGTGAGTCAGGACTTTTGTTGTAATGTACATACTGTAGTGGTCTGCACTGACCTCTCAGGCAAGTAACCACATAGACAGGTAGGCG
The DNA here is from genome assembly GCA_030323885.1 of Branchipolynoe longqiensis. Lineage (NCBI taxonomy): Eukaryota > Metazoa > Annelida > Polychaeta > Phyllodocida > Polynoidae > Branchipolynoe > Branchipolynoe longqiensis. Next base: position 10,118,523 of record CM059191.1, read on the forward strand.
TGGGGAGTGTGTTGATATCAGGGAGCCTAGGTGGTGTAATGGTTAGCACACTGGCCCGGAATGCAAAGAGATGTGGGTTCGAGTCCCGCTCTAGGCGCAATATTTTCCCATTTTCATCACCCCCACGACACTGTTGCCGTGACCCTGATGCTATACAAGTTAGCTCCGCGCTTATAGTTTGTATTAACCTACCCTGTGTATGTAGTGCGTTGCATTCCTGTAGTAAGTAATTGTAAGCATTATAAGACTTACAATTCCAGGGGACGATGAGTGGCTGCACTGACCTCTCATTCAAGTAGCCACGATAGGACAGTAGGCGTGGGTAGTGTGTTGATATCAGGGAGCCTAGGTGGTGTAATGGTTAGCACACTGGCCCGGAATGCAAAGAGATGTGGGTTCGAGTCCCGCTCTAGGCACAATAGTTCCCATTTTCATCACCCCCACGACAATATTGTATGAATACAACTTTCAACATTTACCCTAACAGTGTTGATGTGCATGTACCCAGTGCTAGGTCATGGTCCATAAAGCACACTGCCTAATGCCGTAAGTGATATGCTATACCTAAGTGCACAGTATTGGCGAGCTGTTGGTAAAATGTTCCCCAAAGGAGCAGGTGGGGTGCATATAGTGTGTGTACAGTGTATTTGTAGGGGCAGAGATATAAAGCAAGCTCAACTACTTGGAACATTAACTGTGTGTGGTGCGGTGTTGATTAATCCGATGTGTAATGGTGGTGAGGGAAAGCACTCGGATAATAATTACCGGGGGAGGATGAGTGGAGATGAACAGGTCACAGATTCAAATATCTCCCGTGTAAACTCGTTAGTAGAACCAGTAGGCGTGTTGTGCTTTAAAAACTGGAGGACTTATTGAGAGGGTATTTTTGTAACATTTAAAATATTATTTCTAATGGCCGGGGGAACTACTGCAAATGGTGCCCATTCAGCATTAATTCATATCTCGATGTGTGCTGGGTGAGTACTTCCAGAAGACGCAACATGATAAGAATACGTTAGAGACTAATCACGACAGAAACAGATTATTATAGTTCAAGTCCAGAGAGATTAGGACCAACCATTATAGTGGCACTAGATTATTACTGTACAAGAACAGAAAGGCATGGACTAACCGTTATAGCAGCACTAGGTTATTACTATTCAAGAACAGAGAGGCATGGACTAACCATTATAGCAGCACTAGATTATTACTGTAGAAGTGCAAAGAGGCTTGGACCAACCATTATAGCAGCACAAGATTATTACTGTTGAAGTGCAAAGAGGCTTCGTCCAACCATTATAGCAGCACTAGCTTATTACTGTAGACGTGCAAAGAGGCATTGACTAACCATTATAGCAGCGCAAGATTATTACTGTACAAGTGCAAAGGGGCTTCGCCCAATCATTATAGCAGCACAAGATTATTACTGTACAAGTGCAAAGAGGCTTCGCCCAATCATTATAGCAGCACAAGATTATTACTGTACAAGTGCAAAGAGGCATGCACTAACCATTATAGCAGCCCAAGATTATTACTGTAGAAGTGCAAAGAGGCTCGGACCAACCATTATAGCAGCACTATATTATTACTGTACAAGTGCAAAGAGGCTTGGACCAACCATTATAGCAGCACAAGATTATTACTGTAGAAGTGAAAAGAGGTATGGATAAACCATTATAGCAGCACAAGATTATTACTGTAGAAGTGAAAAGAGGTATGGATAAACCATTATAGCAGCACTAGATTATTACTGTAGAACTGCAAAGAGGCTTGGACCAGCCATTATAGCAGCACAAGATTATTACTGTACAACCACAGAGAGGCTTGGACCAACCCCCATAGCAGTAATGGGCTCCTCCATCAAACAGTGAACCAACACGAATAGGCAGTGATGCTTGAGTGGTCGGTGGTCGAAAGCAAAACAGAAACTGCTAGCTCTTTTGCCAATAGAATTGCAGTCACATGCAGATACATGGAAAAGGCTGGCTAATAAACCCAGACCGTGTGGAAGACATCCCTGGTAGCATCACTGGAACAGCATCAACATGTAGCCGACTGTCTGGCCTGTGTCACACGGCCAATGGGGCACATTGATTTCAATCACTTTTATATGGTCCTACCTAAGGAAACCCAACAAGAAATTGCAGCTGGCCTCTTTGAACCGCCAGTGGTGGAGGTGACTTTGATTGATGAGGTGGGGTAGAAGTTCGGTCATAAGTCAGTGGAAGGAAAGGCAGGAGGCAGCATGTTCTGACTCGCCCAGATACACATACACTCACACACACTCACACCCAGACACACACTCACTCACACACAACCACTCACACACAGACACAAACACTCACACACAGACACAAACACTCACACACAAACACTCACACACAAACACTCACAGGTTCAGACACACGTGCACACACACACTCACACCCACACACTTACATACACACAAACACGCATACACAAACACTCACCCACATACTCTCACACACACACTCACCCAGACACACACTCACACCCAGACACACTCTCACACACACAGACTCAGAGGTTCACACACACAATTACACACTCTCACACACCCAGCCCACACACACACACTCACACACTTACACACACACTCACACACATACATCCACACACATACACGCAAACACACATACACTGACACACACACGTTCACACACATCGTCACACACACGTTCACACACACAAACTCTTCACACACACGTTCACACACACACGTTCACACACACACGTTCACACACACCACACTGGGGTGAAAGTGTCCACCATCATGTTGATTTTAGAATACTGATGGTGACCAAGTGGGTCTCTGGTGGTTGGCAGGTTTTTGTTGAGTCTCTTCCTATTTGTGACACTGTGCTTTTAAACCAAATCAAACTCATCGTTTACTGCTTCTCAGAGCACAGCACAAAGCTCCTAGTAGCAAACCTGATCGTAATATCAGGTTGGACAAGGACAGCTGGTTATAACAACGAATGTAAATTACACTTGTGGATATTTGTAATTTAATTAATCATATAAAAAGTAACTGCGCATGCGCAGATAGTTGTGATCAAAGTGCCCATAATAATGGTTTGTTCGTAATTACAATGTGGAGGTTGGCCATAAAATGTGATTAACGACTTGAGATGAGAGATGCTCTGGTACACTCACGTGAGGATGGCATTGCCAGCAATGGTGATAACCAGTTCTGACGGCCCGCCCCATTATCATGTTTACTAAACTTGCTCTTTTTGTCTTTTTCAGGTGAGTCCGTTTTTGCAGTCAAATCCAGTCCAGCAGTGTACGCCATGGGTCGCAAGCTGTAGTGTGACTGGGGCTTTATCTGACTTGATCTAACCACTGGTGTGTATGTAGATTCTCATGTGTAATAGATGGTGGGTGAGTATGGGCATTTGAGTGGCAAACCGTTGATGCACACGGAGTTAACTGGGAGTTAACTGGGCAATATTCTCTATAGTTCTTCACTGAAAGAGGCCCCCCCCCCCCCCCACACACACACACTTAGCCCAGACCATGAACATCATATAATGGAGAGAATGATTTTACATTCACGTGTCGGCATGCATCATTGTTTAAGTGAGTGTAGTGATTTCAAGTGGGTCAAAGCTGAAGGTTGAGGTTTGTATTAAATCCTTACACCCACCGTTGAGGAATATAATGATGGTTATAGGGATGTATAATGATTTCTCTTTAAATATATCTTTTCTTGCATATGTACAAAACTACATTGGTGGTGTTTTCTGTGGTGGAGTGGTTAGAATTTTTTCTAGGTTAGACTCCTAATCTGAAGGTCGGTGGTTCGATTCCCCATGCCATCACCTCTGCCAATTTGGATTTCCACCACTGTGTATAACTTAGTGTCATCAAAGGCCAGTTGTTCTCATACCATGTCTATGTGATGTGGGAGGTTAAAAATCCCTTGTAGGCTCGGGCTTTCTACCGACCAACTATCTAATGGTGAAAACAAGATTGATTATTCAGGCATATATACATGATAGGCAGTATAAATCTTCAATATACAACAACATTGCTATCCTCTATATACCTATATGCTGGCCGTTCTGTCTGGTACTTGGTCCAGTGCAGGGCATATTGGTAACGTGTGTAGAATAAAGTAATTTAATACAACTGGTGCTTACTTAGTGCAGCAGGTGACCCAGTAGGGTCTCTAATTACTGTGCACAACCCCGGGTGACCCAGTAGATGTAGCTGGCCCCGCTATGTGCGGGGGGCGCTCTTAATCACACGCCCTTACACACGTATTTGATATGAGCTGCTTTAAGCTGCTCGGAGCAGCTTGGTCGGTCCTTAGAGAAGCTGCTCCTTGTCATGATCAGCTGCTGCCGCTGGCCCAGTTCCCATACCGACTAAGCACCAGCAATTCGCTCCACATTGCCACCAGCCTCCGTCTGTCAGCGCTGAGTCCTCCCTGCGAGCAGCTCACCCAGTGGGGATTTCAGCAGCAATCCTTAGTGTAATAATCGTGGCATTGGAGTATGACGGCGTTGAAGTAAGAGATGGACAGGTCGGTGTGTTGGCGCTTCTTTATGTCTAGCTTTGTTTTACTTTGAATGATTTGACCAGGGGCCAAATGTAAGAGCCACAATTTATCGGCTGCGGAGTTAAGGGCGGCCGGCGGGGTATCTATTGTCGGCGTTAATATATGTGTCACGGGGGATGTATTAGTCCAAAGCGCGCGCGGGTTAGCTAACGTTTCAGTTATTTATAGATTTGGGAAATCCCTCTGCGTTTGTAGCCATATATTAGGCTCAAATCTATTCAATGCGACCATATTTAACAGAATTACATACTCAAATCGTGAAATTTCATTAAATTAACCCTAAATTCGAAGCGTTATTAAGGCTACCGCCGCATTGGCGGCGATATTAATAGTTATATTTTCGAATCGACGAATGTAATGTAAACAAATCGCCGCAACCGCCGCATCGACGTCGCGTTCCATACTGGCGGCGCCGGCGGTTTGTTTACTGTACCTTCGTCGATTCGAAAATATAACTATTAATATCGCCGCCAATGCGGCGGTAGCCTTAATAACGCTTCGAATTTAAGGTTAATTTAATGAAATTTCACGATTTGAGTATGTAATTCTGTTAAATATGGTCGCATTGAATAGATTTGGCCCGAATCGGTCCCTAACCTGCACGTTAACCCAGGCTCAACTTGGGGTTAGTGATGGCGACGTTAACCCTCGAGGCGGTAGCCTAACCCGTGCACATACATTGACACTTTGGCCTCTAACCCGGGAAATCCGCACGACGCGTGGGTTACGAGCCCTAACCCGCCCTCATACATTTGGCCCCAGGTGTGGTCGCCGAATCGGTAGAGCGCAGGCCTTGCCTGCGGGAGATTGTGAGTTTGGCTCCCGGTCGAGTCAAACCAGTGACTTATAAAATTGATACTTGTCGCTTCATAGCCTGGCACTCAGCATTAATAGGATAGGGCAATGACTGGTTACCTTAGTGTCAGGATAATGTGACTGAGTGGGATATCGGGTCATGGTGCCATTGGCCTGGTTTCCAACCTTAGCACTATAAAGTCACAATGCATGTGCACTGCCACAAGTCGGTACCTATCCTGATATGACCGTAGATGTTTCCAGGACGTAAAACGCCAACAAGCAACCAACTTTGAATGGCCTAGTGTCAGGTTCCTCATATAGAGGGCATGTAACAGCGCAGTGAGTAATGTGATGGTGTAGGTGTCAGACCCAGCCTTACCTGCGTTTATCAACGGTTTGCCACTCGAATGCACATACTCACCCGCCATCTCTTACACATGAGAATATACATACACACCAGTGGTTAGATCAAGGCATATAAAGCCCCATTCACACTATGTCTTTCAACCACTTTACGACCACTTTGGACCAAAGCACCCGCAGTTACTGGCAACCTTGCGACCAAAGCAATGGTCGCCAACTTGTGTGCGACCAAAGCAATGGTCACCAACTTGGGGGCGACCAAAGCAATGGTCGCTGACAGCTTGACGACCATTTTGGTCACAATGAGGATTTTAGTCTAGTAGCTGCAACTTTCTTGCGACCAAAATGGTCACAAGGAGGTCAGTGACCACTGAGGACCAATTGCGACTATTTTGCGACCTCTTTGCTACCACCCCTTTTTTGTGATCGCTAAGTGGTCACTAGCAGTCGCAAGCACTAGTGTGACTCGGGTATAATGTATCCAATAGAAAGTAGTCACAGAATGTCAACATTTGAAAAGTAAAGGTGGGTAGAGAGTAGATAAAAGATTCACCCGGTACACGGGTGAAGACCAGCCTTATATAAAAACGGTTGAAAAATCGGGCTAATGAACTGAGTCTTTATGAGAGCCTAATTTCACCATCTAAGAAGCAACATTTATTCTTTGTAGATGTCTTCATATTTACGCGCTACCTTTGAGTTGAAAAATATAATAAAATAGCTAGTTTAATACGATTTAAAATTGAAATCGGCGGCGTTCTATGGCCGCCATCTTGGATTTTTGAATTCTCTCCTATTTCACCAAATCTGTGCCAATATATGTAGCCATTTGATCATGGAACCACAGTTTCTACTCATGTTCCATACTAAAGCTATTTTCGCCCGTATTTAGACTACGTTGTCGTTCACCCCTGTACTGGAAGTACGGGGTTAATCTTTTATCTAGGTAGAGAGGTGTTGAATTTGGAGGGTGGGGTTCCCCACGTGCGTCTACTCACGTAGGTCATTCCCGAGGGTGCTGTGGGAAGTGTTCAGTAGGGACTGGCAGGTCGGTACCCTTTATTTACTTAATCACTGCCTAGGTTTTACAAATGAAGTTTTAACAAATTACTTAGCACTCGCCATTCAATCTGTGCAAATATTAGCAATAGCAATTACACAAACACACAGTATGTGGGAGTATGTACCATCAACATTTTAGTTTTGAAAATGTTGATTAGCAACAATTACTAATCAATTTACAAATTGATTAGCAGTTACTCATTTTCTGAAGCAATTTACCTATTAAACCACCAAATAATGGTTTCCGAGTTTACACAATGCATTTTATTATTGCATAACGATTTGCGTAACTTGCGATCTGAACCCGAGCTAAAAGTTTGCTGTATGGGTATTATATATTTGTCAGGAGTCATTAATAAATTTGATTAAAACAGACAATAATAATCACAACACAACTTTCCTAAGTGGATGTCTAAAATTCACAAGGCCTCGTGATAATTAGACAATGGCAGCATGCATGGTAGATTGTTAATGAGCAATGCGTGGAGGTTGTTTGTTGTCTTATGTCCTAGCAACATCTAAGGTCATATCAGGATGGGTTCCGACTTGTGACAGTGTGCACTCATGGTGACTTTATAGTGCTGCCCCACTGGGAGACCAGGTCGCTAGCACCATGACCCGATATCCCGATATCCCACAGTCACATTAAGTCCTTGTCCTATCCTATTAATGCCGGGCACCAGTCTAGGTAGTGACAAGTATCAATTTTATGAGTCATTGGTTTGACTCGACTGAGATTCGAACTCCCGACCTTCCACACGGGAAGCCTGCACTCTACCAATTCGGCCACCGACGCTAGGGATGAGGGGAGTTCAGACTGACACTGTCAGCACGGCGTTAGTTGTAATTTCTGATAACTTGTACTCAATTGTCAGGGTATGTCTTGGTGGCCTGCTTCGTAGCCCACTACATTAATAACTGGAGTGTTCGGGGCACGTCCCCCACGTGGTACTGCCGTGAGGGCTCACCACACGGTGTGGGGCCGTACTGTTGATGGCCATTTGCCAGTGGTGTGAATCTGCACAGAAATCAACTGGGGTCGGTGTTATTAACACAGCGTCTGGTGTTATTAATTGTCTTCTTTTTTATGTGCTAAATATCTTTATTGTTGAGTACACAATTTGCAGTATATAGTACAATGGATTTATGATAGTTACCTACAATTTCCCCAACAGTATGGCATCAGTAGTGTCACATGACTACATCAATATTAGATCGATCGATGTGAGTAATCAAAGGTATTTAGAATGTAAGCAGAAGTTTTCTTCTGTATTCATTTGGTAAAGTTGTAATAACTTTTAACATAGGATGTGATCAGTTGGAGTTACACAAGGAGTATATAAATGTCAGTTCGATAGGAATATTCTAGTGTTACCCCATCGTGGTTAGTTGTGTGAGTTTGCTAGCCGCAGTTTGCTGTTTTAATGTTGACAGCAATATGAGTCCTGCTGTTGGGGTTGTTGTGGATTTCACCCCGCTGTGTGTTTGGGGTGTGTGGGGGTGTGTGGGGGGGGGGCCTCTGGTATAGTATGCACACAGCTGGGCTGTGTGAGAGATACTTAGCTCCTTAGCGCGTTCATAATTGAGTGCCTTCGCTCGGTGAGACGTGGGTGCCGCGCGCACCTGGCCGGCAGAGAGGGAGTGTCGACTGCTGGAGGAGGCCGCTGGCTAATGACCTTGTCCGCAATTGCCCTTGACGTGCGAAATGCCCTTGGCAGCGTCTCTTGTAGTAGCGCATGTTCTACTCACATTTCAGGACCCATTTTCGCCGAATGTGTTGCGATTGATGTAATCTTGTTAGGGTTATCAAACTGTTGATATCTGATGACCTTCACAGGTAGTGACCCCCGAATGAATGTGTAGGTGTGTGTTTTAAAGTGGCTGTGAGTTTTGAGGTCAGTGAGTGCGGAACCACTGAGCAGGCTGTGTGTTTGGGTTTTAGCTCTGCCTGAGTGGAGGTGGTGTGAGGACACAATGCATGGCGGGGCCTCGAGGTGTGTGATCTCAGCAAACGCAGGAAGGCATAGTGATTGCAGCACGCCCGTATCAGCAGATGTGAACATGTGTGCGGGGCGGGCCCCGGTGTAACGATTTCAACTTCCCCCCCCCCCCTTCCCAAGTTCCCCCCCCCCCCGGGAATCTGAAAACGTTTTTAACTTCCCTCCGGGGAAATTAAAAACGTTTTCAGATTCCTGGGGGGGAACTTAAAAACAGTTTTCAGATTCCTCCCCCTATTTTCAAATTCCCCCCTCTGGGAATTTAAAATTGTTTAAAAAACTTTAAAAAACGTTTTAAATTTCAGACCTATAATATTTTTTTCTTAACCATCTTGGAGACTTTTTGTGTCATTTGTGGTTAAATATGTTTTATTGTACTAGTAATAATTTCCATTATGCTATTCTCTGTATATTATAATATTTGTCATGAAAAATAACAAAAAATATCAAAAATAAAGAGAATTCCCCAAAAATGGGGGGGGAGGGAAAGTTAAAATGAGGGAGGGAATTTGAAAACGTTTTCAAATTCCCCTGGGAGGAATTTGAAAACGTTTTCAAGTTCCTGGGGGGGAACTTGAATATGGGGGGAATTTTAAATCTTTACACCGGGGAGGACGGGGCGGGGGAAGGGGGGGGGGGGAGAGGACGGGCCGTCATATTGTATGACCGTAATGGGATTGTGCGACAGTGATCTAGGTATCAGGGAGCACTCGTGCTTTTCCGATGGTCACTCCCAATGGTGTGCCCCAACCATCCTCTACATACATGCCAGTTTCTGTGTTGAATAATTACATGAAAGAAGATTTAAAAAGCCACACAAAAATCGGCCATGTGTAGGGCAATTAATTCTAGATATATATATATATATCGCAACTCAACGCCGAACTAATGGCAATCAGTCTTTAAAGGACACATGAAAAGCAGAGGATATACTTTGCTTGAGAAATAGTGACATTATTTCCCGCCGTAATTCGGAAGATGAAGATTACTGAATATTTCAGCAAGGATATTCCAATTGCTTATTCATTAAGTTTTATTTTCACAAGTTATTCCATTTTACATATGTGTGTGGCATGTACATACTGTAAGTACATACACATGTATGGTATCTATGCATGTATGTATGTATGTACGTATGTATCTTATGCATGTGTGTATTTATGTATGTATTTAGGTATTATGCATGCACATACATACATATGTATGTACGTACTTATGTATGTACATATATATGTACGTATGTATATCTATATGTATATATTTACATATATATGTTAAAGGGGCGGTAACGTGACCAACTCAATTTGATTTATTTACAATTGATCATGATCAAATTAGACTTTATAATTGAAATTGTTTTGTAGAGTTAGTAGGGCTTAATCATGGTTGCGAGCATATGTTGTCAAGCTAGGACTGTTAGATTGATCCAGCCCTGATGACCCTTCTCAACTGTTAGTGATGGAGCCTTTCTCCACGGAGTGGAACTGAAACCCGCTTAGACTTATGGGTCACTCATTAGAGAGGAGTTCACTGCAATAAAATTTCCCAATGAAAGAAAACTATCCGGCAGTTTGAGAAGGCGTGTGCGCCATTTGGCAGTGCTCTCATCATTGGGCGTGTTTGTGGTGTCTGTGTGGGCTGTGTGGGCTGTGTGGGCTGTGTGGGCTGTGTGGGCTGTGTAGGCCGGTCCCCGGGCGGCGTCTTTTCTGTGCGGGGAGACCTTCGGCTCGTCCGGGCGCAGTCAGCCTGTGCCCGCCTCTGCAGCTCCCTGACGTGCCCATTGTGTGCTCCAACACTGCCCACGCCCCACTAGGTCCTCCTCGCCTATAAGACCGCAGCCCCTTCACGCCCCTCGCGCCCAGACTGCCAGCCCCTCACAACTCCATCCTCAGAGCCCCTTCGGACACTCAGCGTCTGAGCCGTGCTCTCCTACAGTTCAGCTCCGAACCCAGCGTCCTCCCTCGTCCCTGCATCTCTCCCTGTCCTTCTCTCCCTGCCCGTCCCTCTCCTCTGTCTCCCTCATCTTTCGCTCTCTCACTCCCTTCCATACTCTCCCTCTCTCCCCTCACATATCTCTTTTACCTTTCCTCATTCCCTCCCATTCTTTCCCTTCCTTTCACTCCCATCCCCTCCTCTCCCCTCCTCTCCCCTCCTCTCCCCTCCTCTCCCCTCCTCTCCCCTCCCCTCCTCTCCCCTCCTCTCCCCTCCTCTCCTCTCCTCTCCTCTCCTCTCCTCTCCACTCCTCTCCTCTCCTCTCCTCTCCGCTCCTCTCTCCCCCCCCCTCCCCCTCCCCTCCACTCCCCTCTCCCCTCCCCTCCCCTCCCCCCCCACCCCTCCCCTCCCCCTCCCCTCCCCTCCCCTCCCCATTCCCCTCCCCCCTATTCTGTCCCCTCCCCTCCCGTACCTCCCCATCCCCTCCCCCATCCCCTCCCTCCCCGTGCTCCATCCCTCCCCTCCCCCTCCCCTCCCCTCCCATTCTGTCCCCTCCCCTCCCCTATCCTCCCCCATCCCCTCCCTCCCTCCCCTCCTCCTCCCCTCCCCTCCCTTCTCTTCCCTTCCCCTCCCCTCCTCCCCCTCACCATCACCATCACCATCCCTTCCATCCCCCTCTTCTTTCCTCCTCCTCTTTCCTTCCCCCTCTTCTTTCCTTCCCCTTCTTCTTCCTTCCCCTCTTCCATCCTCCCCCCTCTTCTTTCCTCTTTCCCCTCCCCACTCTATCCACCCCTCCCCTCGCTTCCCATCGCCTAGTCTCGCCTCGCCTCGCATCGCATCGCCTTCACCTTCACCCTCACCTTCACACTTGCCCTCACCTTCACACTTGCCCTCGCCTTCACACTTGCCCTCACCTTCAAATTCACAGTCACCCTCGCCTTCACACTCACCCTCGCCTTCACTCACAATCGCCTTCACACTCACCCTCGCCTTCACTCACCCTCACCTTCACATTCACTCTCGCCTTCACACTCGCCCTCGCCTTCACACTCACCCTCGCCCTCGCCTTCGTCCTCGCCTCCCCTCCGGTCCACTCACCCACCGCAGTTACCCCCTCCCCTCCAATCCTACCAACCCTACCAAATCCCCAATATCTCCAGCTCTAATACTAGATACATTAATATCACAATCGGCCACAATCTATTGGAAACGCCACTTCTGGTTCGATCACCGAAGTTATGCAGCATTGACCCTCTGGATGAGTGATCGATCATCTGTGAATACGAGGTGCCATAGACATCCTCATTCAGGTTTAGAGCCTACCAAGTCAGTAGTGGATATGCAGTAGGCGACCTCATGGGTAAATTGCTTGTTCTAGAAAAACAGAAGTCTGGGTTTGATTCGCTGGTCAGTTGAAAGCCCTCCTTTACCATCGTTCTATAGAGTACTTAATTTTGAACCCAAATTCTAATGCTAGGTACACACCTACCGTTTTTCCGCACCCATCCACCATATACGATCAAAAACTCCCCAAAAGTCGTGAGGTGTGCACTCCCCTAGCACACCTACCGATTGCGATTCACGACTTAAAACTCACTTTTAGGGCTAAAACGGCTTCCTTACGATTGTGATTCGCGATTCGAAAAATGAATCGGCCCGTTTTCAGTTTTAAGCGGGTCGGGTCGGATCGCGAGTTTTAGTGCGCGAATCGTATATGGTAGGTGTGTACCTAGCATAAGTTTGTAATAAGCGAGTACCAATGATAGTATAGATTCCACCGTGTCCACAATATTATTGCGCCGTTAAGACGATGTGTCTTTTAAGACGTCAGCCACACTCGTTATGTGAATGCACCCCCCCCCCCCCCCCCCCACCTTATGCCCACACAGCCCTATTCCGTGAATAAATAACCTATCACAACTCGTAACCCAGTACCACCCCGTCCCCGCGCATGCCCGCATGCCCCCAACACCTCATTAATCGGCGCATCTGAATGCGCCGACACCCTATCAAACCATGCCATACATACACATGAATAGCATCATTCGTCTTGGGACCTAGCTTTGGTATGTTAAATAGGAGACTTACTGAATGGCCCAGGGCCTTAAGGGTAAATTTGGAATGAGAACAAGTGTGGCAGGTCTAGTGAAAGGGTGTAATATCATAGCTTATTGGACTAAGACCTTCACAAAATGGTGAGACATGCATGGTGTTATTTGGAATACTTATCAATATCGGTTCCATTGCAATATATTCATCTGGGTGTCCACTGTGAGGTTACCAGTATTACACATAGTTAATTGCCCCAGGGAAAAAGGCTAAGCATGACAAAGCTTAGGAAATGTAAATAACTTGATTTCCTAGAGAACATTAACAATTACGGGATGAATTCTCCAGCACGCTTATTATCAGTGTGCATGGCTAGACATGTCATTGCTTAAGCCCCAGTCACACATACCCGGATCAGGGGCCGGATGAGCCCCGGACCGCCATCCGGGGTGGTCCGGGGTGATCCGTGGCTTATCCGTGCCGACACCCCCCGATCTGGCCTGATCCGTGGCTCGTCCGGGCTCGGCCCCGGATGTTTTAAAATGCTTAAAACATCCGGGGAGGTCTGGGGGATTTTGCGATCCAGGCTCAATCCGGCCTGATCCGGGGGTGGTCCGGGGGTGATCCGGCTATTCCGTGGGTGGACCGGGCCTGTCCGGGGGTGGTCCGGGGTCATTTTGAGCCACGGTTTGACCCGGACCATCCCCGGACTGTCCCGGACTACCCCTAGCCTAGCCACGGACCACTCCCAGACAGCCGGGGGTGGTCCGCGGGAGGTCTGGGATAGTCTGGGGGTGGTCCGGGATAGTCCGGGGATAGTCCGGGGGTGGTCCGGGGTGGTCCGGGGCAGTCCGGGGGTGGTCCGGCCTCATCCGGGTTAGTCAGGGGCCGGTCCGGGCTCGTCTGGGGCCATTCCGGGGGAAATCCGCGGGTGGTACGGGGCGGTCCGGCCTTTGGTCCGGGGCTCGTCCGGGAAAGTGTGACTGCGAGGCAAAAATCGACGAAAACAGTGATTTTATCTGTGGCGGTCCAGGACAGTCCGGGCCGTTGGTCCGTGGGTGGTCCGGCTCAAAATGCGGGGCTCGTCCGGCTATGTGTGACTGGGGCTTTACATTACTTCCATGATGATTCTATAGAGATGGCATCACTTAAATACTACTGTCAGCGTGAATCTATCTGTGACATAACTTACATAGTACTGCTATCATGCATTTACATATATATAAATATATATGACATAACTTACATACTACCCTCATGAATCTTTAGACATGACATCCCTAGTATGCTGCTAGCATATTGAAACGCTCACCAAGCTCTATCAATCAATATAGCTTACATATTAGTCACCAGAAACAGACATAATTAACTTACACGCTGTGATAACAAAGTACAGTGAAATCCCGTTATAATGTGTCTTTGGAGTTCATGAAGTATCATCGAGAAAATAGCGCGGTCGTGCTAAATTGGGGTTCAGTTGATTGACTTACCTTTGATTTAAGGAAGTCTGCGTTCAATCAATCATATCAGAATTCACATTAAATCAGGGCACATTATAACGGGGTTCACTTTACCTCTACACCCAACACCGCAGCCATTTTGTACCCTTTGAAATAGTATTAGTGCAATAGATTACTTATTGTCATACAAAATCGTCGTAGATAGCTATTGCATGTCGCCTTGATATGTATAGAGTATCGGGAATATAATCGCAGTGCACTGTCAGTAAAAGCAGACCTTTTGGTGCCTCTGCTGCATATATTTACATATGTTACTGGCCCACCACTACTAGAACCGTTTTACCAACAGTACATTATAGTATAATAGACCATGCCTTAGTTATTTCGTACTGGGCAAGTTTGTTTGTTTGTTTTATGTCCTAGCAACATCTAAGGTCATATCAGGACGGGTACCGACTTGTGACAGTGCACACTCATGGTGACATTATAGTGCTGCTCCACTGGAAGACCAGGCCACCAGCACCATGACCTGATATCCCACTCAGTCACATTATCCTGACACTGAGCCAACCAGCCCTTGTCCTATCCTAATAATGCCAAGCGCCAGGCTAGGAAGCAACAAGTATCACTTTTTAAGTCATTGGTTTGACTCGACCAGGGTTCGAACCCACGATCTACCAACACAGGAGACGAACGCTCTAACTCATTCCGCCATCCCGTCTGGTCCGTTCTGGGCAATGCTAACCAATGGCATGTATGGCGTATGTAAAGTAGCCTGCTCATCCTGCTATAGTGCAGCTTGTAAGACAATTCATCAGCTTACCGCTGTTTGTATTTACCTATTTCTAAATATATTTGAATTGTGGTAAATCTAACGGTCATGCAAGATTATGAATATTGCAACCGCAGGAGCACGGGTTGTCAAGTACAGCCTCCAAAATACAATAAAACAATATAGTAACGGTGAGATATGCATTAGTATGCCACTGTGAACCTGTAAATTTACCATTTAAGAACCTTCAGCCTAAATACTTATAAGCACAATCTAGATTATAAAGTAACTATAAAATTGCATAAACTGGATTATAAAATAACTGATGGTAAATATAATTTAGATTAGACAATGGCCATCAGTACGATTCATCTTAATAACCGTAATCCAGTGTAACTAAAGGTTGGTGATTTTGGGATAAACTGTGGCTGAGGTGCTACTTGTCGTGAGTTGCCCCCATTTCCCCCACGTTTATCTGTGATGGTGCAGTCACACTACGACGTGTTTTCCGGCATGCCGCCAACGCGCAAAATATTTGCTAGCACGCGAGACACGTCCAACTTTTCGGCGTTTTGGGACAAAGTTTGACGGGGCGCAGTGTGTTAGTGGCGGGTTGGTGGCGCGCTATTAGCGTGCTACTAGCGCGTCAGCAGCGTGTCGGTAGCGCGTTATTGGCGTGCTTGTAGCGTGTTGATGGCGTGCCGGTAGCGTGTTGGTGTCGTGTTAGTACCGTGTCAGCATGTACATACCCGCCAGCAACACGTCGACGCGCCGGCAGTGCATCCACACCGCGCGGCCAATGCATCCAGGCGTGCCGGCAACACGTCCAATGCGCCGAGAAACGCTGGAGCAACGCCAATGGCACGCCCACTACCCGTCGATGGGACGTTGCAGACACGCCGACGGAACGGTCACATTTTGGCGGAAAAAATGCCAACGTTAAGCGACGTTGCTGAACAGTCCGGCAGCATTCCGCCGGCACGCCCACAACGGGTTTCGACGTGTTGTTAACGCGTCCGTAACATCCCCTCCAACCCGTCGGTGCGCGTTGGGGCCCGTCGAAAGTTTTGTGCAAGCACAAAACGATCGGCGCGAGCCAGCAGGCGCCGACGTGTTGGCTCACACGTTGCTATCAGTGTACGTGTACCGACGCGCCGGTAACGCGCCGGTAACGTGCCGGACGTGTACCGACGTTTTGCCCAAAAACCCAACACGTTGGCACGCGTTGTCCAACGTTGGTCCAACATGTCGTAGTGTGACTGCGGCATCATGTTAATATTGAGTGTTGGTGCTGCACCTGGCTACTAACTGGTATACTAGCATGCATCAGCTCGTTTAGCTATACCTCACACAGTGGCAAAGATGGGTAGTTAATGTTGCATAGTCCAATGGTTTTGACTTTCTGCCATTTTCTTTATGTGATGTATAACGTATTATGTGAGTATAAAGATATGAAAGGGAATATTACTTATTATGATTATTGTTAAGCTCCGTAAGACACAACACTGTACTGGTAGCGCCATCTTGGCCCACCTCTCCTCAATCGGATGTTGGCCAGTATCAGTCGCGCTGCAAGATTTTTTTCTGGAGGTTAGTAGGTTGATTGTTATAATAGATATTGCTTTAGTTTGAAGTCACTTGTTATTCAAAATAGCTAACTTTCGAGATATTTGAAGTGAAAACATGCCAAATTAACGTGAGCATGTACATAGGCTTCAGCAGTAACAGGTTCTCTTAAATTGCCTTAGTATACCCTTCTGTTTCGCACTACATGTTTAATAAGTGCGCTAGTATCTAAGTTTGATATGTAGGATCAAATCTAGATCACTATTTTAATTTCGAAATGTTGATGCTTTCATCGGACTGTGCAGCTTTAAGTTCATTATTAATTGTGAGCTTTAATAGTAAGAGCTTGGGCAAGATAATCTCCTATGGGTATATTACTGTTATCCTCCTCCTCCTCCTCCTCACCACCGCCATCATCACTACCACCACCACTATCATCATCACTACCACTGTTAGTATCCTCTCAATAGATGTAATAATGATGCAAAGACCGTCGTCAGATATAAAGTATGCCACCACATTTTGTACTGCCGCTCGTGAAATAAACGAATGCCAAATAGAAATAACATGTTGTTTTCAAGAATCGAATGCTGCATGGTTTGAACTCCTCTTTGTGACCTACTGTTTGTGATGATGTACAGTATTGGCCCAACATTTCTACACCTAGACTCTGTAAGTGCACTCAAAGCTCTATTTTCCAATAGTTAGATAGAGGAGCAGAGTTAAACCATATTTGTGTCATTGTTCCGCAATGCCTTCTCTTTCCGCACGGTGCTTGCGTGGGTTTTATCCTTAATAGTGGCAGGAAGCCCTCTGACCACTAGATAAAAGATTCACCCGGTACTTGTAGTACACGGGTGAAGATCAGCCTTATATAAAAACGGTAGAAAAATCGAGTTAATGAACTGAGTCTTTATGAGAGCCTAATTTCTCAATCTAAGAAGCAACATTTATTCTTTGTATATGTCTTCATGTTTACCCGCTACTTTTGAGTTGGAAAATATAATAAAACATATACTTTAATACAATTTAAAAGTGAAATCGATGGCGTTCTCTGGCCACCATCTTGTCTTTTTGCATTCTCGCCCATTTCACCAACTCTGTGCCTATATGAGTAGCCATTTGATACTGGAGCCACAGTTTCTAGTTATGTTCCATAATAAAGCTATTTTCGCCCGTATTTACACTACGTTGTCCTTCACCCGTGTACTACAAGTACCGGGTGAATCTTTTATCTATCTGACCACCAGTCGACTGTTTACCAGTAGTGCTTTCTTTCTGAAGTCTAATACATAATAATTAATACTATATTGTCACGCGGTGGCTCAAACTACCAACTGAAAGGTGTTTACTGTCGGATAAGAGTATTCCCTGTGGTCGCATAGTTTTATAGTTCTCCACTCCGAGCGTTGTTCGTGCCGCCGTACTAGTTTTTCTCCTTTTCGGCAATCAAATTCCCAGTCCCCAATAGGCCACGTCGCCAACAAATCGCCGGTCTGCGAGAACCAACTGATTATATACATGCGCGACTCGTGCGGTGAAAGGCATTAACGAGCAGTCTGCTTAGCTTTATCAGCTAGTGCTGCTTTACGCGAGCATTCTCAAAAAAGAAAAGAACCATTGTGATACCTGACGCCATCACGTAACACACTTATCGTATGTCCGACTTGTATATATCCGTTCCACGCTAGTATGGCAGTCACTTTGTGCTTTAGGTTTTACCACATACTCCAACAGCAGTTACTACTTACTGTACCGTCCTGATATGACCTTAGATGTTGCTAGGACGTAAAACAACAACAAACAAACAACAAACAAACTTACTGTACAACATGAATTGTGAAACACCGCACGCAGTGGCCAAATCATGAGAGCGCACGGTTTCTGTGCGGAAGGTCGGGAGTTAGAAAATCTGGCCGAGTGAAACCAATGATTTACAAAATTGATACTTGTCATTACCGAGCCTGGCGCTTGGCATTCGGGCAAGGACTGGTTAGCTCAGTATCAGGATAATGTGACCGAGTTGGAAATTGAGTCATGGTGCTCTCTATTGGTCTCCCTCCCAGTAGGGCAGCACTATAAAGTTGTCATGAGTGCGTACTGTCAGAAGTCGGTATCCGTGCTGATATTACCTTAGATGTTGCCAGGACATAAAACTCAAACAAGTAAAAATGAATTGCGAAACTAATACTTCAAGGCCACCTCCATTTATTTCCCACTACACGAGGAACTGGGCCTCTGACTAAAAAATTAAGTTATTATACAATTGTAATGGCCCACGGCCCTCTGACTCCCACACTGCCACGCACACACGGAAGAACGCCAAGATTCAATGTCAGTACGCTTCAACTTGGTTTATTGAACCAATCTGCTCTCCGCGGTGTCCACAGTCGACTGACCCGCCCCCTGACTCGCCAGATCCCACATCGACTCTATAGGTTGGGGGGGGGGGGGGGGGGGGGGGGGGGGAGCTAGCCACACGCAGTGAGGGCAGCCCAGTCGGGGTCTGCCCTGTGGCTAGCCTGTCGCCACCTAGCACAGTTCAGTGTAACTGCGTAGGTGCGCGGCGTAGTCTCCGTCGCTACTGCGTGGTAGTAGGGCTCATGTACAGACTACTACACAATTATATAAATCAATTTTCACATCTTAAAAATAAAGAAAGGTTTGCAGCTGGACAAAGCATGAGTCCAAAAATCCAGCAAGAAGGCGCAAACAGAAGATGCATATTGAAACTATTTATATAGAAGACATCAGGTCATATACCGATGCCTGGCACAGCTTTAGTTCCAGCTGTGCCAGGCATCGGTATATGTGATGCCTGTGCCAGGCAGCCTTATCAGACTGGTTCTGGCACACGTTTACCAGAACCAGTCTGATAAGGCTGCCTGGTTCTGGTAAACGTGTGCAGGAGCGGCGGTCCGCCCTTATTTCCCAGAGCCTCGTTTGAAGTCCGCCAACCATTCCGCCTAGCCTCAGTGATGTAAGCTCAAGCCTTTAGTTCCAGCTGACGATAATGTTCTGCAAAGTGTGATAATACAATTGTGCTTTAATTACTTCTGTTTGCGGCAATGTTTGGTTTAGAATCTCGGGTGGTTTGTTCCATTAGCCACTGTTTTGTTTCGGCAGTGATACGAAATGGTGCAATAAATTAAGTGTGCCCACGCAAAGGAGTCCTGACGCTAGTTGACTACGAGCATATATGTGATGTATAACGCATTATGCGAGTATAAAGGCGTGGAAGGGAATTAACCCCTCCTTATTACTATTATGTCCTAATTATTGTTATTATTACAATACATACTGTACTGCCTCCTCCATCTCGTGACTGGTGGCGCCACCCCCGGCTGCGCCCGGTACCCGCCTACCCTGAATACTTCACTCGCGTCGGGAAATTTTCCACAGCAAAAATCCGGCAGGGGCGGAGCTGCGCGGTGCAGCCGGCAACACGGTGGACACAACTACAGCAACCCTTTACACAATTTTCAGAAATATTAAAGGTGAAGGGGGGTTGGTCAAGGTTTTCCCTTACGGACACTATCAGGACACAGTCTTTTCCGCCGATAGATACATGCATATAAATATACGTGCATCGTACATACACACGTATACATACATGTGTGTACATGTATGCATATAGACACATATATAGATACATGCATATATTCACCCCGTCCTCATAAAACCCTAGATGTTGCTAGGACGTAAAACAAAAAACAAACTTGTGGACAGGGGTGTAGTGAAGACGGGGCCACCGTGACTAAGTTAGTGCACCTGGACGGGGACCTTTAGTAAAGCTCGTCCAAGTGCCCCTCTGCCCCCCCCCCCCCCTTCACACACACACGCACGCACACGCGCACATACACACCCACACACACACACACACACACACACACACACACACACACACACACACACACACACACTGGTGGAAATTGAGTGGCGCCCACTTCAGTGTAGGAGCAGCGCCGTCACCCCGTCTGGATTCCCCCCGGGGAGGGCCCGCCCATGCCCAGTCGGCACTGCTACTTTTACTTTTTAGTTAAGTGCATTGTGGTGCCCACTCTCCAACTCAGGGATGAAAGATCTCCGCGATTTCGCGGATTTCCGGGATTTTTCCTGTAGCTATAAGCGTATACTAATAAGTTGTGCCCCTCATGATATGACCTTAGATGTTGCAAGGATGTAAAACTCCACCAACTAACCAATACGTTGTTTCACGCTGCAGCAGCATCAGCGTGTACTAATATGTGGTGCAAACGCCACAGCACTAGCAGTGTATACTACTAATGCCTTCACGGCGCAGCACCATCAACGTATACTACTAATACGTGCTTCTAACGCCGCAGCACTATCAGCGTATACCGATATGTGATGCAAACGCCACAGCACTAGCAGCATATACTACTAATACGTGCTTCAAACGGCGCAGCACTATCAGCGTATACCAATATGTATGAAACCCGACTTCCGGGAATTTTCAGCGATTCCCTGACAATGCTAAGCCTATGGGAGAATATCAGCATTTCCGCTTTTTTTCCACTTTCATCCCTGCCAACTAGCATCAGCCACTTCCAACAGAATCCAGACCCAGTGGTTTGGTTGTTGGCGTTTTACATTCTAGAAACATCCAGGCTATATAAGGACAGTGCCGGCTTGTGACTGCGCACTCATGGTGACTTTATAGTGCGTCCCCGCTGAGATAGCATGTCATGGCACTCAGTCACATTATCCTGACACTGAGCCAACCGTTGGTCCAATGGAAGCTTCTGTGTTTAGACAGACTGACTATTTATTATATTAACAAAATCGGTGTTTACGTCCGGTTTAGGGGAGACATATTTTTCTTGTGAACAATATCGATTTTCAGCTAGTATTAATTGTAATAAATAAGTAAACATATGAGTGGATGTTATTCTTGGGAAAATACTTGGAAAGTTGCATCTTTCAAAGACTAGCATCTACAATATTACATTTTTCTGGCTGAGCTATGTCAGTGTGATAGTGGTCCCTATGGTAATTCGTCGCACTCTTCTGTTTTAAGGTTTTTAAGTCACATGCCTTTCAACTCGTGCGACAGTGTTTGCTTGAATTGATGCACGTCATCGACTCTAGCAACCTTATAAAACTTGCTGTTGGATATCTGTGCACATGTAACATGTACATGGTACTAGTACCACAATGTTGGTACTACAACATTGGCAATACAATAGATAAACGATAATCTGATTATGTTTGCATGCTGTTGTTAATGGTTCTTGAGCTTGAAAGAAAATCCTGAATTGAGCTATGTCATAGTAACGCACGGTCCTCCATGGAAGGTGGTGATGAGTAAAGTGTATCATCCAAAGGTCCTGACTTCATGTACACACCAGGGCCGCCTTCAGGGTCCGTCTCGGAGGCGCCGCGGAGACGTCTCGGCGATGCTTTTTGGCTTATTTGCGTTCAGGGTCCGTCTCGGCGACGTCTCGGCAACGCCTCCCTTTTCATAGTAGAGACAAAAAGCGTCTCGAAAATGGCCACCGTATCCAGTCATTTCAGCCAATCACAGCGTAGCTTGTCCATTGCAAATGGCCGCCGCCTATGGGGGCGGCCATTTTCGAGGCGACCAACTGATGTTGTCATTCAGACTAGCCTGATGTCACGGGCGCCTCCGAGGCGCCTCCGAGACGGAGCCTGAACGCGGCCCAGGCCTCAGCTTTCCAGAGGTCGGTGTCCTTTCTGTGCCGTGTGAACTCGTTTCTGAAACGCCTTCTTTATTCTGATGTCGCACCGACCTTTACATGATGTAATACTATTGTGCGATCATTAGAAAGCCATTCAGATTATATAATTCTTGCTATACAAAAAGTAATATTACAAATTATCTTTATCACTAAATCCGTACACACTGTATTGCTGTTGCCGTCTAAAAATGAACTTTCCAAAATAGGCTATGCATAACGGTGTGAGTCCTGGCATATGTTTCACGCTCTTTCTTATCATGGTATCAGTAGACTGTCTAATCCGAAGGAGTCTTTACATTAATTACAGAGTGAGCAGCTCATGTGTATTCATGTAAACTGAGCAGTTGCCGGACTGTCCTGCTTACCGCACCCAGCTGCACGGATTGCTGTAGGTGCAGATCAGACACTGGTGAGGGGGCGGGGGCCGGTGTGAGTTGCAGTGAAGGGTATGGGGACGTTGAGAGTTGGGGGAGGGCATTATGTGAGTATTGAGGCTGGCAGCCACTACCACTTACATAATCTGGAGTTAAAGCCGAGGTTCCATTACCTTGGACCGCAGCACTCAATATACAGCATGCAATATGTTAGGTGTATCAAAACAACAGCAGTACAGGTATGTGTATGCATACAATTAAATCACATGTGGCTATCAGTGTGTTTCTGCACACAAATTTGGATGGAGGATACTTTGATATGAATCTATCATTGCAAATTAGACCCCACACTATGCGTTAATGGAATCTTGGCTTTAATCTAGTTTCTCAATAGACCATATATGACACAGAATAATATAATCTTATCACACATACTCTATGGGATACATTCACTGGTAGAACAGACCAGGTTAATTCTTGTTGTCTTGAAGCAGTTTTATACAGAAAATTGTTATCTCCATTGTGGCTACTCACAAAACTGATCACTGAGTCCCACCTCGGTTACACACGTTACACACAGAGCTGCTTCCTGTCTACTGGAGCCACTCACAGAACTGTTCACTGAGTCTCACCTCAGTTACACACAGAGCTGCTTCCTGTCTACTGGAGCCACTCACATAACTGCTCACTGAGTCTCACCTCAGTTACACACACAACTGCTCTTGTCTACTGGAGCTACTTATACAGATGCTCACTGAGTCTCACCTCAATTACACACAGACCTGCTTCCTGTCTACTGGAGCCACTCACAGAACTGCTCACTGAGTCTCACCTCAGTTACACACACAGCTGCTTCAGGTCTACTAGAGCCACTCACAGAACTGCTCACTGAGACCTCAGTTACCCACAGAGCTGCTTCATGTCTACTGGATCCACTCACAGAGCTGCTCACTGAGTCTTACCTCAGTTACACACATAGTTACTTCATGTCTACTGGATCCACTCACAGAGCTGCTCACTGAGTCTCACCTCAGTTGCACACACAACTGCTTCATGTCAACTGGAGCTACTCGCAGAGCTGCTCACTGAGTCTCACCTCAGTTACACACAGAGTTACTTCATGTCTACTGGATCCACTCACAGAGCTGCTCACTGAGTCTCACCTCAGTTGCATACACAACTGCTTCACGTCAACTGGAGCTACTCGCAGAGCTGCTCACTGAGTCTCACCGCTGTTACACAAAGAACTGCTTCACCTGTACTGGAGCTACTCACAGAGCTGCTCACTGAGTCTCACCTCAGTTACACACAGAGCTGCCTCATGTCTACTGGACCCACTCACTCAGTGAATTTCCTCCAGCTATGTGCACTGTATCTACGGAATATGAGTGAGGAGTTGGGTGTTGACTTGGAAGCTTGGAAGTCCGCTCACCCCCCTCGAGTGCGTGCAGTATGTGTGGGCGCAGTGACAGTCCGTGTGGCTGCTGACTGCGATTAGCCACATGGGATATTAGCACAGGCACGATTAGCACCGTCAGCCTATGTGCGCCTGTTGGGGGCGGGGCGGGGCGGGGGAGCCGCCGTCTCGTGCCACATTCAGGTCTGTGGGTGTAGGTGGGAGGAGGTATAACGTCTGCTGCTGCTTGGTAGCCACAGTGGCTGAGACATTCGCTTGGTGGTATTTTCGAGACAGTTGTGTCAGTTACTTGACCTTAGACCTTTGTGTTTTTACCTCAAACAAATAGAAAACCTGTAGTAGACCTGCATGTTTCTGTAGTACCTAATTGCCTATCGATGTTCCAAGTCTAGTAGAACCATGACACAGTTTGGGTAAGTACATGTGACATCATGGGATTGAGTGGGTCACGTGTGTGAGTGTGATCTAGCCCCAGTATCGATATCAATTGTGACTATATAGTGCTGTCCCAGTGTTCTGTCCGCACTATAAGGCGATATCCCTCTTAGGTAAGTTTTCCTGCACTGGGCAAAGCAGTTCCGTCTTATTAATGCCCAAGGGCATGCAAGATAGTCTTTGCTTTGACTCTGCCGGGGATTGAACCTGTCACATTGAAACTGTACTCGATACCGCTAGCCCGCCCGAATATTAAGAATGTATATGTCATTAACGTTTCATTGGGTTTGGAAATGGCGGCTCCAATTTGTGATGTGCGTGTATAATAAATAAGCACCCACCACAATTCAATGGATGCAACTTGTTTGTTCTTTAATAATGTGGTGTATAAAATAAAACCACGCTGCGTTGTCTAATAACATGGTGGAACACACTCACTGTCAGAGCCCATGGCGCCCAAGGGCTTTTTGCGCAGACTTACATTTCACAATGCCAATGTCCACAATGTCGCACTAACCAGGAGGTGGTAGGAAATCGGTACGCCATATTATTCAGTCTGCAGCTTTCTCGTCATTTTGAGAATTCTAATTAGTGAAGGAAATTAATCCCGCTCCTGTCAATTGTTGGCTCTTCTGGAAATAGTTATTGAGGCTTTTTTAATTAGGAATGAAATGATGTGGGGTTTTGTATGGGGGGGGGGGGTGGAATTGTGATCGAGATGGTAATTTTTTGTGAAATGTTATTCAAACTATGCACAGTGGAAAGGAAGCCCGACTAAGCGCAGTGAGTGCTTTGTCTGTGTGTGTACCCGCAGTGAACATGGGTTTGTCTGTGTACTAGCACACAAAGTAAGTGTCACAGAAACGGTGGCTTTGTCTGTTACCCAGAGACAAGTAACCACCATATCGCAGTGGTTTTGTATGTGTACACGTACACAAAGTGTTGGCAGAACACCACTGTCACTTGTATAGTACAGCAGCAGAACGCCAGTATGACTTGTATAGTACAGCAGCAGAAGTATGACTTGTATAGTACAGCAGCAGAACACCAGTATGACTTGTGTAGTACAGCAGCAGAACACCCGTATGACTTGTGTAGTACAGCAGCAGAATATCAGTATGACTTGTATAGTACAGCAGCAGAACACCACTATGATGTGTATAGTACAGCAGCAGAACAACAGTATGACTTGTGTAGTACCTCAGCAGAACATCAGTATGACTTGTATAGTATAGCAACAGAACACCAGTAGGACTTGTGTTGTACAGCAGCAGAACACCAGTAGGACTTGAATAGTACAGCAGCCAAACAGAAATATGACTTGTATAATATAGCAGCAGAACACCAGTAGGACTTGTAGAGTACATCAGCAGAACACCAGTATGACTTGTGTAGTACAGCAGCAGAACACCAGTATGACTTGTATAGTACAGCAGCAGAATACCAGTATGACTTGTATAGTACAGCAGCAGAACACCAGTATGACTTGTATAGTACAGCAGCAGAATACCAGTATGACTTGTATAGTACAGCAGCAGAACACCAGTATGACTTGTATAGTACAGCAGCAGAATACCAGTATGACTTGTATAGTACAGCAGCAGAATACCAGTATGACTTGTATAGTACAGCAGCAGAACACCAGTATGACTTGTATAGTACAGCAGCAGAACAGAAATATGACTTGTATAGTATAGCAGCAGAACACCAGTATGACTTGTATAGTACAGCAGCAGAACAGAAATATGACTTGTATAGTATAGCAGCAGAACACCAGTATGACTTGTATAGTACAGCAGCAGAACAGAAATATGACTTGCATAGTATAGCAGCAGAACACCAGTAGGACTTGTAGACTTACAGCAGCAGAACAGAAATATGACTTGTGTAGTACAGCAGCAGAACACAAGTATGACGTGTATAGTAGCCTATAACAGCAGAACATCAGTATGACGCATATAGTATAGCTGCAGAACATCAGTATGACGCATATAGCATAGCAGCAGAATGCTAGTACAGTGCGAATACTGAAAAGCTAAACTGAGTATTTCTTATTGACATGCAGCCTCTCTGCCAGTACCATACATCCCCGCCCTGCCCCGGCCCCTACCACCGAACTGGCCTGGGGTGATGCGGCATGTATATGTGGCGGGGGCTTCCCTCCTACTGCTGGCCAGGGCATCTATCTGTGATGGGTAATTCGGACTCAGTGTCCGTGTTACATATTAGATGTAGGTGGTGATAAAGGTTTCTTGGCAAATCGACTGTGGCTCTTGCGTACTGACAGTGACATGTTGTACTAGGGATTCATCGGATATGAGAAACGAATTTGTTAGTGAACCACACCAGGGGATTGTTTGGTTTATTGCTATCGCTATTATGTAACAAGGCATGTTCATCAGATTACACTGTACAGTTGTCAACACAAATGATTCATGATAAAGGCACCCTTGATGCCATGAAGAGGAGATGGGAAATTGCGTAATGAAGGTTTGTGTGTGTTGTAAACGAAGGTCATTACAGCAGTTTTATGTCTTCCAAAGCGTGCTTAGTGAACAGCTTCAATAGGAGGAAGACTAGTGCTTTAGAGCTAACAAAAGATTGTCCCCAATGAATAAACCATTTACCCCTTCCCCCTTAAAAAAAGCAACAACAAAAAGGCAGGCATCCAAAACAAATACAACCTGCATGTGTGCAACTGATTGTAAACCTATACAGATGCTGATGGTTCCTGGTCATATTGATATTGTGGTATGTGTAACTAAAGGCCCTGTCACATTACGACGCATCTCGCAAGTGCGCCACCAATGCGTAAAATCACTTTTTTACGTTGAGATGCGTAAAACTTCTCAGCGTGGGGGGAAAAGTTGGACGTCATCACAACGTAGTGGATGTAAGTGTAGCGTCGGTCCGATGTAGTGGTAACGTATGTCAACGGATGAGAAAAAACAAAAAAAACGTTGGCACAATGTGTGGCTAACGTGCCTCTCGCACGTGCGGAGTTTACCTAGGGTTGGCCTAACGCGGTCCCAACATTCTGCTGGTGACACGTTAAACGTGATGCATAACGTATGAGAGCGTAGTGCCAGCGCATAAGCGACGCATGTCCAACGACAGACCAGCGCATTTCGGGGTTGCACCAGCGTGCACCCAGCGCGTGCAACGTTGGCGTAATGCGTGAGTAGCGCATGCCAACGTGCACCCGACCCACCCGCAAAATGCTCATGGTACGTTTGCAGAATGCCGGCGAATGTTATATATGGTAAGCGAGTGCCAGACGCACACCCTATATGTCAAATACATCGAGACACGGAGAAACGCCAACTGCGCGTCGGCCATATGCTATGCATACGTTAGAATGTTGTCAAATGTTTGCGTTACGTTGCCAATGCGCGGACTGAATGCTCTCCGTCAGAGGAATGAAAGTCAATGTCGGACAACATAAGAACAATGTTCCTCCAAAGCGCATCTAATGCATCTCGACATACACCTAACATAGGCGTAACGTAAGCACCCATATGTTGTCGTACGTCGAAAGTTTTGCGCATGCACAAAACTTCGCTGACCGATGAATATTGATGTACATTGATGTATACCAACACACGCCTGACGTACACATAACGACATATCCTGATGTAGCGGCAAAAAATCACATACGTCGGCGTACGTTTGCGCGATGTGTCGTAATGTGACAGCCCCATAAAGCGCAGTCAAACTGTGCAGCTGTTGATTCATTTGTTCTATTTTTGTTTACATTATGTAACATTTATTTGTTTAAATAATGAAAGGTTGCAAGTGTTGAGTGGTGTGAATCTCCTATAATGGAACATTGTGGGTAATGCAAGATGCTTATAGAAGAGTGTCGGTTCTTATTTGTTTAGATCATTTAAATATTCGAACATTGGTGTTTTGTTAGTGAATCCCCGCACCGACTGCCGTGCAGGATAAGGTCCATTAACTGCTTGCTGACGTGACCGTCGTCCTGGTCCAAGTTGTTCATTAAACCTCATAACCCGGTTACCGATAGCGGGTCACGTCAATGGCAGTGTGTGCCAATAATAGACCTAACTCAATCATCAGGGATGAAAGATTCCCACCATTTCGCAGATTTCCACGATTTTTGTAATATTCACCGATTAACTTCACAAAATGCAATTGGTTCGTTCGAATCCTGTTCCTTTGACCTTAGATATTGCTAGAGCATGAACTCAAGCAAGAAAGAATTTAGCGTAGGCTACAATACAGTCACAATAAGGACAATTTAAGCCTGACTTCCTGCATTTAATATTATTCCCTAACAGTGCTTATCCTATCGATGAAAATCCAGGTCTTTGCGGAAATTCGCCATTGGTTCTGCCGGAACCCGCTAGGTGGCACCAGGGTCTCAGCCTGATTTCCCCTTTGAGTCATACAGACAAATTGACCACTTTGCAGCATGGCGTCTCCGAACGGAATGAAGCAGCACGGAGTTGTAGATATGGCCTGGTTTCCTGTTGCAGCTGCACCTCAGCGTTAGAGTGTGACAGTTGGTGTTCACTGACTGCTCATTCGGGGGCGTATTCGATTAACCAACTCGGGTCACCCGAGTCACTTTTTGGTGCATGCGCACATCCTACAGACTCGGGTTGAATAAACAAACACGCTTATCTGACCATAATTGATTTCCGGTTGCTCTACCCGATTAAAATCATTCCTCACCGTATCACCGAGCTGTAATGACCTTGGTTGATTGTACGCAGTGATACTTGAAGATATTGTTAAAAGTTTGATATTGTGTCTGACGTCGATGAAATGCCGAAGGTGACCAAGTCTCGGGTTCATGGTAGCGGCCGATTCTCGAAAGAGTTACTGGCTTCTGCGGGTCGAAGAAGCAGTTCGTCGGAACGCAATGCGGGTGTTTGTCGGTTGGGCTCGCCGTCGGCGGCGCTTCATTAGTCGAGGGCAACAACGCAGTCGCCGTCGACAGTGAGTGAATCCTTAAAGGGGTGCCGCTGGAGGATATATCCCACCTCCTTGATTCAAAGTTAACATCAGTTACTGCACCGTTAATTTCGTGGCTGGATAGTCTTGAGTCGAATGTTAGCGTGTCGCCATTGTTGTTAACGGAGTTGAGTGGGGCGGATGTGACGTCAGCTGAGGTTCCAGAGTCGTCAGGTATTCGCACAAGGCAAAAATCAAATTTGTCGACAAGACCATGTGTAGGTTGTGGTACATTTAGTGGGGAAGCGTCAGCAAAAGGAGTAAGTCAGGAGTATAGCGATATTGCTAGTACCGTTAGTGCATTATTAGCAGCGAGTTCAGTGAGGGACACAGGCAGACCGTTGGAGTTGGAACGTTGCGATGGCGACGTATCCGATTCAGATGATGAACTGATGAAAGATTTGATGCGTGTAGCGGGAGCTAAGGCTAGGAAAGTAAGCCAGTAAAGGGAAACTATTACCGTATCAGTATGTAATTAGAGGGGAAAGGAAAGTTAAGGTTTCTCAAGGTCAGTCGACTTGGTTTGAGTATTTGGCCGCAATTCGCAGAATGATTCATAGGGCCACTACTAACGCAAAGACTTGGATTTCTAAGGTGGAAGAGCATGCTGATACGCTACTTGATATGGCACAGAACTATACCTGGGAAACTTGCCTTTCCTCTTCAGAGAGAGTATTTAACATGATTTCGGATAAATGTTAGCTTAATTCAAGAGGTAAGAAGGGATGAGAGCAGTCTAGGTCGTAGGTTGGCCAAGGCAGTTGTGAGACCAGGAAAAGAGAGTGCTGGGAATGAGTTTAGTAAAGAACTTGATGGGCGTACATGCACGATATGGAACACAGGGAAGGACTGGGTTCTCATCGAGCCATGGGATAGGTAGAGATCGTTTTGTGCATGTATGCACTTGGTGTGCGTATAATTTACATAGGAAACATTACCACAAAGAACTTGAATGTAAAAGTAAAGTGCGATCTCATGATATGAGGAACAACACTGATGTTGCTAGTGCGTCTTCTTCCAAGATTTTTTAGGGATTGGTCGGATTGGGACCGAACTGGACGAAACAACAGTGCATATACCGGTGGACGATGCTGGCAAGTTCCGTAGAATGGAGACAGAGGGCGGGACTGTCGGGGGTGAACAACAAGAGCAACTGTCGGTCCAGGGCCGCGTTCAGGCTCCGTCTCGGAGGCGCCTCGGAGGCGCCCGTGACGTCAGGCTAGTCTGAACAACAACAGCCAGTTGGTCGCCTCGAAAATGGCCGCCCCCATAGGAGGCGGCCATTTGCATCGAAATGCTGCGCTCTGATTGGATGAAACCACTGCATGCGGCGGCCATTTTCGAGGCGCTGTTTGTCTCCAACCTGAAAAGGGAGGCGTCTCCGAGACGCACCCTGAACGGAAATAGGCCAAAAAGCATCGCCGAGACGTCGCCGAGGCGCCTCCGAGACGGACCCTGAACGCGGCCCTGGTCGCGTCATATCTAAGGATCAGGTCAGTGAGAGTGTTGTTGATGTTAAAAAATCTGACCTGTTTTTGAGTGTGCATGTTCCTGCTGTTAAACCATAATTTGACTCCCCTATTATTACACATGATGGAACCATGGATGATTCTTCTAAAAATGTTGAAGCCATTATTAAGACCCCTTCATGTCCCCCGGAGGAGATTGTTAGTAGAAATTTGATCAAAATTCGTAAAAGACCATATACGCCATCTGGTGTGGTTAAGCACAGCTCCAGTTGTACTGATATTCCGCCAGGTGATGTTAGTTGTCAAAAAAGACAATGCATAGGAAATGCCAAATTGTTTTATGGTATTACATTGCATTTTAATGATTATAATAAATATAAATGGTATAAATAAAGGGCTACGGAAGTGTAATAATGGTGAAGACAAAGGGTGGGATGCTGTTGTTAAGGATAATGCATATTTAAATGTTTGTCTGGGAGGGACACCTCTTACTGGCGTAAGTCATGGTAATGCGTAAAAATAAAAACAGACAGACTTATACATGCCAACGAAGTTGACTCCAACTTCCGTATCATTAACATCTGGCGTGAATGTGATGCACGGGTTACGAGCTGTTTGTTGTCATGGTGAAGCATTGAAACAAAACCAAACAGACTTACACATGTCAATGAGGTTGACTCCAAATTCCACACCATTAACACTTGTTGTTCCAGCCATCAACTCAGTGCACAGTCCATCCAATGGCCGCCCAGTGCATAGCACTGTTCAGTGCTCATACATGGCAAACTCTTGCCCAGTTAATTGTTCAAAAATTGTGGCTAAAGTTAAGAAGTTACTGACAAATAGATCGAATGATGGTTTTCAGAAGGATGGATATCATCAATATTCAGTATTGGCAAACGGTTGTCCAGTTATCTTAGTAAATAATAATATGTTGAACCGTTAAATGTAATTAATTTGCAGTTAATAAATGAGAACCATAGCATTGATGATAGAAATATAAATAACAGTTGGTTAGGTAATATGCAGGACACATCATCATCATCATGCTGTCGGTCGCGATGCGACAAAGACTGCTTTCATTACTTGACTGCCGCTCTCCATTTAGCTCTCTGCTGTGAGAGTTGCGTCCATGACTCGGTCTTAATGTCTCTCAGCTTCAGGTTTCTCTTGATGGTACCTTTGAACCGGAGACGGGGGCGCCCTCTCTTTCTGTAGCCAGAAGACAGTTGAGAATAGAGGATCTGCTTTGGTAGCCTGTCTGATGACATCCTCATGAGGTGTCCTCATTTCATGAAAGCTGCCTGCAAAAGTGTTGAAGTGCTGCTGGCTTTTGCAAGTTACCAGCGGCACTCTCTCGGGGAGCAAATAGAGGTTTCACACCGGCAAGAACATGTCAAGACAGGCGCAAAACTATTTGTCCCTGCAGTGGCTGGTCGGGAGATGTTGGGAGTTCCATACATCAACCGCCCTTAATGCTGCCACAGTGACATGGTTTTCTGTTTAGGGTTTGCTCCCTTAGCCTTCGGTTCTGTTAAGGACCTGTACCACAAGGCAGTGGTTTAGAACTCTGCAAGGCAGGGGCGTCAAACTCCCTGAGGTATTGCTATACCTGCATACATATAGCTATACCTGCAGGACACAGTTGATAGAAATAACGGTCCCATTGGTGTTGGTGCGTCAGGGAAATATGATGTTCAGCAGATGACATTAATTAAAGATAGTAACGTTGTCGCAAAGGTGGGGGACGTATTTGAGTCAAGAGGTGAGGTGATTAACGCTGGCCATAAATGAACTGATAGTGTTTTTGATGAGGAAGAATTACAAGGTGACGATATGCCTCCATTCCAAGGGTTTAGTGAACAATCGCCACTGCAGTATAAAGATACTTTAGACAAATTTTGGCCTAGGTGGGTGAAACAAATGGAAATATCAAGTGAATACAAGAACATTTTTGACAGTGTAAGGGAGACAGGATTACCAAACTATTTAAAAGCAAGAGTGGTGGTACCATCTGGTTTCAATGTTAATCTTTGGAGGAGCTTACTAATAGGTTATGATGGCTATGCTTTAGTCGATTTTCTAGAATTTGGATGGCCAGCAAATTTTACTGGCAATGTAGCACCAACACCAACAGAAATTAACCATTGTTGTAATGAGGAAGATTTATTTTGGTTGGATAATTATGTGTCTACTGAGGTTAGTCATGGGGCATTGTTGGGACCATTTACTGATCCACCTTTTTCTCCTTGGGCCCAAATTAGCCCTATTATGACCCGGCCTAAAAAGAACACCAAGGAACGAAGAATTATTGTAGATCTTACTTAGTTTCCCTGAGGGTAGAAATTTTAATGCAGGGATAGTTAAAGGTTTTTTATCAAGGGAACAAATTTTCTTTTAATTTGCCAACAATAATGAAGTTGCTAAGGAGGTTACAAGGTTAGGAAAGGGATGTTATATGTGGTCGATAGATTTAGCTAGAGTTTATAGGCAATTAAGGGCATGCCCATTAAGCGTACCACTTTTCGGGATTAAAGTAAAGGGGAAATATTATTTTGATATAGCTCCTCCTTTCGGGCGTAGGACGTCCAGTATGGCTTGTGCCAGAACCACGTCAGCGGTAGTATATTTGATGAGGAAAAAAGGTTTTTTGTGTCATGCTATTTAGATGATTTTGTAGGGGTAGAAAGCACATTAGAAAAGGGGCCATTAAAAACTATCTGTGTGGGGCAAAATCTTGGGTGAAGTTAGTAGGGGTCAAGTGGGAAGTATTTGATAGTTATGCATTGTCAGTACTTAAAAAAGGTGTGTTTAAGCTCAAGTAAACAGAGCGTATCCATTGAAAATAAAACATGTCAAATTAATAATAGTAAAATGTAGACAAATGGGAAATTATGGACTTATATTTATTGTGGCGTTATTGATTGGCTATACATGTTTGTTAAGACAATCTAATTTATTTTATTCCGAGATGCTGGGTGATGGAGGTCATACGTTGCTGTGTGGAGACATCAAGGCACCTATTGGTGCACATCCATAGCC
This sequence comes from Branchipolynoe longqiensis, assembly GCA_030323885.1. Lineage (NCBI taxonomy): Eukaryota > Metazoa > Annelida > Polychaeta > Phyllodocida > Polynoidae > Branchipolynoe > Branchipolynoe longqiensis. Next base: position 10,152,550 of record CM059191.1, read on the forward strand.
TGAAAACGGTCTGCAAACCAGAGGACAGCTATCACATCAAGCTATCTAGGGTACCTGATTCAATCTACTGTCCCATACGAGCATGGAATAAATATGGTCAGGACGCAGACCTGCATGAGGGCGCCCCAGCATTCATACTCGCGAAAGGGGACCCCTTGACCAGCCAAACGTTCATCAAATGCTTAGGATTGATAGTGAAGGGAGCCAAGTTACCCTGGTGGCCGTTGGTTACATCACACAGCTTATGACATGGAGTTGCTCAAGAATATGCTTGAATAGGAGTGTCTCTGGACTGTATAAGATTATTAGGACACAGGAAATCAAATAGTATATTTAATTATGTAAATAAACAACTTGTTAGTATAGGACCATCTACTCTCCTGTCGCAATTTGGCTGGGTTAGATGGTCCATATCCTGTTGTGTCTGTTAGTATGAATCTGTCTGATTATTGTGTGCCTGGTGTGCTTCGAGAGTATGACCGTGATCTGCCCATAGTTGCTGTCTCCTGTCTTCAATTTGAAGAAAATATTTAATGACTAACTAATTAATAAATATAATTACTTAGATTATATATCTATTCACCATAACCTGCAAATAAGTGATATTAATAGTCAGGCTTAAATAACTCTTCTTAATTGTACTATCATAGAAGATAGAATAGAATAATCAAGCTAATAGGTCATCTGTACTGAATGACTAAAGCTTGTCGAATGTGTTAATTAGTGAGATATCATTGGCTCCTGTGAAATTTATTAAACCTGATTAATAAATTTATTGGCCCAGAAATGAATTCCCTGTGTCTGGTTTTGAATTATGTCTGTATGTATATTTGTATGAATGAAAATTAGATATGCAATATGGGTATGTATGAATGAAATGTATATATATGTGTGTATGAATTGTATATTTGTATACATGAATTGTATATATGTATGTATATATATGTATGCCTGATTAATAAATTTATTGGCCCAAAAATGAATTCCCTGTGTCTGGTTTTGAATTATGTATGTATGTATGTATGTATGTTTGTATGTATGTATGTATGAATGACAATGCAGTATGGGTATGTATGAATGAAATGTATATATATGTGTGTATGAATTGTATATTTGTATATATGTATGTATATATGTATGTATGTATATAGGCATGAAATGTATGCATGTGTTTATATAGTGTAATTTTGTTTGTGACAATCCAAGACGAACCACTGTGCACGTCTCCCCTGCCCGCTCCTTGCCCCCCCCCCCCCACACACTCCTCCCGCCCCCGTCCTCCCCACAGCCCACTTGTCGCAGTCATAGAGTAGGCCATCGGCAAAACGAGCCAACAACAGCAACACGTTTTGCATCTCTCCGCTGGCACCTGGCTGTCCTGCAGCATTTAACGGCAGCCGGGCGTGCATTGACGGCACCACGGACCGCACCGCCAACCAGCACGGGGTGTGCATTGTGTATGTCAATACGTGTGTATTATGCATGCGTGTGTATGGGGCCAGATTAACCCCCTACTCATCTGCCTGCTATGTCTGTCTGTCTGTCTGTCTGTATCGCGTCTGTCTTCCGGTCCATTTAGCTGCCTGTCTGGCTAGTCTGCCGGCGGCATGCCTGTCTATTTGCCCACCCGCCTGTCTGCCTGCTTGCCTTATGTGCATGTCTATCGGCAAGCCTGCCTATATGTGCATATCTGCTTACCTGCCTGCCTTCCTGCCTGCCTATCCTGCCTTATCTTTCTACCTATATGCCTGCTTGCCTGTCCTGCTTGCCTGTCCTGCTTGCCTGCTTACATTATTTTTCTGCATAGCTGCCTGCATGCTCAGCTGCCTGCCTTCCTGCCTCTTGTTTGCCTGCCTGTCTGCCTTATTTCTCTGCCTGCCTGCCTTATTTGTCTGCCCGCCTGCCTTATTTGTCTGCCTGCCTGCCCGGCTCTGCTATGTGGACTGGGTTGTGGACCTTGATAACCCTACCGGCGGCCGACGTACCACTTGGGCATGTACTGAGGTAATAGAATTCCACACTCTCCAAGGAAAGCCGATCATATTTCATGCCTCAGTCCGCCATGTCATTCTGACACCGCCTTTACCCCTCCAGAGCACCACTTTGCTACTTCTTCACCTTCCATTCCGACCAACATGCAATGTGTGTAGACCATGTGTTGTTTGAAACTCTTTCCTATGACTTCATCAAACAAAACCACAGCAATTCCAATGCAATTTCTATGATAAACTGGGGCGACTGTTTTGATCATTTTGTTCGGCGGTAATTTAGGTAGGCTGTCATGTGTTAGAAATATATTTAGCCGGGCAACAACCAGTGGGAAAATGCCAGCCTTTTGGGAGAGGGAGGTTGTCAGGACAGATCGCTTCCAAATTGCAAAGCTAGCACAGGGCGCACGAGCTCAGAGCTGCATGTCTCGGGCAGTCTATTGTGGTTTACTAACAGCTATTTCAAACAGTGAGGCTTATTATATGTGTGTATATTATATTATATAATTTGTACATATAGCCTATCTCGCGCTACCACGCGAGCTGCTCGAGCGGGGGTTTGCATACCCGATGCGCTCACGCCCGAGCGGCATGGGCTATGGTGCCAGAATTTTGACATACTTGCCAAAACTAGTTTTACATGTATGCACTTCAAATATCTCAAAACTTAGCCATTTAAAATAAAAGTTACTTCAAACTAAAGTAATGTAGATTACAACAACCGATCTAATGTATTTATTTCAGAAAATGGCAGAAACTGGAAACCATCGGACTATGCAACTTAAGTTAACATGTGTTGATAATCTAGCCAATCACAATAGAGGGGAAGTGTAAGAATATCAGTATATTTTGCCGAACATTGTAGGAAGTGTATATTTGATATACATTTGCTCCCTATTTATATTGAGTGGTAATTGGCTGCCCCTTGCTTCATGCGTCGTACGGTTGTGTTGCACCCTCCCGGACTTGATCAATATGAGCACTATGCGCAGTACCTCCACCTCCCGCCACCAGGTGGCCATGAGTTGTGGCGCAAGCGGCCTGGGGTGGTGCAGGCTTTAACCAGACAAACTGTCTAAGACCGACATACCGCCACATTGTGATGGGTACAGCCCATTCAGCCGTGTCGGGTTATATAAGGTCGGCACCCAGGAGCAGGTTAGTGTCTGTGTGTGTGGAATGCACGTGTTGCCATGCCAGAGACCCCGATTAGATTGTCGTGGATATACCTTGGTGGTCTCTGTGTGTAGATTCGAGTGTTCTTTAGATTATAGTGTATGCACCTTGGTGGTCTATGGGTGTAGACTAGAGTGGCTCTTTAGATTATAGTGTATGCACCTTGGTGGTATATGGGTGTAGACTAGAGTGGTTCTTTAGACCCTGATTAGATCAGATGTAGGGGCAGGTGTTCCAATCCTCTCCACAGTACCGTGCTGGTTTTTAATTGCATCACATGTCAATGTGTATGTGTGAGCACAATCACTTTCTCTGATTGCACCCGCCCTCAGGTGTTGCCAAGACGTAAAACCCCTTTCACTCACTAATTGTATTGACGTACTTGGATGCTTAGCTCTCCGCGTGGCGACTACACATTATTTGTACACTAGGTGTGCCGTATGTTCCCCAAGTAGATGCTATATTCTTACAACAGCCCATTGTGGCTTGGCTGGCCAGGCGTGACTGTCATTACAGGGTTGGCATTGCTCCAGTAATTGACGGCACCTCAGGCGGCTACCATATCTGTCATACCTGGACGCAATAGCACCGGTTCTACACATACCTGCCTAAATCAACTCACCGATATCACACAAACCAGCAGACATAGTGCGCGCACACACAAACACACACACATATCGGCACATACAATGATCTATCCCGCATATATGCTTTTGCCAGGTCTCGACGTCAGTCCCAGCGGACTTGATCTGCTCTGGCCGGCGGGGTTTTCTATGTGATATGTTGGAGATTGCCAGAGATGTATGACTAGAAACCAGCATTATTTTAGTCAAGTAGTGTAATAATGTGAACTCACTGTGAGTCGCAATAAACCACACAAGAGTGACCAAATACTGTAAGCAAGTTATAATTCCATTTTCCTCCCAAAATGGAACAAAAAAACAACAACTAAAATTTGCCCTACTTAATCAATGAAGATAACAAACCAAGACAAAGAACTAAGATTGAAAGCTGCTGCAATAATTAAACATTGGTGATGGTGCTTTGGGCGGATGGCTGCAGACATGGCTGACCTGAGGTGCACCTAGGGAGGGTGGGGGGAGGGGGGCACCCAGGAAGTAAACGTGCAGACTACATGATGGCATGCCAACACATAGATTTAGGGCATGACGGACACTGTGACATCACTGGTAACGTAGCACTGTGGTCTCCGTTTCACCAACACGCATGCCTGATACTGATAGGGACTTTCTTACCAGATTGATTGATTGATTGGTGGTTGCTTTACGCCGTGTCGGCAGCATAGGCCATATTCACGGTGAGAAATGTTAGTTTTTTGTTCAAACCATCGCTTTTACATGTAAAAGCAGACAATCAATTATGTGCCAATAGACACTCATTAAATTAGAAAGCTCACAATCATATATTTGTGGTCAAGGGAAACAAATTCCCATAGAAAAAGAAAAGTTTTATTAATAATTGATAGAATTTATTTAGTAAACTATATGAGGTGGTACAGTCCAGCTGCCCTCAAAAAGGCTAAATGTTTTCTTGTTTTACTTAGTAAAAAGGTCATGCATACTGTCTGCAGTGTAGAATTGTTGGCGCAGGGCCAAAAAATCAACGCAACTTAGTAAAATGTGTTTGAGTGTCAGCGGGGACTGACACCCAATACATTCAGGGGGAGGTTCCCCCTTGAGCAGAAAAGCATGTGTAAGCCACGAGTGGCCAATACGGCAGCAGCTAAGGACCACTTGGTCCCGCCGACCTCCCGCATGAGTCTGTGGTGGTTTTCCCACAGATGGTTCAATTTCTTTAAGTTTATTAATGTTTTCATAGCACTCATGTTGCCATTTGGATTTTATGTGGGTGGCTATTAGTGGTTTCAGATCAGAGTGAGGGATCAGACACTGTTCAAGATCACAGTTCAGGGCCTTCTTCGCAGCCTGATCAGCTCGTTCGCTTCCTTGTATGCCGGCATGGCCAGGCACCCATCACAGGTGGATGTCATACCCATACGTTACCAGTTGGTTCATTTTATAAATGACCGTTGCTACAATAGGGTGATTCGTTTTCAGTCCAGCAACAGCCAGGAGGCAAAAAAACGAATCACTGTATATAACATAGTTAGTATGGTTGGATACCTCGATACACTCCAATGCGAGGAGTGCTTGGGCTTCCGCAGTGAACATCGAGCTCTGATCGGTCAAGCGTACGCCAAATCTTTCCCGTCGGCAGACTGCCGCAGCAGCTACCCGGCTTTGGTCTTTCAAACCATCAGTGTATATGGAGAGGTGGTCTGCAAACTGGCCTTGAATCTCTGCATGCAGTCCTTGGTACTCGAGTGGATGTGTCCCAGACTTCCTCAGTTCCGTGAGTCAGAGGATAACCGATGGCTTCCTCAACAACCAGGGGGATGTTCTGGGACTTTGGCATCCTCCAACACGTCCAAATCCACGCCCAAGGCCTCCAAATGAGGTTTCATTCGGAGCCTCAGTGGCCGGATGTAATTTGGCCTGGCTTCATACCTGGATTCGTCATGTTGCTCGAATAGACAATTGTGTGTAGGATTCAATGCATTAGTTTTTATCTTGACTACATATTGCATGGCCAGTTTGATTCTCCTGTTGTTAAGTGATGGTTCATTGGCTTTGACGTAGAGGCTCTGAACCGGTGAGGTGCGGAAGGCCCCAAGGGCCAGGCGCAGTCCCTGGTGGTGGATCGTGTCTAGCAGCCCAATATATGATTTCCTTGCGGAACCGTATACTATGCTGCCGTAATCCACTTGTGACCGAACCAAGGTTCTGTACACGGAGAGCAGAACATCTCTGTCCGCTCCCCACTCTGAGCTGGACAGCACCCTCAGAATATCTAGCGCTTTCAGGCATCTTGTTTTCAGGTACTTTATATGTGGCACGAAAGACAGTTTTGCGTCGAGAAAGAAGGCCCAGAAATTTGGTTTTCTCAACGACTTTAATGGGATCCCCATCAAGGGTCAGCTCCGGTTCCGCATGCATTCTACGCAGCAGGCAGAAGTGCATGCAAACTGTTTTGGTCTTGGAAAATTTGAAACCGTTCAGAACTGACCATCGATGGATCCCATTCATGCTTAGTTGTAGCTGTCTCTCTATGACATTCATGTTAACACCGCTGTAATATAAAACAAAGTCATCCACGAAAAGACTACAGGAGACCCCCCCCCGCTTTACAGCAGCAGCAATACCATTGACCTTCACCCCGAAAAGGGTCACAGCCAGTATGCTGCCTTGAGGTACTCCTAGTTCCTGTGAGTGTAGGCTGGAATAGGTAGTCTTGACTCAGACGCGGAAATGCCTGAAGGCTAGAAAGTTCCTGATGAAAATTGGCAGGTGGCCACGAAGGCCAATCGCATGAAGATCCTCCATGATGCCATGCTGCCACGTTGTGTCATAGGCTTTTTCGAGGTCGAAAAAAGACAGCCACAACGTGCTCCTTCTTAAGGAAAGCATCTCTTATGAAGGTCTCCATGCGCACCAAATGGTCGAGGGTGCTGCGGTCCCGTCTGGAGCCACATTGAAGGTTGGACAGGTGGTGTCCTGACTCCAGTAGCCAGAAGAGGCGGTTGTTTACCATGCGCTCCATGGTTTTACAGATGCAGCTTGTGAGGGCTATGGGACGATAGTTGTTGGCTTCACCCTGGCCTTTACCAGGTTTGGGAATCGGTATTACTGTCGCCTCCCAAGAGGCGGGGACGACACCCAACTCCTAGATGTTGTTGAAGAGTTGAAGCAACAGTCTCATCGCAGGTTCAGGGAGATGTTTAAAAAATTGATAATGAATTCCATCATGTCCAACTGCTGTGTCATGCGAGCTTTCCAAATAACACCTCAACTCACCCATACTGAATGGGGAGTTGTAGTGCTCCTCGCTATCGGAGGAAAAGTCCAAGAGCTTTTGGTCTTGGCCTTCCTTGACGGCCAGAAAGCAGTTTGCCAAAGACAAGTTTCCAGCAAAGGCGCGAGCCAATTCCTCACTTATTTCGTCGAGTGATGTGAGAATGGTGCCGTTGTGTTTCAAGTGCTGGACTACAGAAGAATCACCTCCCCTTCGTTTGATTATCCTGATCATTGTCCACACTTTGCCCAACGGCGTGTGCATGGTGATGCTAGAAACAAATTGTCTCCAACACTGCCTCCGTGCTTCTTTGATTGTTCTGCGAGCACGAGCGCGCAGAATTCTAAAGAGCGCCTGATTTTCAGCAGTCGGTCTCCTGTGGAATTTACGCTGAGCTTTCTTTCGTTCCTTAATAGCCCTCCTACAGCCGTCATCCAACCATGGAGGCATCAAACGCTTGGGAGTTGCCGAGGTCTTCGGAACAGTTTTCTCTGCGATCCATCTCAGCATCTCAGTGAAGGCATCGATGTCACTGATGTCTGGAGTGAACTCCTCGCGACATAGGGTCTGGAAGGTGGGCCAGTCGGCTTTACGAAGCTGCCAGCTCCGCTCTCGCTCTACGGGAGATGCGACCCTCCCGCCCCGCAATTAAGAATAATTGGGAAGTGGTCGCTCCCGCAGAGGTCGTCCCAGACCCTCCACGAAAAGTCCAGCACCAGTTCTGTTCTACAATGCTGAGATCGATGGCAGACTATGTTCCGTAGCCAGGATGCAAATATGTGTATGAACCATTGTTCTTACCGGCATGTCGCACAGATTGCTGAGAGCATAATGGCACTCCAGGCTGATCACAGAACATTACTTGTTGCATATTGTTACGTACGTTCAGGTTTTGTTTGTTGAAATACATTGAAAATTCAGCTCCCATTGATAATGAATTTAGCACATTTAGGACTAATTGTGTATGCATGTTGTTTATTTTTGTTATGCGTAACCTGTTGCGCCTATATTATTTTGTTGGAGTGTATACTGATGGTGTCCAGGGGCCTAGTTTCCATACGCACAGGTACAGAGCTGCGTACCACCTGAGATTACACATATTTTTTTTTTTATAATTAAAAATATGATGTGTTTATTTTTATAAATACAAAATACACCTACTTTCCAGTACAGAATACATCTAATTTCAGTAATGGTTTGTCTACATGAATACCTTGGCTTGAGAACCAAGTCATCAGGCTGCTTTTCATTCTTGCATGCAAAACATAGGACCGGCCTCTATTAGGATGTATTGGCAAGAACCATAAGACTATTACACCCCAAGCGATTAAATAAGGAAGTCGATTTCCTAATTACGTACAAAATTGATACTTATGGCTACCTAGTCTGGCCCATGCATTACTAGGATATGGCAGGGACTGGTTAGCTCATTATCAGGATGTGACTGAGTGGGAAACGTGGCATGGTGCTGGTAGTCTGATCTCCCAGTGGGGCAGCACTGACACGTTATCATGAGTGCACACTGCTACAAGTTGTTACCCATCCTCATATGACCTCAAATGCTGCTAGGATGTAAATCCCAACAAACAAGGTATTCAGTTAATATGAATCAAAATTTTAATCAACTCGTTAAATAAAATGAAAAGTATGCCTATGTTGAGAAGCGAGACATTGTATACACAATCAGACCCTTCAACTTGTTCAAAGCATTTAAAAAGACAACTTGCCGTGCTGTATATGTTGTTATGCTGCCCCTTCTCAAGTAGAATGCGACACCTGCCTCGTCTTGAACAATGGCATTATGTTAGTTTACGAATCATTCTAAGATGTTGATAAACACAATCCTAAAAAACTGTTCTAGTTGGTTGTGTAGAGCTGAGCTTGTTAGGCGTGTCTGGGTGACCTGCTAGAAGTGTTTTTATTACTGCAGTATTAATCCGTGCTACTCTATCCGGTAAGCAGGCTAACATGCTCTTACACTGACATTGAATCATGGCAATTGCATGTCATGCGGTGAGTGCCTGGCGAGTTATTTTCCTGTAAGTAACTTAGATTTCTACCAATGAGGCATTGAGTGGGGCTTAGTGATATTATCACGTGACTAGTATGTAATATCTTCAGGGGATCGTTAGGGCAGGTAGGGCAAGTGAGTGGACATATCTCCCAGTGACACGAGGCCCAAGGGCCGGAGTAAGCATGCATGGTGACGGTCACGTGATTGGGGACACCCTAAAGGGCAGTAACAACTGACGGTGTGGCCATTTATAGTCATGGGGCATTGAGGAGCTGTCACTTTCACGACCAAGTCATCTAAAGTTACACAGTGTGACGGTTTTCAGTTTGTGCCCTCGTGTTTAGATAAATATATTAGGTTGATTATTATAATCCCCTGAATTACTTTTATTTAACAAAGTTACCATTGGAGAGATTTTATATGAAAACATGCCAAATTACTTTTGGTGTACACATCAGATTGCTGGGCATAGACTTTGTTCACCCCATTTCAAGGTAGAAAGATACCACAGGAACACCAAATTACAATAAGTGTTTAATGAGTGTACTAGTAGCTAAGTTTATATCTAGGAGCAAATCTAGGTAAGCATTTTGGTTTCGAACCTGTTGTACTTTCATCGGTCTATGCAGCTTTAAACTTAAGTAACCAAAGCTGCTCAAGCCTTCACAAATCGATGTTGGCATGGGCACAGAAAACGACATGGCGTAGGTGGGAGGAACATACCTTTATTCCCATGACATGCAGGATCACCAGTGCACAGGCCAGTCCTTAATCAGTGTGAAGGTCCTTTAGCTGAAAATGAAGCTTGGCATCAGTGCAAAGTTGTGCATGCATAGTATGTAATGCGTAAGATTACAAAGTAACCGTTTCATGAGCGAATGTGCAAAGTATATAGGAGAGACAAAGTATACAGGACACACAAGATAACCACCTATATGTTGTAGGTTAAACAAAACAACAAGAAAGAAAAAGAGATATATATATAGATATGGATATGAGCATGACCTGATATTGACTTATTGTTGTTTTTAATTGATCGGTGTTATTTGCACTAAATCAAGGGGTAGTGGGTGGGTTGGTTAAGAAGACATCTTGCTTTGAGGATGGTGGTAGAGTGGCCATGTGTTGGGCAGTGAGGTGCGAGGAGTGTGAGGGATAGGTGAGCTTTGATTGGTTATTGGGATGGATCATGGAGGCTGGCAAATCATGATGGGAGGTAGACTGGTTGTGATTGGCAGGCATTATGGTGCCTGCTTTATTCTCATTGATCCCCGCAATGACAGCTAGTGAGCCCTCCCGCTCATTAAACCTATTGTTCACAAGAAATGTGAAGTGTTGTTTTCAAGGCCCCTGAATGCCAGTATGGAATTGTAGAGGCGTGCTCCGTGTACGATTTAGGGCATTCATCGACAGTATAGGCACGTCACATCGTCGAAAATGGTCCGAGGTTTTGTTAGTCATGCGGGACCCAGAGCAATAAGGAGAAAGCGTTTCAACTCACTGCAGTATCCGAAATTCACAAATAGTTGTGCACTAGCCATCAATAATGGGGCGATGCACTGATACTTCATGCAAATGTGTATGTATTTAATATAAAACGATAGCGTGATCAGTGGTGATTTGGGAGAGTGAATTACGGTGGGTGCATTAAGTTAATGAAAGCTTGTTCAATGAAAACCGTCAATATATGCCGTTTATGAACTTTGCCGTTATGTGGAAGCTGCTTCAATCTGACTTGCTCTCAAGTCTAGTAGGTATTGCTTTTTGGTTATAAATATCACGTGATTGCATTTATTGTATTACTCATTATTGTTATTTTTAACTATTATTTTATGGTATGGGGTAGCATAGGACATAACAATGTTTTATTTTGGCATCGGTATTTGCCGTTTTCCCTTGTTACTGCTATTATTGCAGGTTTTTATCATATTCTCAGTTTAGAATTGCAATAGGATTGTCTCGGGTAGCTTTTTCGTGAGTGGCCCCACAGATATAACGGACACACAGTGTACACTGGCGGTGGTTCATGTGAGGCCTGGGTGAGTAGCTCCTTAAATACAGCTGGTGGCGGCAGAGCAACTCGCTGTAGGCGTCAGCCACCGGGCCTAGTAACAGTAAGCAGTAACCTGCTTCAACTGAACATGCATGCACAATTCAGACCAGCTTGGTGACCCTCTGGTTGGTTGGAATAACGTCCTGGCAAAGTTTAGCCAATAATAATATATCCGGGGAAATGGCTGTTTTGGGGGTTATTTCATCAGTGACTGCTGTTTTTGTGATTTGTGTTGATTTCAGTAAAGACTATTGTTTTGGGGTTATTTCTTTTGTGACTGCTGTTTTTGTGATTTGTGTTGATTTCAGTAAAGAAGGATTGTTATGGGGGTATTTGTTTGGTGACTGCTGTTTTTGTCATTTGTGTTGATTTCAGTAAAGAAGGATTGTTATGGGGGTATTTCTTTGGTGACTGCTGTTTTTGTCATTTGTGTTGATTTCAGTAAAGAAGGATTGTTATGGGGGTATTTCTTTGGTGACTGCTGTTTTTGTCATTTGTGTTGATTTCAGTAAAGAAGGATTGTTATGGGGGTATTTCTTTGGTGACTGCTGTTTTTGTCATTTGTGTTGATTTCAGTAAAGAAGGATTGTTATGGGGGTATTTCTTTGGTGACTGCTGTTTTTGTGATTTGTGTTGATTTCAGTAAAGAAGGATTGTTATGGGGGTATTTGTTTGGTAGCTGCTGTTTTTGTTATTTGTGTTGATTCCAAGTAAGACAGATTGTTTTGGAGATATTTCATTGGTGATTGCAGTTTTTGTCATTTGTGTTGATTTAAATAAATATACCCCCTGGTTACACCATAGCTATATAGATTCTGCCCTTACATGTAGAACCCACACGTGGGCCAATGTATGCATGTGCTGGAGTGGGGGGGGGGCAAGCTGCCTAATTTTCTATTCTTCGAAAGTATGGAGTCAAGAAATAGGTCTCGATTAGTGTCGGAAGGGGCATTTAACTACGGATGCCATTATAGTTTCTATATCTGCTGTCACCTATTCGATCGGTAGGAAAGTGCAGAGGATGTGCTTGAAACCCATCTGGCGGGTATTTGGAGAACCAGGGATCCTAAATGGATCAGCTGTGGATCGGGTGTTACTTAGTCTGATTAGAGCCACAAGCACAGGCCAGCCTCTTTTGAAGATTACTAACAAATCGTGACATAAATGCACTAAAACCGAATTTACCAATGCATTTTGATTTGCCGACTGTTTATACCTAAATATAATGCATAGGATGTGCTGACGTTACTAGAATCTGGGCGAAAGTGGCCGGTGAATTATTAATGCAACCGCCAGTGTTGTGCTGCCAATGTTGGTGGTAGGGCAGAGAGCATGAGCCGCATGTATGTGGGTCACCGTCATGATGAGTGATCTGACCTGACTCAGCTGACTGTGCCACGTCATCATAATTGTCCAAGTCTAGCCCTGCTGCGTGATAACCCCGACCATGATGTAGGTCACGGTGACCACTTGTTGACCGCTCACACAAGGCTAGATGTCACATGGTTCCATCCTTCACTATTGATACCCACTATTTAACTTTGACATGTTGTAATGACCCAATGTTTGACTAGATCATGGTCTCCCAGGCCAGTGTTTGACCTGGACATGTGGTAATGGTCCACCATTTGATGAGGTTATCGTCTCCCAGGCCAGTGTTTGACCTGTATATATAGTAATGGTTCAATATTTTATGAGCTCATTACTTCATAGGCCAGTGTTTGACCTGGACATGTGGTAATGGTTCAATATTTTATGAGCTCATTACTTCATAGGCCAGTGTTTGACCTGGACATGTGGTAATGGTTCAATATTTTATTAGCTTTTTCGGTGTTTATGGGTGTAAGCATATTTACATACTGAGGTTTGACCTGACATTGGTAAGTTCTTAAGCATTACCATACAGTTTGACTGACTGGACATATACTCATACTAGGCCATGTGCCTTTAATGTCAATAAGCTATTTCGCCATTTGACCTGACCAATGCAATATTTTATTCTCCTCTAGCCAGTGCAACCACAGTGGAGACCTTAATGTTATATATAGCTCATTACTTCATGCCAGTGGACCTACTGTGGTAATGGTTCAATATTTTATTAGCTCATTACTTCATAGGCCAGTGTTTGACCTGGACATGTGGTAATGGTTCAATATTTGACTAGGTGATGGTAGCCATGTGCTTGACTTGGACATGTTATAAATGTGTGACTTCGAATGGTTTCATGGAAAAGAAAATTGTATAAGCAAACCAAACAGTCGTCTATTGAGAAATTGAAACTTTGGAAAACCACATGAAATATAATTAAACCAGGAGCCCACAAGACAAAGGAGATTATCTGTTAGCATTTACAGTAACGGTCAACATCCGAGAATTCTATAGGGAAGGATTAAACTTCTGAATCTTATTGTAATTTGATAATGCTTTAAAGATTTATGTTAGAATAGTTAAAAGCAGTGAGAAAAGACCGGAGACAGGTGGAATTTGACCCAGGGACACCTGCTCGCTGTTCAGGACAGTCACTATAACCCCTGAGCACAGAAAGTAGTGCCCTTCCAGACCAGTGTATCTATTCTGTAGTGCGTATAAATGCCACACTGTTGCCAATCTACATCTATCATTCACCGACGTTTACTGCAAGACGGAAGCTTATTAAGACATAAATATTGCGCGCATTCCTTGCACATTTGACGGTAGTACTGACATGATGCAACAACCACTGGTCGCGTGCTTTGTGCCGGGGGTATGTATCTGCACGCAGTATAAGTTATAACTGGGGCCAGGCCCGGCTGGTGCTTCTAGTCTACCAGGCGCACCACACGGGATGACAGAATGAGTTGAGCGTCAGGCTCCTGTTTTGGGAGATAGAGGGATCCTAACCCATCGGTTCATGGGTTCGAACCCTGGTCAAACCAGTGACTTAAAAATGGACATGTGCGGCTTCCTAGCCAGGCATTCTGCATTATTAGGATAGGGCAAGGACTGGATGGCTCAGTGTCAGGATAATGTGACAGTGGGATATCAGGTCATGGTGCTCATGGCCTGGTCGCCCAGTGGGGCAGCACTATAAAGTCGCCATGAGTGCGGACTGTCACAAGTCAGTACCAGTCCTGATATGAACTTAGATGTTGCTAGGACATAAAACAATAACAAACAAACCTACCAGGCATCGGCAACATAGATTTTATTATGATCGAAAAACATGGTTTTACTTATGCATGATTTAGAAATTAAACAATTCTAGAACTGTTAGCACTTAAATCTTACAAAGTTGTTATGAGTTTATAGTTGGGGCAGAACTACTAACAACCACCCGACGTGGTGGCCGAATCGGTAGAACGCAGCCTTCCCGTGCGGAAGGTTGGGAGTTTGATTCCCGTTCGAGTCAAACCAATGACTTATAAAAATTGATACTTGTCGCTACCTAGTTGGCACTTGATATTAAAAATACTGTGATAGGGCAAGGACTGGTTAGCTCAGTATCAGGATGATGATTAATGTGACTGAGTGGGAAATCGGGTCATGATGACAGTGGCCTGTTCTCCCAGTGGAGCAGCACTATACAGTCACCATGAGTATGCACTGTCACAAGTCGGTACCCGTCCTTATATGACCTCAGATGTTGTCAGGACATAAAACTCCAACAAACTAACTACTAACAACCGTAATGGTTATTGTATCACCATTAGGCATGCGCGGAGTAGTCCTTTCTGTGTTTATCTACAGTAAGCAATCACCTTGTAACATTCCTGTAGAAGTCTCTGTTCTGGTACTGTCTCTGTATTATCTGTATAACAGAAAGCAAAAACATCGAATGTGAAATTTGGTGTGTAAAGGCTGCATGTCACCTCAGTATGTATCTGGGTTAGCTATGGGTCGTGATGTAAAATTCTTTAGCTTGTAGCTAACCAATGTTTCATTTCATTGCGCTAACCAGTGTTTCTTTTCATTTCTAGGTAAGTTGTCGTTGCTCTACTCTGCACGTTACCGTGAGTAAGAATTGTGTATGGTCAGTCACTGAACTGTGAGGCTTTCACCGACTGTTTCAGAGAAAGGCACTGCTAATGTGCAGTGGGTGTTTTTGTGTACGGGTCCTTTTTATACTTGTGTTCTTCCGTTTAATAAAAGGATTTCTAGGAAAACTTCACAGAGTTAAGAAGGAACCAGTTGGATATTAGAACTTAAGTCTGCAGCCCAGACAGACATGGTGCTAGATAAGGTGAATACCTGGTGCCATGAAAATAAACTAACAGTAAATAGTGCCAAGACAGAGTAGGTGATCTATGGGACGAAAATGAGAAAATCAAGAGCCCCTCAAATCCAACTACAAATGGGTGGAACCTTACTTCGTGAAGTGGACTCCTACAAATACCTGGGCACAACTCTTGACTCCACTCTAAATGGGAATCGACAATTGGCGAGACTGAATCAAAAACTGGCACTAAAACTGACAACTTTTAGGAAATTAAGGAAATTCATAAGTGAAAACACTGCACTGCTCCTGTACAAGACTACAATATTGCCTGTTATAGATTACAATGACATCATATATGAGCTCTTAACAAAACAACAAAAGATCAAACTGCAAAGAATTCAGAACCGAGCACTGAGAACAGTTTACCAAGGCAAGATACTCAGTGTGGCTGAACTGCACAAGAAAGCAAAACTGGATACTCTCTCAGAGCAAAGGGACCTACACCTGATGGCACTAATGCACAAATGCGCAAAAGACGAAAAATTCATTGACCGCACAAATAGAATAACAAGAAGAGGAGCCTCCACTCTGCTCAATGTACCACACCCTTCAACAAATAAATATATCGGAGCACCAATCTACAAAGGTAGTGTCATGTGGAATGACCTCCCTATCAGAGTCAGAGAAACGCAAACAATACTTGCCTTCAAAAATGCATATAGAGCCCACCTGGTTATTCAGGCCCTTAAATGACTACTGCAGTAATTACTAGCAAAGCCCTGAGCTCCTGCCACCCCCGCATCCTCGCTTGCTCTCCGGTGGGTTTTCCCCCCCTACCACCCACCCCAATGGGCCCCCCTCCCCTGCCACCACCCTTAACCATCATGAACAAACCATCAACACACCGAACATCCTACACAACTATCAATCTGTTTAAACACATTGAACATTATATAAGACAGACAAAATGTCTTGTCAACTCTGAACTTAACTTGTTTTATAAGAGAAAAAATGTAACCCACAACGATTATTTGAGTTGCCCCGAGAATACACCTTCTACTCGGTGCTGCTCCCCATTTTTGCATGAACTACAGTGACTGGTGCTGTACATTATACAGCAGGAGCCACTCCCTTAATTCTACAGGATCGGTGCTGTAACTAATACAGCACTGTAACTAATACAGACAAAATAACCATTTAATCCAATCCATAATGAGCCTATTTTTAGACTCACCAGAAGATATTGACAGTCATAAAAATGACTCACTTACCCTCCCAGAGAGAACCCCAGATGCGAGCTGCCAAAATGGCAGCCCACATCTCTCTCACATTAATACAAGCTGATGAACAAGCAGCTTCAGAGGAAGCGAAATGATGACCCAAAGTTGTTTTTAGTGTTGACGCGTCAGAGTCGTCGAACACACCGGCGAACCAGTCGTCCGCATGGATGTCGCGTAAGCCATAATTAGACGCATCTGAATATATTGCCAATACTGGTGCGTGGGACCCACAATTTTGGGGAAACCGTTAAATTTGTCTATGAAATTCTGCACCAATTAATTTTGTCCCTGAAGGCGTTAGTCAAACACAGCCTATAATAGGGTAACTTTAGTTTCGAAATCCCGTCGTAAATCCGACTGCAGAATGACCGCCCACCCTTGACAACCGTGGCGCAGTGCGCCAGCCAACTGGCCAGCAGCTCAAGTTGTTTTCTAATCGCCTTACGCATCTACAGGCGTAGATGGACCTTCAGTTTTTCTAATTGTCCCTGGGTAGTCTACGATGTGAGGCAATTATATCGATTTCTATTCCCAAAAATCGTACACACTGAGCAGCTGACCTCAATTTCTGATAATTTATGAAAAACCCCAATTTTCGTATCAATGCAATTACTATGTTTTGAGGTTGTGCGCACATTTGCCAGTCGTTGCAAAATTATCCAAATAATTAATAGTGCACGGTACGCCTGAACGTGTCGCACAACGCACAATGTAATCCCCAATTTCTGAAAAAATAAAAGACCCATACACATTCTGTTATCCAAATAATAATCAGTGCCATTACCTAAGTCAAATTGTAAGCCCTATCTTGGGCGATCCAGGGGGTGTATAGCCACAATCCTATACACATTTTTAATGTCTGTGACAGTAATAAAGTCACCTTTAATCATTTCATTAACCAGTGCGTCAACTCCTCTATACAAAAAAGATTTGGTAATTTCGTCAACATAATTATTAACCGAAGTCATATACGGTTTAGAGCAATCGACGACCATTCGTAGACCGTCGTCAGATTTCTTAACACAAAAGACATTATGGACACAGTCTGCGGAACAGACAGCCAAGAGAACAGGACTGGAGCACAACCAGGTGTTGACCGGTCGAGGCGAGCGAGGGAATGTGGCCCCAGTCATTCGAGGGAGGGGCGAGGAAAGGTGGAGCGGGGGGGTGCCACCTGATGGACTCGAACCCAAATGGACAATAGTTACATCGCCAACTTCCAACACCTGTGCGCCCTACCTACACCAGCATATCCCAGATATACGCGTGTATATACAAGCATGCATACATACATCCATATATACAAGCATACATACATTCATACATACATGCATACATACATACATACATACATACATACACATACATACACACACACACACACACACATACATACATACATACATACATACATACATACATACATACATACATACATACATACATACATACATACATACATACGTACGTACGTACATAAATGCACACACACACCACTTAAGACTGCGACAAACCCAAACATCAACTAGTCAGTTTCAGGCAGACAACCAGTCACAAAGACTGGCTGATTAACTGTTCCTTTGACCCTTCTAACCTCTGCCTGGTGGCCCTCTGATGCCCTTCTGATGGCCTTCTGGTTGCCCTCTGGTGGCCTTTTGGTGGGCTTTGCGTGGCCTTCTGGGGCCGTATGCACGAATCGGGGTTAGGCTTAGCCGCGGTTAGCTACCTCAGGGTAGCGGGAGGTTGGAGAAATGTGTGGATCGGTATTCACCAATGTTTTAGCCGCTGCGGATAGCTAACCGTTATTTATAGATTTGGGAATTCCCTCTGTGTTTCTTCCCATATATTTGGCTCAAATCTATTGAATGCGATCATATTTAACAGAATTACATACGTAATAAGTGAAATTTGATCAATTTAACCCTAAATTCGAAGCGTTATTAAGGCTAACGCCGCATTGGCGGCGATATTAATAATTATATTTTCGAATCGGCGAACGTAAAGTAAACAAATCGCCGCAGCCGCTGCATCGACGTCGCTTTCCATACTGGCGGCGGCGGCGATTTGTTGACTGCACGATCGTCGATTCGAAAATATAACTATTAATATCGCCGCCAATGCGGCGGTAGCCTTAATAACGGTTCAAATTTAGGGTTAAATTGATCAAATTTCACTTATTGCGTATGTAATTCTGTTAAATATGATCGCATTGAATAGATTGACATCCATACACGCACACTAACCGCCCCGGCTAGCAGTAAAACCTGATTTGAAAATGGTTTAGCTTAGCCGAGGCTACGGTCGGCGGTTAGCCCTAACTCCGATTGGTGCATACCAAATTTTCACATTTAGCCCTGCGGGGATACCTTAGCCGCGGTTAAGGCACTAACCCCGATTCGTGCATACGGGCCCTGGTGGCTTCTGGTAGCCCTCTGTGGCCTTCTGGTAGCCCTCTGTGGCCTTCTGGTAGCCCTCTGTGGCCTTCTGGTAGCCCTCTGTGGCCTTCTGGTAGCCGTCTGGTGGCCCTCGGGTAGCCTTCCAGTGGCCCTCTGGTGGCTTCTGTTAGCCCTCGGTGGCCTTCTGGTAGCCTTCTGGTGGCCCTCGGGTAGCCTTCTGGTGGCCCTCGGGTAGTCTTCCGGTGGCCCTCTGTGGCCTTCTGGTGGCCCTCGGGTATCCTTCTGGTGGCCCTCGGGTAGCCTTCCAGGCCTCGGGTGGCCTTCCGGCGGGCCTCTGGTGACTTCTCATGGCCCTCTGGTGGACATCTGTCACTTGAAATTAACATTAGGGCCCTGTTCGCACTGAGCCAATACCTGGATGCTTGAGGCCTTCTGTAATATGCGTACTACATACATGTCAGTATTTCCATCCGCCTGGCCACACTCTGGCTTCATTGCACATCGTAGGGGTAACTCAGCTTTCCATCTATGTGTGCGGAAATGCCCACCTTTGGCGCCTGTTTTGGAACGTTGATGTAGCAATTGGAGTGATTTCCATTGAGAACTGCGAACAGTGATGCAGCGAAATGTTTCCTTTGATGATGTGTTAGGCCGTGTTGGCACCTGCGCACCCCTCTACCCCATATAAAACCTATTGGGCCATTATTTCTACAGTGACGAGCCAATTGGCCCATTTTTATTAATCCATAGCTGATATCCCTGGGTATGGTGGCAAGGACAGTGAGTTCGAACAGATTGTTGGAAACTAAATCTCTCAATCTGGCCTGACTTTTCTATGTCATCCCTATTCTTCACCGCCTTTTTCTATTTTTATTTCTATTTATTATTTTGTACATTAGTTGATTAAGCAGTGTAAATTTCAATCGCGGAAATTGGTCTTCGTCATTCCACTGCTCCTTGCACTATCTTATTAATGGCGAGCGCCAGGCTAGGTAGCAACAAGTATCAATTTATAAATCATTGGTTTGACTCAACCATGCTGGTTCGAATCCCACGACCTACCAAAGTAGAGTAATAATGCAAGTGGTTGCCCTGGAGGGCACTCTCCAGATCCACAGGGTTGCCGCACGTTGAGCCATGTTTCGGAAGGTTTTTTTGGTTGTTTTTTAAACAGCGTGTTATTTTCCGTTCCATGATGGCTGCGCGTCTCCACAGTCAGCAATCTCCGCTCCGCGTCACCAATAAATCAGCGCGTGTCAGTAAACACACACCCACCCAGCTGCGCGCCCACAATCCCACTCTCCCACTGCGACAGCCCCGGGCCCGTGTTGAAACTGTCAACATGATTCTGTCGGAGCTGGTGGCTCTGCTTCTCCCCGCACTGCAACCCCGTCATCAAAACAATCAGTTGAGCACCCGTCTCCCACTTTGGTAGATAGTGGATTCGAACCACCAGGTTCAAACCATGGACGAGTCAAACCACTGACTTGAAAATGTATACTTGTCGCTTCATAGCCAGGTGCTCGGCATTATTAAGATAGGGCAAGGACTGGTTGGCTCAGTGTCAAGATAATGTGACTCAGTGGGATATCGGGTCATTGGTGCTGGTGGCCTGATTTTCCAGTGGGGCAGCACTATAAAGTCACCATGAGTGCGCACTGTCACAAGTCGGTACCCATCCTGATATGACCTTAGATGTTGACAGGACATAAAGCTCCAACAACCAACCAATCAAAACTCACAGTCAGCGTTCAAACTTAGTACTCAGTTCCAGAATTCGCCAAAAACCCGAGTTTCAGATGAGTGTGCATGCCCCACGGAAACCATCTATTGGAACCTAACAAGTCACCTAACATAATTAAAATTTAGTAGAAGTGTATGCTGTTATCCACTACTAAAATGACCGGGATAAAATCCTCAAACACCATGTAATCAAAGACCCTATAACACTAAGAAGGCTCACTCAGCCTGTACTGTGTAATCAAGATGATCAAACCCACCACCTGGTGCGCTGGCTGTTCTCTTGACTACACAGTTGCTATATTATATGTATAAATGTATATATGAATGTGAAAGATGTGTGATGATGGCGATGATGATGATGATGCTGATGATGATGCGTTTTCATATTGATGTGTATTCATACTTACCTATATCATGTATAAATACATGATATAGGTAACCTAAATACATGATATAGGTGTCCTTACAATGCCGAGCGCCTGGCTAGGAAGCGGCAAGTACATGTTTAAGTCATTGGTTTGACTCGACCAGCGTTTGAAGTAGTAGTAGTAGTAGTAGTAGTAGTAGCAGTAGTAGTAGCAGGTGGTATCTTTTGTTGTAGTAGTAGTACTACTACTAATCAGTAGTAGTAGTACTACTAATAGTAGTAGTAGTAGTAGTACTACTAATAGTAGTATTAGTAGTAATGAATGAATAAATGCTTAACGGCATATCAGCACACTAAGGGCTATACAATGCCATCAAAATGTCTTAAAACTGGTTAAACAGTCCAATGTGCTTTAAAAACGATAAAACTAAGGCAGTACTAACAGTGTCAAATAAACATTTCATACTTGCTACATTAAAATACTGTGCTCGAACATTTGCAAAGTCAATGCATTCAATCAAAATATGTTTCACAGTCAGAGGCACTCCACATGGTATGCATTCTGGCTGGTCTTCTGCTTTAAAAAGGTAACTATGAGTCAAATAGCTATGTCCAATTCGCATACGTGCAACAACGGTCTCTTCGCGTCTATTTCTATGACAAGCACCTGAAAATTTGCCAAGGGTGGGCTGAATTGCATGAAGCTTGTTCATGACAGCTTCATCCCATTGTAATTGCCACTTTTTCCTTATGAGTGCACTGATGTGCCTTTTGAGGTCCGTGTGAGGAATGGGAAGAGGTGTAATGCATTTGTCGAGAGCTTCTTTGGCAGCCATGTCTGCAGCCTCATTTCCTCGAATGCCAACATGACTCGGCACCCAATAAAAAAGCACAGTTTTGTGAAGTCCTGAACATAAATAATGTAGCCTTTCTAAAATCTTGCGGATCAGAGGGTTCTTCCAATCCTTGCTCTGAATAGCTTGTAGGCATGATTTTGAATCCGAACATATCACAAATTTTCTATGGGAAGAGGTTTCTACATGGTCCATTGCTAAGAATATGGCATCAAGCTCTGCTGAATATATCGAAGCACCCTTTGGTAATCGCTCCGAGAAGGTGTGCTTGCCCATGACAGCTGCCGCTGCAGCCTTGTCATCCTTGTAAGAACCATCTGTGTAGATGAACTTATGATCAGAATGTATGTCTTTAACCTCCCTGAACATACTGTTGTAGATCAGAGGGTCAGTTGAGTCTTTCCTTGCTTCAGAGAGAGCCAAGTTCACATTGACAGCGTATGTCCAAGGTGGTGTGTCTGGATATTGGAATTTTGCAATGTTATCTACATCAAACTCGAGTGTTTCGAATGATTCCTTAATACGTATACCGAAAGTTGGAATGGCCTTGGGTTTATTGGCAAAGAGTGTTTCATTGCCTGGGTTGAAAATGCAGTCATATGCAGGGTTGCTGGGATTTGCTGCGATCTTGAGTATTAGTAGTAGTAGTACTACTAATAGTAGTATTAGTAGTAGTACTAATAGTAGTAGTTAATAGTAGTAGTACTTATAGTAGTAGTAGTAGTAGTAGTACAGGTCCATATTCCCTCTTCCGAAATCCTTGGGGCCAGTAGTATTTCGGATTTCAGAATAATGGTATTTATCAAACATTAACACAGCAATTAAAACATGTGAATATTCACACTAAGTGGTATAAATAAAGACTACCGGTACTATTAAGGTTTATTTATAGAGTATTATGCCGATAAATAAAATAATGGGATAATTATAGACCAGATATACTCTAGTATAACAGTTGGTGTAACTGAAGCATATACAGCTTCAAATAAACCATAATCAAGCACATTAATATTTTTCCAGAAAAATGTATGAATATTCAGACGAGGTGGGATAAATAAAACCCATAAATATCATTACAGTTCATGTATATACTGTACAGAAGAAGAAAACACTGCTGTTCGGAACCTTTCCGATTTCAAAATTTCAGATAAGGGAATATGTAGCTGTAGTAGTATGTTTGGTGGTGGTGGTGGTGCTAGTAATAGTGGTAGTAGTAGTAGTGGTGGTGGTGGTGGTAGTAATAGTAGTAGTAGTGGTAGTGGTGGTAGTGGCAGCAGTAGTAGTAGTAGTAGTAGTGGTAGTAGCAGTAGTAGTAGGATTCATTTCTGAGTTATTTCGGAACAGGTTGGGATGCTTGCATCAGGTTAGCAATGGTTAAGTTGATTACGGGCGAGGCTGTGCCCTGATATAGGTTGCACGGTCACGTGGTGCCCGGGCGCCACGCTGCGGCATTAAGGTGGTTCAGTGCTGATCCGAGTAGATCCTGGCAGGCGGTCACCTGATGGCGCCTTGAGACGCCACTTATCTTAGCAGTCACGTGCTTTACTGACGTCGTCTCCAGGAGTGTCCAGCGACTGGAGGGTTCAGTGTCAGTATAATGTCACTGGGTGGGATGTCATTTCACGGCACTGGTGGAATGATATAACAAATGAGGCAGCACTATAAAGCCTCCATGAGTGCACCCTGTCACAAGTCAGTGTACACCCTTTAAAAAATACCTGCATAACACAGATCACACTTTACACTGTTGAGTATCGTATGTGGCGCAGCAACTGTACAAATCGTTCCACGAACACAGTACAAAACATCACCCAAACACATGCTAGGGTAGATACACCAACTTCTGCAAACCTGCAGCCGTGAGCATGGCACTCTTTCCTGCTGTGAACTCATTTCCAATCCAATTCAGTGCTCAGCAAAGCACACATTTACCGTACTGCTACCAACCGCCGAGGTCAACATGGGTCTAATCTTATCAGCGCCATATCTCACCGGGCCATGTGGGCCACATGGCTGACCGGCCGTTTTACCGACTTGGGTAAATAGCTATGTACAATCCACAGCAGCAACTGCGTGTCGCAAATGGCTGGAGTAAAATTGTAGGAAAATCGCGTTCTTTTCAGATTTCGCCAGTTTCATAAAAGCGATTCATAATTATAGCGGCAGCAATGGCGATTCAGACACCGGGCGGGGGGGGGGGGGACCTGGATGAGTTTTTCTTGTGTGGTTCGGGATGGGGAAGTATACACTCCTCTGCTGGTTAAGGGCCTGTCACACTACGGCGTATGGCGTAAGCGTATGCCGGCGTATCGGTTTTCGTCACATACGGCGTCATTCGCTATGCATACACTACATATACGCTACACATACGCTGCGCATACGTCATATACACCCGGCGTATCCCGTCATACACCGTCATTCTTCGGCTTATTTATGGCGTATGTAGCGTACGCCTAGCCTACGTGTAACATATTTGAGCATACTCCTAGCGTACATAAAGCGTATACAAAGCTTATGCAAAGCGTATGCCCAACCTATGGTCTAGGTATATAAAGGCACCGTCCCATACTCTTCCCATCTGATATGTTGTTTGCATGTATGTACATGTGGATCGAAATGAGAAGGAAAGCACCCCCCCCCCCCAAACCACGCCAAAAACGGGCCGTTTTAACGGCGCCGTTTATTAATGCTGCAGTTCTGCAGCCAGTTACCGCTAGGTCACAAACCCCCCAATAACAACATACATGTGGATATATGTGTGGCGTGTGGATGTATGTATGTGTGGATACCCATCCTGATATGACCTTAGATGTTGCTGGGATGTAAAACAACAACAAACAAACATCGATCTGAGCTGGTTTAACGGACATGTTTGGACCATCCTATATGTTTGCACAGTCCCATTTCTTCATATATCATATAGAGACTGCTTCCTAACAGGTAGTTGCTTTTGATAGTGGTTGGAGCACATGTTAGGACCGTCCTACTCTTCCCGTGATAGGATACGCTTTGCATACGCTACGCATAGGTTTCACATAGGTTGTGCATATGCTTCTCATACGCCATCATACACTAGGGGTATGTTAGGCATACGTTACGCATATGTTACGCATACACTCCAAAAGACACGGCAGTGCACAAAGGTCACCATACGTCGTCCTGCGACGTTTTTTCGCTTTTTTGCGGTACGTTTTCTATACGCCGCCACCATACGCCGTAATGTGACAGGCCCTTAAGTGTGTGTTAGAATAAGCTCACGCAGTGTTGTATTTTTTTCTGTTGGAAACTGTTGACAAAACGTTATTCAATCGGTGCCCAGGGACTTTACTCTACGATAAAGACGATATATGGAGTAAAGCGAGTTGCTCTTGTTCGTGTGTTGTTTGTTTGTGCACTTGGATGTGTGTATGTGTGTCGTTTTTGTTGGTGTCCTTAAAGAGGTGAATGCTCACCTGGCCGGCAGGGTTCTAACGTGGGGACGGTATAGCTGACATGTACACCTGCCCTCCCAGGTCCCTATATTTCAAGGCCCATTGTATTATCCCCCCCCCCCCCACACACACACATTCCACGTCTTACCACCTGCACAGGATGTGAGAGGGTGATTGGACGCTGCGCCCGGCAGGGGGAGCCATCTGCCTGCACCCCGCGCCATGTTAGCACACATTGCTGTGAGGACTGGCTGATTAATTGAAGCACGCTGCTCCTTATCAGGGCCCGTATGCATGGGTCGGTGTTACCGGCTTTTGGTGTTACAGCCTGACACCGTTTAGCTATCACTGAGGTCGGGAAATCGCTTCGATTTTAGGGTTAATTTAATAAAATTTCACTATTTGACTATGTAACTCTGTTAAATATGACAGATTTGAATAGATCTGTAAACCAGCTATGGAACGGGTTTACCATAACCTAGTTTAAAGTTGCATGGTCCGATGGCATTTGAATTTTTGTCTTATTTTTTAGATAAATATATCAAATTGATCGTTACAAGCTACTAATCATTACTCCGGAGTGATTTTGATTAAAGATGATTAGTTTTGAAGTAATATGAGCTGAAAGAACCAAAAATAATTTCGACAAGCTTGCCAAAAGTCCTGTGGCTATGACCCAGATGTCATCTCGCGGTGACCACGTGATGTGAGATGACCTGGAACCTTACAGGACTGTAGGTAGGTATTCCTGGTTGGGTGGGTAACATTCTGGGAATGGATTAGTGACATAGGCCCATGGCACTAGGGCTTTAAAAAAAAAAATGTGTGTCTGTTGTCTGCTTGTGTCTGTCTGTCTATGTATGTCTGTATGTATCTGTGTGTGTGTCTGTCTGTGTGTATGTCTGTGTGTGTCCATCTGTGTGTTTCTGTGCTGTGTATGTGTGTATGTATGTCTGTGGTGTATGTGTGTCTGTGTGTGTATGGATGTGTCTGTCTGTGTATGTCTGTATGTGTGTGTGTCTGTGTATGTATGTGTGTGCATGTATATGTGTGTCTGCCTCTGCCTGTGTGCGGCTGTCTATGTGTTTCTGTATGTGGGTGTGTCTCTCTCTCTGCAAAGTCAGGTCAGGTGTATGTGTCTGTGTATGTCGGGTGTGTGCATATCTGTGTGTTTGTGTGTCTGTGTGTGCTGTCTATGCATGTCTGTCTGTGTGTGTCTATCTATGTGTGTCTGTCTGTGTGTGTATATGTATGTGTGGTAATGTCTGTGTGTGTATGTGTGTGTATGTATGTGTATCTATGTGTGTCTGTGTATGTATGTATGTGTGTATGTATGTATGTGTATGTATGTGTCTGTGTGTGTATGTGTGTATGTATGTGTGTATGTCTGTGTGTGTATGTCTGTGTGTGTCTGTCTGTGGGTGTCTGTGTGTGTCTGTGTGTGTGTGGCTCTCTCTCTGCAAAGTCAGGTTGGGTGTATGTGTGTCTGTGTATGTCAGGTGTGTGCATGTGTGTGTTTCTGTGTATGTGTGTGCTGTCTGTGTATGTCTGTCTGTGTGTGCCTATCTATGGGTGTCTGTATGTGTGTGTATGTCTGTGTATGTATGTCTGTGTGTGTATGGCTGTGTGTGTATGTCTGTGTGTGTATGTCTGTCTGTATGTATATGTATGTGTGTCTGTGTGTGTATGTCTATGTGTGTATGTCTCTGCATGTCTGTATGTGTGTATGTCTGTGTGTGTATGTATGTGTGTGTATGTCTTGTGTATGTATGTCTGTGTGTGTATGTCTGTGTGTATGTCTGTCTCTGTGTCTCTGTAAAATCAGGTCAGGAAACACACAGACACATACACACACATCCACCTCATATCCCCTTCCCCTCTATGACCCTGCACAGCAGGCCTACTTGGTTGGGGGGGCTAATGGGGTCACGAGATTGGCCTAATTGGTTAATGGCCTTCCTGCATAATGGGTGTTTCAAACTGAGTGTTCAAAGGGGTGAGGTTATAAACTCACTGGTTATTCTGTATATACTGTCCCAAATCATTAGCTAATAGACCAATATCTAAGTTGGATATATAGCATCAAATGTAAGTAGTTGTTTTAATTTTGACCAAATTATATTTCATCGGACCATGCAACTTTAAGCTTGTGGTGTTAGCCCTATCACTGACTCATGCATAGCGACTTTTCGGCGTTAAACCAGAAATCCCGTCTAAACGTGTTTTGGCTCGCTAACACCGCGTCATGCATATGGGCCCAGGTGCGAGGTGGTGTGTAGGCCCTCAGGCCACCACCCATCAACCACCATTCGGTCCCCGATCACTGCCAGCGAGGGTTCAGACGGGATCGCCACATGAGTAGAGCGCATACTTCCTGTGTGGGAGGTCATCCCTTGCTGAGTCAAAGAAAAGACTAACCAAACTCATACTTCAGAGATGAAAGATCTCCGCGATTTCGCGGATTTCCGCGATTTTTGGTATTTACCGATTAGCGTTCACAAGATGCCAATATAATATGACAGCCCCCGTCCTGATATGACCTTAGCTGTTGCTAGGACGTAAAACCCCAACAAACAATATATGACAGGGATTGTTTAGTTCGAACCCTGTTCTTATATGACCTGAGATGTTGGTAGAACACAAAACCTAAACAAGAAAGTTAGGCATAAGTGACAATATAGTCCTAACAAGCAGAGTTGAAACCTGACTTCTGACATTTTCCCGCGATTCCCTGACAATGCTAATCCCTGATTTCCAATTTTTTTTGCCTGATACGACTTTCATCCCTGATACTTGTGGCTACCTAGCCTGGTGCTCGGCTTTACTCGGATAGGGCATTTGGCAGGAATAAGGAAGCTCAAATTGCCCACAAGTAAAAACCCCGTTGTTTACATAACGCTGTTTTGAGGTATGTTTTAAATGAAAACATGCAAAATAGATTTTTGAGTGCATGCACACTGAAATGCTCGACATTATAGCATTCAGCAGTGATGGGTTCTGTCAAATTGACCTCCATATTCCTTCTATGCACGATTAAACTCCAATGAGTGCATCAGTATTTAATTAGGATACATAAGATCGAATCCTAGGAAGTGTTTTGATTTTGAAAAATGTGATGTTTTTATCAAACTATGCAGCTTTAAAGTGAACCCCAGCAGGCAGAACTCTGGCTTTAGTTTGTGGAGGAAATAAACGCACGATGCTTTCTTTAAGTCAGTTATGGCCCTGTCACACTACGACGTAACGACGTCGGCATAGGGAGAACGTGAAGAACATTGAACTTCTCGGCGTGGTATGTAAATTTGGGCACAAGTTGAACGTGGATGCAGCGTAGTGGACGAGAGAGTAACGGTGGTAAAGCGTAGTGATGGTGTCATTCAATGAGAGAGGACGACGTAGTTACGCTCAGGGAACGTTATGTACGTTATTCCGACGCCAGAACTACGTTGCTTTACGTTACCTTATGTTACTTACTTCAGGAAACGGTGGCAAAACGGTAAACCTACGTTGGACGTCCGTTAGGCGTCCGTTATCCTGGCGTTTTCATTACGCGGACTGCATGTTCCCACTGGTTTTAATGTGTGTCAACGTAGTGCAACGTAGTTGAACGTAGTGACCAACATTTTAATAACGTCTGTTTAATGTCATTGACGTTCGCCGAATGTGTACAGAACGTACGGCGAACGTAAACCTTTACGTTCAAGGTACATCGAAAGTTTTGAACATGTCCAAAACCTCGACGTAACACAACGTAACGTGACGTCAGTCTAACGTCATTCTGACATCATCACAACGTAATCCAACATATGTCAACGTAATGACGACAAATCACCACGTCAGGCTTACGTTGGCTCGTTACGTCGTAGTGTGACAGGGGTATAAGCGCCGGGCACCATTTCGTGACATTATCCTCCGAATATTGCTACACTTGGCCGCCGATATCGCGAAGATGGTGCCATTGATTCGAATAGAGGGACTTACTCAGCGCCCTTGAAAGAATTTTGCTGCTAGTGTGCTTTAGCGGAAGTGCCTAAGTGGCTCCTGTGGGAACTCCCTAAGTCTGACATCATTTGAGATCCTTTAGATTCGCTCACGTCTTCTCGGCACTTCTTCCATAAAGTGGGCACCATTGGGAGGGACCACACACTTCCAGGTCTGACCCATTTTAGATCCCATCTGTAAGACTGCATTTGCTCAGAATACTACCGCAGGAGTGGATTAGTAAGGTCTCGTTGGATGCAGTCAGTGACGTCTGTTTAGATAGGCGACCCGCTGGGACGTTGTGTGGTTACCGACGCTTCAAGTACAGACACACACTGCATGTTGACTGCAGCCTCAAGTGTTGCCCCATAGCACATCTGAGAGTCGACCGGACGTGGTAGCCGAATCAGGAGCGCACAGACTTTCTATGCGGAAGGTCGGGAGTTTGTATCCCAGTCGAGTCAAACCAATGATTCACAAAATTTATACTTGTCGCGACCTGGCCTGGCACTAGGCATTAATAGGATAGGACATGGACTGGTTAGCACATTATCAGGATAATGTGACTGTGGGATATTGGGTCATGGTGATGGTAGCTGGTCTCCCAGTGAGGCAGCACTATAAAGTCGCCATGAGTGCGCACTGTCACAGGTCGGTACCTGTCCTGATATGACCTTAGTTGTTGCTAGGATGTAAAACAACAAACAAGCATCTGGGAGTCAGTAAACAGTACTGCCCATCCCTGTCAGTCTGCCATGAGATACTGTTTGTATGATAGCACAACAGACTAGAGCACCTTCACTGACAACAGTGTTTTATACATGTGTTCTATAATTCTTACGTCATCTACCGAATACCTGAAGCCAGTAATAGCGCCATTAACGGCTATTTGCGCCTCCACTAGCGATAGCGCTATCTCGGTGGGAAAAAAGGGGAACACAAGTTGGATGAGCAAGCTCTAAAAATGCTAGATGCTATTAAGATTCTAATATTTACTCACAGTTAGCTTACTGGGGACATACTTCAAAATGTAAAAAAGATAGTTAATAAAGTGCTTGGGAAAGAAGTGATTAAACCTAAGACAGGTGTGTATGGTGAGAAAGAATTACCAACTGTTTTGTTGCTGGGGGTTGATTTGGCAGGAAAGAATAAGAAAATCATTAAAAGTGTAAGGGCATCAGACACGTAATGGATACCTCTCTAGCACCATGAAAGTGGTGTGGATATAATGACTATTATCATTTGTCAGTCAGAGGAAGGGGCCAGTGGAATCTAAGGGCTAGATTCGGGTCAGGCAGAGGTATGCCATATAATTGGAATGCAAGACAGAGAATGCAATCACGGTTCAACAGGCTCTCAGGTGGCTATGGTAACACACAATTGCCACAAAACAACATGTGAGCCACTAGAGGCAGGGGCGCACCACCAGCCCAGAGGTGTTTTCAGAAAGAGAATCAATCACCCTTTCAGGTGAGTGGTTTATTAATTACAGTAATGCCTGTGTTAGAGATTATACCTAATGGGGCTGTCTCATTACGACGCTTCTCTCCAACGCGCGTCGACGTCTGTGAATTTCGGGCGGAATGTCGGCACACGTCAGGAAGCGTTACGCGCGCATTATGCGCGGGTCGGTAGACATCTGTACACATTGATGGACGGTCGGCGAGGATCGTCGGCGCGCATCGAAAGTTTTGTGCTTGCACAAAACTTTCGACGACCCACAACGTGCGTCAACACGCGGGTGCCAATATTATGGCGACGTCAGAAGCACATCGACAGCACTGGAATAACGTTATGCGAATGCTAGCCACACGCTGCGCGCGCGTGAGGGTCATTCCCACACGTAGCGCCAAAATGGTGCGTTGTTGTTTTACGTCCTACCAACATCTAAAGTCATATGAGGACCAAACTTTTTTTTTTTTAATTCCTCACGCGTCGACACATGTTGGCCGCGCGCTACTAACACGCTGTGCTGACGCCAAACCTTTTCCCAACACCGCCGAAAAGTTGGACGTGTCTCGACGCATACAACTTATTTTGTGCGTTGGCAGCGCGCCGGTGAGAAGCGTCATAATGTGACAGCACCATTAGCAGGGAACATAGCTAATTATAAGTCCAGCTGGGCGAGATTAACTTTGGACAAATGGGTCCTTGATTTTGTTGACAGGTTAACTATTCCGTTTACTTCACCAAGAAAGAGAGTTTGTTATTAAAGAGAAACGCACCCAGGAAGGATGCAAGGTCATTCGCTGTTTATTATAACAAAACCATAAATAATCCGGGCCAGGCACAGATAGCAGTACTGGAAACACCCAGGAGGAAATAAGAATGTTGACTTCAATTGACAAACTTATGTGGATATTATGCATTCTGGAAATTGTGGAAATTGTTGAGGGATTTGCACATAAGAAAAGAAGAACTATTCATACTACAAATTGAGTCTTGTGTTAATTCACTATCACTTATAAGAATGAAAGTAGCAGAAATGATCAAACAGAAATAAATAGAATAAAAAGGAGAATGAAAAAATAATACTAAAGGATTTGGAATAACAAAATCAAGCTACGAAATCTCTCCCCTGGCGGTGGATTCAGGTGTTCAGTAGATGAACAAGACTTAACCTGTAAGTTGACGTATTACTTGGATTCTTACGAATCTAGTGAATACAAAGACAGTGATTAGGGGCCCTCCCACCCTCGCCATATGGTTCAGCCAAAACAGATTAATTAATTATAAAAAGTGTGGGAGCATAATGTTAGGCTGAACATATGGTGGGGGAATGGGGGGGGGGTGTTTAGAGTTTGATAGGTTTGATTATTCCTCATACTACAAAATGCTGAGTGGTTTTGATAAGTGCGGTCTACTTATACCCTCTCCCCTGATCACTGTCTTTGTATTAGTTAGATTCGTAAGAATCTAAGTAATACGTCAACTTACAGGTAAGTCTTGTTTAGCTGTAATATTAGCTCAAGGCTCCACCGGTGCGCATACTGCACCCATTAGTTACCCACCTGTCTTTCTAGTCTCGCTCGTCAACAGACTGCCGCTTTGTTTTTAGCTTTTCCCTTTACGTCTGATGGTTCTAATAGCAGTCACTTTACAGTAATTAAACCATTGCCGATGTGTTGTATTATAGCTACATCTTTGAAAGAATCCATCGTATTCTAGCTACATCTTCAAAGAATCTGCTGTATTATAGCTACATCTTTAAAGAATCCATTATATTATAGCTACATCTTTAAAGAATCCATTGTATTATAGCCACATCTTTAAAGAATCCATTGTGTTATAGCTACATCTTTAAAGAATCCATTGTATTATAGATACATCTTTTA
Organism: Branchipolynoe longqiensis; assembly: GCA_030323885.1. Lineage (NCBI taxonomy): Eukaryota > Metazoa > Annelida > Polychaeta > Phyllodocida > Polynoidae > Branchipolynoe > Branchipolynoe longqiensis. The sequence goes on from CM059191.1 coordinate 10,185,236, forward strand.
AGGAATCCATTGTATTATAGTTACATCTTTTAAAGAATCCATTGTATTATAGCCACATCTTTAAAGAATCCATTGTGTTATAGCTACATCTTTAAAGAATCCATTGTATTATAGCTACATCTTTAAAGAATCCATTATATTATAGCTACATCTTTAAAGAATCCATTATATTATAGCTACATCTTTAAAGAATCCATTATATTATAGTTACATCTTTTAAAGAATCCATTGTATTATAGCCACATCTTTAAAGAATCCATTGTGTTATAGCTACATCTTTAAAGAATCCATTGTATTATAGATACATCTTTTAAAGAATCCATTGTATTATAGTTACATCTTTTAAAGAATCCATTGTATTATAGCCACATCTTTAAAGAATCCATTGTGTTATAGCTACATCTTTAAAGAATCCATTGTATTATAGCTACATCTTTAAAGAATCCATTGTATTATAGCTACATCTTTAAAGAATCCATTGTATTATAGCTACATCTTTAAAGAATCCATTGTATTATAGCTACATCTTTAAAGAGTCCATTGTGTTATAGCTACATCTTTAAAGAATCCATTGTATTATAGCTACATCTTTAAAGAATCCATTGTATTGTAGCTAGATCTTTAAAGAATCCATTATATTATAGCTACATCTTTAAAGAATCCATTTCAAGAATAACTTTAATTTGATAAAAACAAGTTTTGGCGCCGAGTAGGCTAACAAAATCACCAATGATTACATATTTGGTTAGCTGCCAACCAACTCTACACTGTCTAGTTTGTAACAGCAAATATATATATATATATATATATATATATATATAATATTTAATATGTGATGTATAAGCATTATGCGAGTATAAAGGCATGGAAGGGAATTATGTTTATTTACTACTTTATTATTGATGGGGTGGCTTAGTTGATGTATGCCCTCCCCCCCCCCCCCCCAACCACGTGACCGGTGGCATCGCCACCAGCACGATCCTCACCGGGACGCTACTCTGTTCACTCGAATATGAATCTATATGGTGGGCACACCTGACGTAGGCGTATCGAGGCCCTGTTTCCATGTACTACTTACTGCCCTGTCTAGTCTAGTGCTGGCTCTCTGGTGGAATTCTTCACGGTGCGTGTGTACTTGGTTCTGAAAGAGCTGCACTTCCCACTTAGTACACCCTATGTGGTTGGTTGTTTGTTGGAGGTTTGCATCCTGGCAACGTCTAAGGTCATATCAGGACGGGTACCGACTTGTGACTGTGCACACATGGCGACTTTATAGTGCTGCCCAACTGGGAAATCAGGCCACTGCCACCATGACCCAGTATCCCACTCAATCACATTATCCTGACACTGAGATAACCAGTCCTTGCCCTATCCTATTAATGCCGAGTGCCAGGCTAGGAAGTGACAAGTATCAATTTTACAGTCATTGGTTGACTTGACCCGGAACCGAACTCCCGATCTTCTGCACGTAAGGCCCGCTCTCTACCTATTCAGGCAATTCAGCTGAATTAAACTCGCGTCATACACTGTACCCAACACTGAGTAGGCAGAATAACTCGCAATGTGAAGGGGGATATGATTAAAGAAAACACTATTTTTGAATGCAGCTCGCTCACTGCCAGAAGCAGTAATTTGACAGGTCGTGGGCTGGGCGCCGTGTAGTAACGTATGCAGCTCATCCACAAGCTTCGTGTATTGTTAATAATACAAACAGACTGAGTCATGGTAATCTCAGGATGCCAACATAGTCTCTTTTCCAATATAGCCATTAAAAGGTGATGCCTGTAGGTTCTCCGGGCCTGTGTTAGAATCGTGTAGATCACAAGCATGTGTCTTAAAAGGACTGTTCGAGAACTAGTCAGTGCAACTGTCCCAATGAGGGGGGAGGTGGGGTTGGGGGTTGGTGGGGGGATGCAGGCCTCCAGTATGGCCGACCACCTTAAGCTCCCCATTCCTCAGATGTCACCAGGTCCATCCATCTACAAAGAACATCCCATAGTTTACACGACAGGAACAGTCGGGGGGTCGGGCTAGACTGTGTGCACCAGACAGTTAAATCTATCAGTGTGGCCATGTCAGGTTTATATTCTGCGGGGTTACAGAATGTAAACCAGACATGCATTCTGGTCAGCCAGTAGTTTGGTCAGGGTTGTGTTTGAGTGGTACTTAACTGTGTTGTGTGTGTGTCCGAATGTTGGAGGTGGTCGGAGAAGGACTGGTAAGCCGGCACCCGGCGTCGACCTGACACCCAATTACAGATGGCAGCTAATTATACGCAACAGAAAACCGTGCCTTTTGATTGGCTGACGCTGGGACGCATGAGCGGAACCGACAGTAATCTGATTAGATTCAATAAGTACGGTGGTGTATGCACACTGTCGAAGTAGATTGGTGAAGATTCTACGCATACACCACGGCGAGCAACCTGTTTAAAACACAATCTATTAGCAGAATGTACCTGAGTTCTCTTGCTTAAGAGTTTGTGTTGTCTACCAATCAGTGGTCCACAACTGGTTCATCAAAGGCTGTGGTATGTGCTGCCTGTCTGTGGGAAAGTGCATATAAAAGGCCCCTTGCTGCTTATCGGAAAGAGTAGCTTATGTGGCGGCAGCTGGTTTCCTCCAAAGAAATATGTCAGAATGACAGTATGTTTGATGTCCAATAGCACATGATACAAAAATGAATGTGTTCTAGATAAGTATGGGACCATCCTATAGAACATACTTCTAAAGGACATGTAATGCACCATAGCTTTTCAAAGAGCTACAATGGGGCATCTGTTAGTTAGGAGGAATCTGCGTACCATAGTCTTTGTACCAGATAAATTGACCACCCAAAATGAACAAGTTAGTGACGTATGTGCCTTATAGTCGTGACCTTAGATGTTATCAGGACGTAAAACTCCAACAACCAACCAATCAGTTCATATCTTACATTGTCGTTGAGTGCCCCAAATCAACATTCTGTAAACGTAACTAGCATCTCGGCACTCACACCCCACTCACCGGGCAACCTGTGCACACTGAAGGCTAATGTTTATTTATGTACACAAACTATACAGTCTGTATGCGCTTACATATTACATGATGCATGGTGCAAGGTGGATTCTCACACTGCGTACTACCAGCGTACTGAAGGAGTGACAAATAGTTAAAGACACCGTGCTACCTTTACATCCATTAGACGTTTACATTCATCCATGTCTGCACTCGGGTGTTTTTCTCCAGATTGTCAAAAGGTGAAGGGTAATTAAGGGTAAATTATGTACCATTTGCGTTTTGTCATTTAAAATAATCTGGTGTCATAGCTTGCTGAGTTAAAATACGATCCATTTCTGAGTACTCGACACATCGCCATGAGGCTGATTGAGGACCAGGTGCTTTTTAATAGCTGTAAGTATTTGTTTCCTAATGAACTTTCCTTATACCCCTGTCACACTACAACGTAATGAGCGAACGTGAGCCTAACGTGGTGATCTTTCGTCATTACATTGATGTACGTTGGATTACATTATTATGACGTCATAATGACGTTAGACTGACGTCGAGCTACATCACATTATGTCGTGTTATGTCGAGGTTTTGGACATGTTCAAAACTTTTGACGTAGTTCGAACGTAAGGGTTTACGTTTGCCGTACGTTCTGTACACGTTCGGTGAACGTCAATGATGTTAAACCGACGTTATTAAAACGTTAGTCACTAGTTCAACTACGTTGCACTATGTTGACCCACATTAAACCCGGTGGAAACATCCACGCGGCGTAATGGGAACGTCAGGATAACGTCAGGAGAACGTACATTCAACATAGTTCAACGTTTCGCCATCAGGTAACGTAGTTCTGGCGACGGAATAACATTCATAACGTTCCGTGAACGTAATGAAGTTGACCTCTCTCGTTGAATGACGGTATCACTATGCTTTACCAACGTTACGCTCTCGTCCACTACGCTGCATCCACGTTCAACTTGTGCCCAAATTTGCATACTACGCCGAGAAGTTCAACGTTCTTCACGTTCTCCCTACGTTGACGTCATTACGTCGTAGTGTGACAGGGCCATTAGAGGCTTTTAATCTGAGGTCTGCCAGATGCTATTTAAATAAGCCGTACTGCATATTAATTACACATTCCAATGGCCGTAATCGGACTGCATATGAATTTCCTTTGTCAATAGGCAGGTGGTATTATAAAGATATCTGATTTTCTGGGATATTCTTAAAATAGGCGTTACTTAAAAAAAACATAAAACTTTAAAGCGATTTGAATGGGATTCTTAGCATTCACAAATTCTTTCAGGATTGAAGGTTTTTTCCAGAGAGATTGGCTGTTATTGCATTGATTGTTAGGACAATAAAATTGTATTAGTGATTTTCACATTAGCAATTCTTTTTATCTTAGGCGACTAGAACTGAGTTGCTTTGAAACCCCATATGCTGTTTTGCATACCTTGGATGTGCTTAGTCTGAATTTGATTCACATAATGATGGATGTGGGGATTTAATTATGAGCACGTGTGTGACTTAGAGAAGGACTTTAGTTGGCGTTCAGTCCTAATCCCGCTGGATGATAAGTGACATGGAAGCAGATCCATCTCCATTACCCCAGTAAAGCTTGCATTGTTAGCGCGTGAGGAATGGGCGTGCTCGAATTGTATCAATCAGCAGCCTGGTCTCCTTCGTCGGGTGATGAGGAACAGCTTTTCGGGTCCAGACTGACGTGAGCAGCTGAAGCGCTGTCACCATCTCGACACAAGCTGCAGTCAGTGCCGAGGCTTGTATCTCAATGAGACATGGGCGTCCTGCAGTGTGTACACTGTGGCCATCTGGGTACAAGCTGCAGTCAGTGCTGAGGCTTGTATCTCAATGAGACATGGGCATGCTGCAGTGTGTACACTGTTGCCATCTGGGTACAAGCTGCAGTCAGTGCTGAGGCTTGTATCTCAATGAGACATGGGCGTCCTGCAGTGTGTACAGTGTGGCCATCTGGGCACAAGCTGCAGTCGGTGGTGAAGCTTGAATCTCAATGAGAGATGGCATCCTGCAGTGTCTGCACTGTGGCCATCTGGGCACAAGCTGCAGTCGGTGCTGAGGCTTGTATCTCAATGAGACATGGGCGTCCTGCAGTGTGTACACTGTGGCCATCTGGGTACAAGCTGCAGTCAGTGCTGAGGCTTGTATCTCAATGAGACATGGGCGTCCTGCAGTGTGTACAGTGTGGCCATCTGGGCACAAGCTGCAGTCGGTGGTGAAGCTTGAATCTCAATGAGAGATGGCATCCTGCAGTGTGTACACTGTGGCCATCTGGGTCCAAGCTGCAGTCAGTGCTGAGGCTTGTATCTCAATGGGAGACGGGTGTCCTGCAGTGTGTACAGTGTGGCTATCTGGGCACAAGCTGCAGTCAGTGCTGAGGCTTGTATCTCAATGAGACATGGGCGTCCTGCAGTGTGTACAGTGTGGCCATCTGGGCACAAGCTGCAGTCGGTGGTGAAGCTTGAATCTCAATGAGAGATGGCATCCTGCAATGTGTACACTGTGTCCATCTGGGTACAAGCTGCAGTCAGTGCTGAGGCTTGTATCTCAATGGGAGACGGGTGTCCTGCAGAGTGTACACTGTTGCCATCTGGGCACAAGCTGCAGTCAGTGCTGAGGCATGTATCTCAATGGAAGACGGGTGTCCTGCAGTGTGTATAGCTGCACATAAAATAATGAAGACGGCTCATTCGGGAGGTCGTGGGTTCAAATCAAACCAATGACGTACATGCCAAGTACTTGTCACTACCTACCCTATCTCGGCATTATTAGGATAGGGAAAGGACTCCTTGACTCACTATCAGGATAATGTGACTGAGTGGGATGTGCTAGCTAGTCAGCAGTCTCTTAGTACAGCACTATAAAGTCTCCATGTGTGTGCACTGTCACAGGTCGGCACCCATATGACTTTTGTCTACTTTGAGTTAAAGTTAAGATCTTTCAATTTTAAGGCTAAACAATCTAAAGGCTATTTAAGAAATTCTTGTAAGGAAGCGGGTAGGGAAGTTTTGTATGTAAATTATATAGATGTATTAGTGGTTCTAATGACATTTCACTGTTCCAAATATCTCAGCGACCTATCAGGTTGACATCCATGATTACATCAAATGCCAGCATGGTACCTAGTGTATCTCTTGCTAGGTAGACACAGCAGTAAACATGTATTATAGGGGGAAGAGTTGGTCACTAGGGTGGTATGCCAATGTGAATGGTGATTTACCGGGAGAGTTATGGGACATTATGCGTTGACAAGTATCATGTCAATATTGAACTGCAATCACTACCTGATAAACCCAGTGTACACCATGTAACTTAGAAAAACTGATGTTTAAATGGATTGGGCCATGATGCTGGCGGCCCGGTCTCCCAATGGGGCAACACTATGAAGTCTCCATAAGTGCGCACTGTCACAAGGCGGAGCCTATCCTGAAGTGAACTTAAATGTTGCCATGATGTAAAACCCCAAAAGACAAACTTGTAGCGATTGGCTGCTGGTGTCACATGACCGCCCATGCTGACTGCTCAGTGCACAGGATCACACAGACACATGATGGAATCAGCCTGACCAAGACCAGCTTCCACAGCCGGATTGCATGGCACTCACACCTACGATACAGTCAGTATATCATGCTTTTATTTACACATATACGGTATCACTATCTGATACATATACTTGCACATATCATTATAAAGAATCAGTATATGATATATGTACTTGAACATATCATATAGACAATGAGTATATGATACATATACAAGATTTACACATATTATATTAAAAAAATCTGTATAAGATATAACAAATCAATATATGATCCTTGTATTTATAGATATGGAGAGTATCAGTACATGATAAATGTACTTACACATTATATAGAGAATGAGTATGTGATGCATGTACTTGCACAATGATATAAAGAATCAGTATTTAGTACATGTACTTGCACATATGATATAGAGAATGAGTATTTGATACATGTACTTGCACATATGATATAGAGAATGAGTATTTGATACATGTACTTGCACATATGATATAGAAAATGAGCATATGATGCATGTCCTCGCACATCTGATATACAGGGATGAAAGATCTCCGCGTTTCCGCGGATTTCCGGGATTTTTCAATCCTACAGCACCATCAGCCTACACTAATATGTGGTGCTGACGCCACAGCACTATCAGCATACACTACTAATATTAATAAATGCTCCAAGCATCGCAGTACTATCAGCGTACACAACTAATACATGCTTCAAACGGTGCAGCACTTTCAGCGTATACCAATATACATGAAACCCAACTTCCGGTAATTGTCCGCGATTCCCTGACAATGCTAAGCCTATGGGAGTATATCAGCATTTCCGCTTTTTTTCCCGGAGAGCACTTTCATCCCTGGATATAAAGAATCAGTATATGATCCTTGTACTTGCACATATGTAGAGAGTCAGTACATGATCGTTGTATTTGCACATGTTATGTATAGAAAGTCGTGAACAGAATGACCCCTTATATATTCGCCTGTTTCTTGGTCCCTTGAATGGACATTCTACTGCAGACGTGCTCATGGATACTAGTGGTGCAGGATTCCGTGGTTCTTAGAACTCACCTAAAAATACACCACAGCATGATCAAGTTTAGTGTAGACTGCCATAGCACAGCATGTCAATCAGACTAGTCGGCCAACAGGTGGACTAAATACACCACTCAGTGTTTGCATGGTTATCTTAAGTGTAGACTGCCACCAGGTGGACTAAATACACCACTTAGTGTTCTGATGGTTATGTTTAGTGCAGACTGCCATCCCACAGTGTGTGAATCAGACTAGTCGGCCAACAGGTGGACTAAATACACCACTGAGTGTTCTGATGGTTATGTTTAGTGCAGACTGCCATCCCACAGTGTGTGAATCAGACTAGTCGGCCAACAGGTGGACTAAATACACCACTGAGTGTTCTGATGGTTATGTATAGTGCAGACTGCCATCCCACAGTGTGTGAATCAGACAACAGTCGGCCGACAGGTGAACTAAATACACCACTCAGTGTTCTGATGGTTATGTATAGTGCAGACTGCCATCCCACAGTGTGTGATGCAGACAACAGTCGGCCGACAGGTGAACTAAATACACCACTGAGTGTTCTGATGGTTATGTTTAGTGCAGACTGCCATCCCACAGTGTGTGGATCAGACAACAGGTGGACTATATACACCACTGAGTGTTCTAATGGTTATGTTTAGTAAAGACTGCCATCCGATAGTGTGGGAATCAAACAACAGTTGGCCAACAGGTGGACTAAATACACCACTGAGTGTTCTGATGGTTATGTTTAGTGCAGACTGCCATCCCACAGTGTGGGAATCAGACAACAGTCGGTCAACGGGTGGACTAAATACACCACTGAGTGTTCTAATGGTTATGTTTAGTGCAGACTGCCATCCGACAGTGTGGGAATCAGACAACAGTCGGCCAACGGGTGAACTAAATACACCACTGAGTGTTCTAATGGTTATGTTTAGTGCCCCCACCTCTGACAATTTGGATTTCCACTACTGTGTATAACTTACAGCATCATGAAAGGCCAGTTGCTCTCATACCATGTCTATGTGGTGTCGGAGCATAAAAATCCCTTGGGTCGGTAAAAGTGTAGGCTTGGGCTTTCTATCGACAAACTGTGTAATGGTGAAAACAAGTCTATTCAGACGTATCCATGATAGGCAGTATAATTCTTCAAGAACAGGTGGACCACAACGACTATGACGAGTGTACAGTTGAGCCCGTCCCACTGGTCTGGGTTGTCAAATAGACGTGGGAGACTGGAGCTGCCTGTGTGACATGAATACGCAATGTCACAGACAGCGCCGCAGTGCGTGCAGGTGGTGCGCTGAATGATCTCCGAGTTTTCGCCGATTTCCGCGAAAAAGCACAGAGCCTCGGGTAGCGTTACTACCGAGATAACCTTGCACAGTTTACTATTATATATAAATTATAATATAAGTCTGGTTTCCGCCTTTTATTTCTCCTTTTTTTGTCAGAAGTGACTTTCATCCATGCACATTATATAGCAGTAATTGGTTAAACGTCCCCACAGGGTGCTGTAGTCATACACATACGTCATAGGGGTCCACTCACGTAGACTGAGCGAATCGCACAACGCATACACATAACGATATATTCACGCCTATTGGACTATAATTACTGTATCCCTGTATTGCAGGTAGCACAGGGGTTGTGACCTAGCTGGATTATGTAGAATTCCTTCATGTATGTTTTACACGGACACAATGTCGCCTGTTTTCTTGTCAGCCATCAGTGGCTGTGTATCTGGGCACATGGACTTCCACCTTTAGTCGATGCTGGTAATACCATCCCGGCAGCAATACAGTGAAAGCCTATTATAACGAGATCGTTTGGGGGTCCATAAAATGTCATCGCGAAAACAGTGGGGTCGTGTTAAATCGGGGTTTAATTTACTGAATTGCCTTTGAATTATGGAATTCTGAGTCCAATGAATCATCACATTATATCAAAATTTGCATTAAATCGGGGCGCGTTATAACGGGGTTTCACTGGATATTGAATGTGCGTCGAACTGCCGTATTCCCGGCATCTGTTGAGTGTCCTCTGTGGAGTCGCACCATTGCTACCAATATGTGTGTCATCACCTCATGGGCTCACTTAATATTACCTGCTATGCTCATATTCAGCAAAGTCAACCCGTGCAGTGTGTGTTGTGATAAGGAGGGAAGTCACGCTTCATATGAAGTTGATATTCCTACTAATGAATATTTAGGGCATACTTATTTATTTGGTGAATATTATGCCTGACTTAGTAACACGCCCCCTTCTGAATGTGTTGACGGCAATTACGTACAGCACCACTATAATGCCTCATCACGGCGGGGCTCACTCGGCCATGAGCATAACGGGGCGTTTTAACAACACCGGCATGGGTTGCCCCATGCCGGTGTTGCGGGGGGCAGCTGCGCCCCCCACCCCCACCCCCCACCGTGTGGTGAGGGGCTGGGGGGGGGGGGGGGGGGGCGCAGTGCTCATCTACTCTGGCTTGTACTAGTTGTAGTGGGTACTGGTGGGGGCCCGCCTGTGTGGTGGGGTGAGGGTGTGTGTGTGTAGGGGGGGGGGGGGGGGGTGCTCATCTACCTGTATTAGAGTGTTTTGGCTGTTAGGCGCGCTTGTGGTGGTGGTGGTGGTGTGTGTGTGTGTGTGTGTGTGGGTGTGTGTAGCGCTTACCTACCCTGGTCTGTTGTGTGTACTTGTGGGGCGCATCTGTGTGGTGGGGTGAGGGTGGCGGTGGGGCATAGCACTGAACTACTCTGGTCTGTAGTGTGTACTGGTGATGCGGGTCTGTGTGGGTGGGTGGGGTGTAGCGCTCATCACTCGGTCTGAGCTGTGTACTGTTGGGGCGGGTCTGTGTGGGTGGATGGGGCATAGCTCTCGTCTACTCTGATCTGTAGTGTGTACTGTTGGGGTGGGTCTGTGTGAGAAGGGTGGGGTGTTGCACTCGTCTACTCTGATCTGTAGTGTGTACTGTTGGGGTGGGTCTGTGTGAGAAGGGTGGGGTGTAGCACTCGTCTACACTGGTATGTAGTGTGTATGGTTGGGGCGGTTCTGTGTGTGTGTGGATGTGGGTGGGTATAAGCGCACTACTCTGGTATGTAGTGTGTGTTACTGTTGGGGCAGGTCTGTGTGGGTGGGTGGGGTGTAGCGCTCATCTACTCTGGTCTGTTTGGGGCACGCCTGTGTGGTGGGGGTGGGTGTGGAGCATAGTGCTCATCTACTCTGGTCTGTAGTGTGTACTGTTGGGGTGGGTCTGTGTGTGTGGATGGGTGGGGTGTAGCGCTCATCTACTCTGGTCTGTAGTGTGTACTGTTTGGGCGGGTCTGTGTGTGTGTGTGTGTGTGTGGATGGGTGAGGTGTAGCGCTCATCTACTCTGGTCCGTAGTGTGTACTGTTGGGTGTGTGTGTGTGTGGGAGGGGGGGGGGGGGTAAGCACTCATCTACTCTGGTCTGTAGTTATGAGTCTGCCACAGTAATTACCACCACAGAGTGGTACAACAGACCACGTAAGCGCAGCATGCCACGTGCACCGATCGCGCAGCATGCCACGTGCACCGGACGCGCAGCATGCCACGTGCACCGTGCCCACAGCATGCCATGTGCACCGGACGCGCATCATGCCATGTGCACCATTCATGCAGCATGCCACATGCACCGTTCGCGCAGCATGCCACATGCACCGTTCGCGCAGCATGTCACATGCACTGGACGCGCAGCATGCCACATGCACCATACACGCAGCATGCCACGTGCACCATATGCGCAGCATGCCACGTGCACCATTTGTGCAGCATGCCAGATGCACCGTATGTGCAGCATGCCACGTGCACCAGATGCGCAGCATGCCACGTGCACCGTTCGTGCAGCATGCCTCGTCAAACCGTTCGCGCAGCATGCCACGTGCACCATACGCACAGCATGCCACATGCACCATACGCGCAGCATGCCACGTGCACCGTTTGCGCAGCATGCCACGTGCACCGTTCGCGCAGCATGTCATGTGCGCCATATGCGCAGCATGCCACGTGCACCGTACGTGCAGCATGCCACGTGCACCGTACGTGCAGCATGCCACGTGCACCGTTTGCGCAGCATGCCACGTGCACCATTCGCGCAGCATGCCACGTGCACCGTTTGTGCAACATGCCATGTGCACCGTTCGCGCAGCATGCCACGTGCACCGGACGCGCAGCATGCCACATGCACACGACACGTACATGGTGTATGCACGCCATGCCATGTGCATGGTAGGAGCAGCATACCACATGCATGGTACGTGTGGCATGCACGGTATGTGCTGGACGCCACGTGCACGGTAGGTGCAGCATGTCATGTGTATGGTACGTTAATACTTGTCACTACCTTGTCTGGTGCCCGCAATTACTGGGACAGGGCAAGGATTGGTTGGCTCAGTGTCAGGAGGACTGAGTGTAATATCGGCAGCACTATAAAGTGGTCATGAGTCGGCACTGTCACAAATGGTTACCCGTCCTGACATGACCCTTATACGTTGCTGGCACGCAGAACAGTTTAACAAAGACAGGGTGAAGGGGCGTGTGGGCTGGTCCGTGCCAAGCTGTGGCGGCCCGGTAGGCATGCTTCACAACCTGCCCATAATTTAATGCACACAGTCGAGACTCCCCTTTTAATGTTCAAGTAAGATAATTGCTAAGTGCAAGTAAGATAATTGCTAAGTACAATTCGGTTGATATTGACATTGTCATGTGTGGTTCCCTCAGTTTGATGGTAACCTAAAAAGGCGAATCGAAATCCACAGAAGTCAATGTACACTGAGAGAATCGGCTTATATGAAGTGGGCTTTAATGGTCAGGTAATGGGTTCGTCATACACCATATCATGGGGGTTGAGTTCATTAGTGGGATATATAAGCACTTCTCGTGACAGGTATGCAGTTGCATTAGTTTGCCTAATTTAGAAATTTGTCGATCCATATTTATTAGTCATTACCCTACTGTGTATCTCCCAATGGACTGTGTCGCAACGTGAAGCTATTAGATAGCCACTGCACCGGATGGCCGTGTCCAGAGCGCAAAGATTTCCCATATTTACAATATATTGTATATGTCATTGAATTCAGCCTCCTTGATACCTCTATAAATACCACAGGTAGAACATGACTGAAGAATTAGAACTTACTCGGGCTGCGTGATTTAATGAGGCTAAATAACATTTAGTAAGCTCAATCCAAAGCCTATCAGTATCATATGGTCTATTCATTTATTGCTATATATTTATAGTGCCACACAACCAGTCACACCCATACCTTTCTCCACTCAACCATTCACACCCATACTTTCTCCACTCAACCATTCACATCCATACCTATATACAATCAACCATTCACACCCATACCTTTCTCCACTCAACCATTCATAATCATGCCTATATACAATCAACCATTCACACCCATACCTTTCTCCACTCAACCATTCACAACCATACCTTTCTCCACTCAACCATTCACAACCATACCTATATACAATCAACCATTCACACCCATACCTTTCTCCACTCAACCATTCACAATCATGCCTATATACAATCAACCATTCACACCCATACCTTTCTCCACTCAACCATTCACACCCATACCTTTCTCCACTCAACCATTCACAACCATACCTATATACAATCAAGCATTCACACCCATACCTTTCTCCACTCAACCATTCACAATCATGCCTATATACAATCAAGCATTCACAACCCTACCTTTCTCCACTCAACCATTCACACCCGTACCTATCTCCTCAACCATTCACACCCATACCTTTCTCCACTCAACCATTCACACCCATACCTTTCTCCACACATCTATTCCGACCCATACCTACCCCACACTTCCAACAGCCTAGTAGTTTTAGGAGATATCCGTGTATATGGCCTCCCTGGTTAATATCTACTGTATTGGATGAGTTGTATGTAATTATAGGCGGGCCCGGCTGGACTCATTCGCCTTGCATTATTAATCAGCTATTAAGTAGTCTGGGCAATATAACCTGTGTAAGTGGATTTTATTTTAATGTCAATTTACACTTCATTATGCTCTAAGTAGAATTTTGTTTAGGTCTGGAGTTTTAGCAAAGCTGAGTGATGTGACGTCGGTGTGGTGTTGGGTGTGAGCAGCTCGTGCGTCTGTGCTGACACTGACACAGACTTCCTGTCCGGGTGCTGCCGCCCTGGTGGGCAAAATATTCCTCGTCAAAAATAGGTTAGGGTGTAATGAGGGAATGACCAGTTCTGCCGGACATAGCGGCAGGCCCTGGGACTGGAATTAATATAGCCACCAAAAGGACAGTCAGCGACGATTGGGTGCGTCTGTAGTTAGTGCCAGTGTTGATTTCCACGAGCCATGCCTGCTTTGTACGAAATTGGTGTCCGCTTCGCTCGTACTGGGCTTACGCGCATCCTTGTTATGATAGGAGGTACGTCAGCCCCAGTAATATACTCCAGCACCACCCCCATCACCACCACCTCCACCACCACCACCTCCACCAGCACCTCCTCCACCACCCTTCACACCCACAGCCCATATGGTGTGGCTGTGTCAGCTCAGATTAGACCGGGTCCATATTGATCACAGCGCAGGGAGCAGCTCAAGTCTATTTATAGCCATAACTGTTTTATCAACCGATCGCCCACATATTCAGTCAGGATGGAGTAAACTGATGGCAGAGCAGTAATACATAAAAGGCATAGTCACGACACTGCAGCTGCTGTAATTCCCTTTGCTGTTGACTAAGGTGGTCTGCAATATGTGTTTATACATTGTATTGACAGCCAAAGTAATCACATGTTTTATTAAACATATTTCTTTTTAATTAAAATAAATTTGGGTGCGGTGCAATTGCTAGTAAAGCTTGTTATCTCCTGGCAGTGACACTTCATTGATAATATAATTTCTCAGGAAAGACACCAGGTCCCATAAATGACACCTGTGTGGTCATATATTGGTGATATATGTCTTCACTTACCTTTATTCCCCCTGAAAAATGTTTCGTACATCATTTTGGATATAATTTTGGATATAATTTTGGGTCTAATATAATGTTCTGTCATTGTGTTGGTTTTGATTATCTCGTGCAGCGGACACACTTGATTTGTGTCGGTCCTATTGCACGATATTAGTGATGTGTCGACAGTCTCTATCTGAATAGCTGCGGAAGAGATTATGTAGCCAAAAGTTCCTCTATCTTTTAGCTTCGTAGAAGTAGATTATAGCTTTGTGACCGTGCTTTATCACTCTCAGATTGTAACAGGGGAAACGGGCCCTGTTGTAGATGTCTTGCATGGACTAAGATGGCTGTAGTGGTTTGTGAGTTGGTAAGTTGCTGTACTTCTGCATGCTTTGTTGGTATCGCTGCCTGGGTGTGTGTGTGGGTGTGAGTAGGTGGTTGTTCGGCCGATAAGCCCTGAGGGTAGCCACAGGGTGCTAATAGCAGGCAGTGGTGAGCGGACCGGCACGGAATCAGCAACAACCTTTTGACTCCTGTAAATACCCTACAAATGCACCAGAGACACTACCCGACATCTATCTACATGTGAATCCCACTTGTCGGTGGTCACAAATCCTGGGCGCACATTGCACCTGAAATCCATTGTACCAGAAACACTACCTGAAATCCACACATGAATCCCACTCATTGGTGGTCACAAATCCCAGACACATTGCATCAGAGACACTACCTGAAATCCACACATAAATGCCACTCATTGGTGGTCACAAATCCTAGACACACATTGTTCCAGAGACACTACCTGAAATCCACACAAGAATCCAGCTCATTGGTGGTCACAAATCCCAGACACACATTGTTCCAGAGACACTACCTGAAATGCACACATGAATCTCACCCATTGGTGGTCACAAATCCTGGACACACATTGCACCAGAGACACTACCTGAAATGCGGACATGAATCCCGCTCATTCGTGGTCACGAATCTCGGACACACATTGCACTAAAAACACTACACAAAATCGACACATGAATCTCGCTCATCGGTGGTCACAAATCCAAGACACACATTGTACCAGAGACACTACATGAAATCCACACATGGATCCCGCTCATCGGTGGTCACGAGTGGCCTTCATATATATTCAAGTCAAGTATTCTGTAAATGTCCGTGGTGTGAGCACTTAGAAATTGAGCATTTCAATGCCAAGACATACCATTAATGCGGCGGCTTCTTAAATCTCAGTTGGTGTGTGATGTGAGATAAATATTTATGAAATGGTTGCGATAATGCAGAAATTTAAATCCCCCTACTTTTCCTGGGCTATCAATATTGTAAGTCTTTGATTTGACTCAGCCGGGAATTGAACCAGCAACCTGTTTCCTACACAAGAAGCGACCACTCTCCTCCTTAGGCCGTCCCACCCAGGTTGGATGTTGATTTAGTTATTTACCGCCTTCCCATTATAAATAAAGGAGTGCGGTCCCCACATTCCCCGGCTGCTATCGACTTGTACCTGCAGCATTTTCTTAGTGAGCACATTGCCTCGGGCTGTTGATGATAATGTCTGGGTGTAGCAGCTTTCAGGTTTGATTGCTGGATGGCTGCATGGCTAGTGTATTTCTAACACGCTCATGTTTACGCCGGGGGGTGGCGCTATTCGGATTTGCGGAATGCAGGTAGGGCTCATCAGAGGAAGCCGTGATCATTCAGAAAGTTGTGTGTAATATGACTTGCAATGAGTAGCTTTGTGTCATAAATAGGTATGTGCGTATGGTACAATGTGGAAAGTTAATTGTCACTCCAAGTTTGTTTGTTGGGATTTCACGTGCTAGCAATGTATATGGTCATATCAGGATGTGTACCGACTTGTGACAGCGCACACTTCAAGTCAAATTGTGTTTGAAAGTTTTTTAGATCCTGTGTGTTTTGGCTCGGAAAACTAATCTATGTAAATAATAAAAACAATCAATCGTGTTGGCATTGGATCCAGCTAACTCTTAACTAAACATATTATAAACATTTCAGTGAGCTATAATTTGTACAGTATGATTAATGCAAATGTATATTATGAAGTAGCTTTGTTTCAGTTGTTAATCCCTCGCGTTCAGTGTTATTAGGTGGTTTCAGTGCACCAGAAAACAATGCCTAGCGACATGCCCAAAGACGTTAACAGATCCATTTGGGAATAATCCCATACTTGCAGTAAGAACAGCTCCGGGAGGGGATCAGCTCTTGTAGCTGTATATTCAGCTGGAGGTGGTTGCCACATTTGAATTATTGTAGGCAGGGAGGAGATGCTCTGTGCATTAAAGGCTGCAGAGGCTGCGATTAAACCAACTTACTTGACCTAAACTGTGCTATATTGATACAGCTTCCTAGCCTGGCGCTTAGCAATACCAGGGCCCATATTCATGATGCGGTGTTAGCAAGCCAAAACTGGTTTTGGTGGGGATTTCTAGGTTAGCGGCGAAAACTCAGTATGTAAACACACCGAGTGTAAGCTAACACTGCGTCATGAATACGGGCCCAGGATAGGACAAGGACTGGTTAGCACAGTGTGAGGATAATGTGACTGTGTGGGATATCGGGTCATGGTGACAGTAGCCTGGTCTCCCAGTGGGGCAGCACTATAAAGTCGCCATGAGTGTGCACTGTCACAAGTCCGTGCCCATCCTGATATGACCTTAGAGGGCTACCAGGACGTAAAAGAACAACAATCAACCATACACAGAGTATGTCAATTCGAATGGGACTAATGCGATTTCACATACAGATGTGTATAAGTAGTGTAAGCAAGTAGGCTTTGAAAGCACCTACCAGACAGACTGGTAAGCACAGTGCATACGCACATACTGTCCGCCTCTATGGAATGTGGTAACCAGATGTACCATGCACCTATTATATATCATATAGCGTGTATGGGACTTTTCCGTGCCAATGGGATATAAGATTTACGATCGGAGCATTCCTTCGAACTGTCCGACGTTTTAGATCGAATTTTATTAACTGCTTTTGAGTGACTTGATGCAAAATTGTCTGAATATGGCCACGGATTTGAATAACTGAAGTTCAATTGTGCGAATTGGGAATTCTGTGTGAGAGAGAGAGACTAGTAAGAATGGTGGGCCGAGGTTCAGAATGAGTAAGCCAGGTTCTAAATGACTGATCGAGATTTGGAATGATTGGTCGAGGTTCAGAATAATTAGTTATAGTTGAAAATAACCGAAAGAAATATATTATGATTGAACATGTTTAAGGTTCATAAAATGGATTCATGATGGGAGAAGGTTCAATATTGCAGCTTGGTGTGTGATAGGATGTAGAGAATAATAAACCAATGGAAGCGGTTCAATATTGCAGCTTGGTGTGTGTGATAGGATGTACAGAATACTAAAGCAATGGAAGAGGTTCAATATTGCAGCTTGGTGTGTGTGATAGGATGTAGAGAATAATAAACCAATGGAAGAGGTTCAATACTACAGCTTGCTGTGTGTGTGATAGGATGTAGAGAATACTAAAGCAATGGAAGAGGTTCAATATTGCAGCTTGGTGTGTGTGATAGGATGTAGAGAATACTAAACCAATGGAAGAGGTTCAATACTACAGCTTGCTGTGTGTGTGATAGGATGTAGAGAATACTAAAGCAATGGAAGAGGTTCAATATTGCAGCTTGGTGTGTGATAGGATGTAGAGAATACTAAACCAATGGAAGAGGTTCAATACTGCAGCTTGGTGTGTGTGATAGGATGTAGAGAATACTAAAGCAATGGAAGAGGTTCAATACAGCTTGTGTGTGATAGGATGTAGAGAATAATAAACCAATGGAAGAGGTTCAATACTACAGCTTGCTGTGTGTGTGATAGGATGTAGAGAATACTAAAGCAATGGAAGAGGTTCAATACTGCAGCTTGGTGTGTGATAGGATGTAGAGAATAATAAACCAATGGAAGAGGTTCAATACTACAGCTTGCTGTGTGTGTGATAGGATGTAGAGAATAATAAACCAATGGAAGAGGTTCAATATTGCAGCTTGGTGTGTGTGATAGGATGTAGAGAATAATAAACCAATGGAAGAGGTTCAATACTACAGCTTGTTGTGTGTGTGATAGGATGTAGAGAATACTAAAGCAATGGAAGAGGTTCAATACTGCAGTTTGGTGTGTGTGATAGGATGTACAGAATACTAAACCAATGGAAGAGGTTCAATACTACAGCTTGCTGTATGATAGGATGTACAGAATACTAAAGCAATGGAAGAGGTTCAATATTGCAGCTTGGTGTGTGTGATAGGATGCAGAGAATACTAAACCAATGGAAGAGGTTCAATACTACAGCTTGCTGTGTGATAGGATGTACAGAATAATAAACCAAGGGAAGAGGTTCAATATTGCAGCTTGGTGTGTGTGATAGGATGTAGAGAATACTAAACCAATGGAAGCGGTTCAATACTACAGCTTGGTGTGTGATAGGATGCAGAGAATACTAAACCAATGGAAGCGGTTCAATACTACAGCTTGCTGTGTGATAGGATGCAGAGAATACTAAACCAATGGAAGCGGTTCAATACTACAGCTTGCTGTGTGATAGGATGCAGAGAATACTAAACCAATGGAAGAGGTTCAATATTGCAGGTTGGTGTGTGATAGGATGTAGAGAATACTAAAGCAATGGAAGAGGTTCAATACTGCAGCTTGGTGTGTGTGATAGGATGTAGAGAATACTAAAGCAATGGAAGAGGTTCAATATTGCAGCTGGTGTGTGATAGGATGTAAGAATACTAAACAAGGAAGAGGTTCAATACTGCAGCTGGTGTGTGATAGGATGTAAGAAAAAACAAGAGGTTCAATATTGCAGCTTGGTGTGTGTGATAGGATGTAGAGAATACTAAAGCAATGGAAGAGGTTCAATACTGCAGCTTGGTGTGTGTGATAGGAGTAGAGAATACTAAACAATGGAAGAGGTTCAATATTGCAGCTTGGTGTGTGTGATAGGATGTAGAGAATACTAAACCAATGGAAGAGGTTCAATACTGCAGCTTGGTGTGTGTGATAGGATGTAGAGAATACTAAAGCAATGGAAGAGGTTCAATACTGCAGCTTGGTGTGTGTGATAGGATGTAGAGAATACTAAAGCAATGGAAGAGGTTCAATATTGCAGCTTGGTGTGTGATAGGATGTAGAGAATACTAAACCAATGGAAGAGGTTCAATACTGCAGCTTGGTGTGTGTGATAGGATGTAGAGAATACTAAAGCAATGGAAGAGGTTCAATACTGCAGCTTGGTGTGTGTGATAGGATGTAGAGAATACTAAACCAATGGAAGAGGTTCAATACTGCAGCTTGGGTGTGTGATAGGATGTAGAGAATACTAAACAATGGAAGAGGTTCAATACTCAGCTTGGTGTGGATAGGATGTAGAGAATACAAACCAATGAAGGGTAATATGCAGTTTGTTAGGATTACAGAATACTAAACCAAGGAAGAGTCAATACTACAGCTTGCTGTGTGATAGGATGAGAGAATACTAAACCAATGGAGAGGTTCATCTACAGCTTGTGTGTGATAGATGTAGAGAATACTAACCAAGGAAGAGGTTCAATATTGCAGCTTTGTGTGTGTGATAGGAGTACAGAATACTAAACCAATAAAAACCAACAACAAGGAAGAGGTTCAATATTGCAGCTTTGTGTGTGTGATAGGATGTACAGAATACTAAACCAATGGAAGAGGTTCAATACTACAGCTTGCTGTGTGTGTGATAGGATGTACAGAATACTAAACCAATGGAAGAGGTTCAATATTGCAGCTTTGTGTGTGTGATAGGATGTACAGAATACTAAACCAATGGAAGAGGTTCAATACTGCAGTTTGGTGTGTGATAGGATGTACAGAATACTAAAGCAATGGAAGAGGTTCAATATTGCAGCTTGGTGTGTGTGATAGGATGTACAGAATACTAAACCAATGGAAGAGGTTCAATATTGCAGCTTGGTGTGTGATAGGATGTAGAAACTACTAAACCAATATGAGGATGTTCAATTTTGAAGTTTCGGAATGAGCGCAGCCGGGTTCAATGAGTTGTGCACGCCTCGGAGTGGTGCAGAGACGATAAAGCAGAATTATACCCGCGGGAACCCGCCCAGCACGTGTAATGACGCTAGACTGAAGGAACAAGGATTGAATCCACTAAGCCGAGGTGGCGACTGGACCGCCGGGGCTCCTCCACGGAGGCCCAGCCTGATGGGGCCAGCTACAGGCGGGGGTGGTGTTAGGGGCTACACAAGGCACGGGCTGGGATCTCCGGCACACAATATAATCATTTTGAACTTGTGTTTAGCTTGTTTGGTAAATACTGCCAACCTATGGTATTATGCTCATCCAGAACAACACCATGTTGAAGTTTGGATTTTGTTATTTTCATTTATCTAAACATGGTTTCTTTAATTAAACTATGGACACTGTAGGCTCTGTGTGGACAATGGTGGATAAATGTAGATCTCTGCAATGTAGTCCTTCTACTCACAGCCATAGACATAGCTTCACACCGAATACCGCTGTAGCCCTGAGTGAACTAATGTTCTAATGTTCTGCTTGGTCTTTTGTCTCTACTAATTGGGTAAATCAATCACCGAAATAAGCACAGCCACCGCCGCACTTTGCAGTTTCATAATAAAGGCATTTCACAAACTCTAGGTATTAAAACATGGTGCTGTGTTCAGGCTAATGGAGAGCTGTATCTTGGCACAAAGGGCTGGCAATCTGTGCCCGTAAGACACAGGCCATGTTGCTGATGCCGTGAACGTAGGGGAGGTGCGAGGGGCCTTTCTTTAGCTGATTTATTTCACCAACACCTGCACTTCTCTGGGAGAAAGTAAAACTACCATCATGGTATATCAAGTGGCTCTGTTGAACTGGGTTCCTTCCGTATATGTCTACAGGCTTGTAAATGTCTGCTCCCATCTTCCCCAACCTTTTGCAACTCACTCCGACTTCTCCGACTCCAGTCCTCATGGCTCTCTCCAACACACTCCAGCACATCCCAACTTGCTTCCCCCTCAAAGATCAAAACAGGACAGTGTGTAGCGACACAGAACCTAGAGCCCCTGCTCGCCTGCCTCTCCTCACTCACACGCTCACGATACCGCTGCCTTGCCTCACAATAAATGGCAGTACAGTGTACCATGCACCAACAGTGGACCAACAGACAGACCACTAGTGCCCACAAGGGAGCACACTACCACATCACAACCTGCTTTAACCTCACCACATTCCCAGTCTCTTTATGGCCCTGTCCCTACTTCCCTGGCGCACCTCGTTTGGGGAGCCCGGTGTGCTGTAAACCCAATGATCAGACATCCCTATGTAGTCAGTCCACAGCTCGCTGAGCAACTCAGCCAAGCGTAGTCAGCAGCAGCTCAGCACACCCTGTAAAGCTGGTCGGTCGACAGACCTGTGCTGTACAGAACTCACGGAATATCTCAGCTGAGTCCGGTAGCATACACCTGAGTGTGGTGACAACAGAGCGCGAGAAACACGTCACTGAATACTTGTATTGTAAGTTGTTTGTTGGATTTTTAGATCCTGGCAACATCTAAGGTCATTTCCCGGTGGGTATCAACTTGTGACAGTGGTGAACGTATGGCAACTTTTTAGTCCTGCCCCACTCGGGAGACCAGGACGCTGACACCATGGTCCAATGTCTCACCATCACATTATCCTGATACTGAGCTAACCAGTCCTTG
Source organism: Branchipolynoe longqiensis (assembly GCA_030323885.1). NCBI lineage: Eukaryota > Metazoa > Annelida > Polychaeta > Phyllodocida > Polynoidae > Branchipolynoe > Branchipolynoe longqiensis. Next base: position 10,207,568 of record CM059191.1, read on the forward strand.
CCCTATCCTAGTAATGCTGAGCACCAGACTAGGTAATGACAAGTATCAATTTTGTACATCATTGGTTTGACTCAATCGAGAATCAAACTCCGAACCTTCCACCTTGGAAGCCTGCGCTCTACCAATTAACTCAGTCCAGGCACCTGTGTTGTAAGAATAGCTCATTGATTAAGTCAGTCTGGTAGTAAAGTACCATCGAGAGGTCATCGATTGGCTCACTGTGGTAGCTAACTGAGCAACAGTATTACTCAGCTGAGAGCGGAACAGGCTCTCTGTAAGAGGATCAGCGTGGTGAGGAGGGTCCACTGAGCTGTTCAGTGTAGTGACAGGGGAGAGTTTTAATGGCCTATGGTGGTGACAAGAGTTCGTTGAGCAGCTCGGCATGGTGACACACATTCAGCAGGTAGTTCAGCATAAGGACGGGACTGTACTGACAATTGCAGCTGGGGTTTAACAGTTCACTGGGCATGTCAGCCGGATATTGACAATTGGCTGATAGATTCAGCAGGTTGTTATTTGCAGTTCACTGGCCAGATTAGACAGAGCGGAACAGTTCACCGGGAAACCCAGCAGAATATCGACCGGTCAAGGAGCAGCTCATTGAAAATGTCCTTCTGGTAGTGTCAACCTCATTGAGTAGTTCACAGGGTTCATTTAGCGGTTCAGTGAAGCACTAACAATTCTAAGAGAAATTCAGTGTGTTTTCCCATCTGTTCACTGAGCAAGTCGCGTGTGCTAGCAACTATTTGTGGGATAACCCAGTATGGTAGCAACAGATCATGGAGCAATGCCTCTCTGTAGAAGCGGTTCAGTGACTGAGTATCTTTCCTTTTTGTAAATTAAGTGAAATATATCTATATTAGTCTTCAGATAGCACACTGGTCAGAGGCACTGATCTTCCTACCATAGGTGTTGATTTATTTACACAAATCCTTTATTACCTGGTGATAAAACTGGATGGTGGGTGAGATTGGGGAACTGAAAGAGAGGTAAGGGGGGAGAGAGCCAGAGCAAATTATGGTGATTCTCATCATCCTGTGTGATGTTCAGTGTGTAAGGTACGTATTTATAAACAACTGAATATTTCAGTCATACGCAGCTGACTGCAATGCTTCAACTGTCACATACTTAGTGTGTCTCTCTAACAGGGTTGTGTATCTGTACTGCTTACTTAGGGAGGGACTGGATACTATGGTCAAATCAGGAGAGTGCAGGCTCCCAGTGCATAGTCCGATTCCCAGTTGAGTCAAACCAATGACTTAGAAAATTGGTACTTGTCGCTACATAGCCTGCCACTCAGCATTACTAGGATAGAACAAGGACTGGTTAGCTCAGTATCAGAATAATGTGACTGAGTGAGAAATCAGGTCATGGTGCCAGTGGCCTGGTCTCTCAGTGGGGCAGAACTATTAAGTTGCCATGAGTGTGCACTATCACAAGTCGGTACCTGTCCTGATATTACCTTAGATGTTGCCAGGATATAAAACTCCAGCAAACAAACTTAGGGAGGTCCATGAACGGGGCGCCGACATCATATTTACTAACAAAGATGGCATCAGAGAAGGTAGAGAATAACAAGCGGGTGGTATTTCAGGTCTGCTTGCATGCCCCTGCATCTACTCATCTGGATGTGGGTGCTTTATATCAGCCTAGTGAAAAGAAATGTTTATGGAAAGTCTGTGATGACTGGGGTGTGGGGAAGCCTTTCACTAATATTGGCTTTGTACTGAATGATGCACGGATACATGTAATTGACAGATGTTCTAATAACATCCGATGGTGTTGAGGTGTGCCATAATATTTTAGATTTAGATTTAATTTTAGTTTGAGGTCTTTAAAAAAACTATTTAGAGCTAACTTTGAAGATATTTGAAGTGCAAAAATGCTAAGTTACTTTAGACATGCAGATGGAACTACTGGACACCGTATTTGATCAATAACTGGTTTGATTAAATTAACTTAAGGTTCCTTTCTACGCAGCAACAAATGTTTAATAAGTACACCATATCAAAGTTAGATATACTAGCTAAGTGTTTTGGTTTCGAAATTTTGATGCTTTCACAAAATCTGCGTCGGAACAATACTATGATGAACAACTTTCACTTGTTTTATAATTAGATATTTTCAGACAGTTTCATTACATTTGTCGGTAGGTCATTAAGTATTCAGGTTGCGCTGCTTTAATGTTCGGGTGCTTCAGGCTATCAGCTATTTATAGCAGACCAGTGGTAATAATGGCGTGCAGTCTGAAACAAGTGAAAGGGGAATGTGCCTAAGTCTGTCTAGTTGTACATTGTGTGTGGGGCTGACACCAGTGTTCTGTAGATGGTGGGTTCACCATACACACACTAACAGTAAGACCTGGTATAGACTCGAGGGTTTACCATGTACACACTAAAAGTAATGCATGATATAGACTCAAGGGTTCACCATACACACACTAAGAGTAAGACCAGGTATAGACTCGAGGGTTTACCATGTACACACTAAAGGTAATGCATGATATAGACTCAAGGGTTCACCATACACACACTAAGAGTAAGACCTGGTATAGACTCGAGGGTTTACCATGTACACACTAAAAGTAATACATGATATAGACTCAAGGGTTCACCATACACACACTAAGAGTAAGACCTGGGCCCATATTCACGATGCGGTGTTAGCGAGCCAAAACTGGTTTTGGTGGGGATTTCTAGGTTAGCGGCGAAAACTCAGTATGTAAACACATCGAGTGTAAGCTAACACTGCGTCATGAATACGGGCCCTGGGGCCGTATGCAGGAGTCAGTGTTAGCGAGGCAAAACGGTGTTTGTCGGGAATTCCGGGTTAGCGGCGAAAAAATGGTATGCACGAGTCAGTGTTAGGCCTAACACCAAAGGCTTAACCGGTGTTACCTTAACCCTAAAAAATATCAGGTTTACCGAGTTTATTAGGCCCAAATCTATTCAATGCAGTCATATTTATCGCAATAAGTGAAATTTTATCAAATTAACCCTAAATTCGAAGCAATATTAACGCTGCCGCCGTAACGGCGGAGATATTAATACTTATATTTTCGAATCGACGAACGTAAAGTAAATAAATCGCCGCCGCCGCTGCGTTCCATACTGGCGGCGGCGGCGGCGATTTGTTTACATTACGTTCGTCGATTCGAAAATATAACTAGTAATATCGCCACCAATGCGATGCGTATCTAATTCTGTTAAATATGGTCGCATTGAATAGATTTAAGCCTCATATATGGGTACAGATGCAGAGGGATTTCCCAAATCTATAAATAATTTCACGTTTAGCTAAAATGTTAGTGTTACGCGCTCCTGCATACCACTTGACACAGTTCCTGACATCGGCGATAGCTAATCGGTAATAGGCTGTAACACCAAACCCCGCTAACACTGACTCCTGCATACGGGCCCTGGTATAGACTCGAGGGTTTACCATGTACACACTAAAAGTAATACATGATATAGACTCAAGGGTTCACCATACACACACTAAGAGTAAGACCTGGTATAGACTCGAGGGTTTATGATGTACACACTAAAGGTAATTCATGATATAGACTCGAGGGTTGACCATGTACACACTAAGAGTAATGCATGATATAGGCTTGAGGGTTCACCATACACACCCTAAGAATAAGACCTGGTATAGACTCGAGGGTTTACCATGTACACACTAAAAGTAATGTTAAGCCGTGTTCACACGGGCAAAATGTAAAGCGATTCAGCCAAGGCGGATAGCAGGAGTCGAATTAGCTGCCCGTTCACACGGGCACTACTTGGGCCGGAAGTCGATATCTGCGCATGAGCAAGTCCAGTCTGACCAGCGCCAGTTTTCGGTTAGGCGACGTCACCACGAGAGAGTAGGTTTGACCTAGATATGTATGTACTGAATCATATTGGTTTGGAACGGTCAAAACTTCTGCTGGGCAGTGAAACCCTAAAAATAAATGATGAACAAAATATCTGTGCACCTCTAGCAGGGTCATAGACCAAATTATATAATATGTGCTTTTGATCGACCGGAAAGTCAACAAACTATGGTGTCGACTGCGCATGCGTGTGAAGTGCTTAATCCGCCTCAGTGCGTCCACATGGGCAAAATAAATCGATTCACAGAAATCGACTCGCGTAATCGACCTCCACAGGTGGTTTACAGTATCCGCATCACAGAAATCGATTCAGCCCTAATTCGACTCACACACCCGTTCACACGCGAAATGTGCGTCGAACTAGGCAAGTCGCTTTCTATGAATCGATTTACATTCCCCGTGTGAACACGGCTTATGATATAGACTCGAGGGTTTACCATGTACACACTAAAAGTAATGCATGATATAGACTTGAGGGTTCACCATACACACCCTAAGAGTAAGACCTGGTATAGACTCGAGGGTTTACCATGTACACACTAAAAGTTTGTTTGTTGTTGTTTTACGTCCTAGCAACATCTAAGGTCATATCAGGACGGGGACACACTAAAAGTAATACATGATATAGGCTTGAGGGTTCACCATATACACACTAAGAGTAATACCTGGTATAGACTCGACGGTTTACCATGTACACACAAAAGGTTATGCATGATATAGACTTGAGGGTTTACCATGTACACACAAAAAGTAATGCATGATATACTCGAGGGTTCACCATACACACACTAACTAGACACATTAAGAGTAAGACCTGGTATAGACTCGAGCGTTTACCATGTATGCACTAAAAGTAATATATGATATAGACTCGAGGGTTCACCATACACACACTAAGAGTAGGCATCCCAAGTGCCTTGCCGATGCGCGAAAAGGAGGAAAGCAAGGCGGGGGTGGAAGAAAGGCGTTTTATTGTACGCCTCAGCAGAGCAGGCAGAGGAACATATCAAGAACAATACAACAAGACAGGAGAAGGAGGCTCATGAGGAGCAAGGCAAGAATAAATGACACAAGGGCTCATAAGGAGCAATGCAAGGAGAGTTCATAAGGGCTCAGAAGGAGCACCAGGAAGGAAGAGGAGAAGAGAAAGAGGTGGGTGGGTGGGTGGAGAAAAAGGAGAGAGCTGGAAGGCGGCAGGAGGGCGAGTGCCTGAGGGAGGCGGGAGGCGGCCTTATAAGGGGAGAGAGAGAGAGGGGCAACAGCAGGTGAGGTGTGAATGCTGCTGGGGGAGGGGGGGAGAGGCGGCGAGCAGCGGGCGTCGGGTGAGGCGCGAATGCTGCGCGGCAGGGGGCGGGGGAGGGAGCGGCGCGCGGCGGCGTCGGGCGAGGTGTCAGCGCTGCGCGACAGCCGGGGCGGGGGAGGGTCTCCTCCTTCCCTCGCATCAAACGTAATGCTTCGCATTACGACCAATCCACCAATAAAAAAGGACCTGTCACATTACGGCGTATGGTGGGAGTGTATTGAAGACCTACGTAAGTCCTGCGCGTGCCGGCCTATCATGACCTTTGGTGACCTATCGGGTGTTTGTGAGCGTATGCATAACCTATGAGGAGCGTACGAGGAGCGTATGAGAGCGTACTGTGACATTTTTTGACGGTTTTGATTGGCACATGGAAGCGATGCGATGTGTATGCGTAGCGTATGCGTAGCGTATGCGATGCGTATGCGATGCGTATGCGATGCGTATGCGATGCGTATGCGATGCGTATGCGATGCGTATGCGATGCGTATGCGTAGCGTACGCGTAGCGTACGCGTAGCGTACGCGTAGCGTATGCGTAGCGTACGCGTAGCGTATGCGTAGCGTATGCGTAGCGTATGCGTAGCGTATGCGTAGCGTATGCGTAGCGTATGCGTAGCGTATGCGCAGCGTATGCGCAGCGTATGCGCAGCGTATGCGCAGCGTATGCGCAGCGTATGCGCAGCGTATGCGCAGCGTATGCGCAGCGTATGCGCAGCGAATGCGCAGCGAATGCGCAGCGAATGCGCAGCGAATGCGCCAGCTAATGCGCAGCGAATGCGCAAGCGAATGCGCAGCGAATGCGCAGCGAATCCGCAGCGAATGCCAACGAATGCGCAGCGAATGCGCAGCGAATGCGCAGCGAATGCGCAGCGAATGCGCAGCGAATGCGCAGCGAATGCGCAGCGAATGCGCAGCGAATTGCGCAGCGAATGCGCAGCGAATGCGCACGAATGCGCAGCGAATGCGCAGCGAATGCGCAGCGAATGCGCAGACGAATGCGCAGCGAATGCGCAGCGAATGCGCAGCAGAATGCGCAGCGAATGCGCAGCGAATGCGCAGCGAATGCGCAGCGAATGCGCAGCGAATGCGCAAGCGAATGGCGCAGCGAATGCGCAGCGAATGCGCAGCGAATGCGCAGCGAAATTGCGCAGCGAATGCGCAGCGAATGCGCAGCGAATGCGCAGCGAATGCGCAGCGAATGCGCAGCGAATGCGCAGCGAATGCGCAGCGAATGCGCAGCGAATGCGCAGCGAATGCGCAGCGAATGCGCAGCGAATGCGCAGCGAATGCGCAGCGAATGCGCAGCGAATGCGCAGCGAATGCGCAGCTCAACTGGTACACACACCGTTAGCAGGGCAGACCACAAAGGGTGGATTTAATACAGCTGTAGGACATGTCCATATCAATCTGTGTGTAAGTTGGTTCAACTGGTACACACACCGTTAGCAGGGCAGACCACAAAGGGTGGATTTAATACAGCTGCAGGACAGCACAATGATCTGGCGGCGTTTTTCGTCTGTGGCGAATGTGGTCCACTTTACCGCGTCCTCTGGGGATCACAATGAGAACAGGAGACGCCCGTGTGGCATGTGTTACTAACTAACTGGCCTAGTACTACAATGTAGAACATGTATGCTGACATATATGCACCCGCTCGATATAGTTTGTAAATTGTTTATTATTTTTAAGTAAAAGAAATACATGTAATAAGTGATGTTTATTTTTGGTTGAAGTTATTTTTGTACTGTTGTGCAGAAAGCTGTCAGTACATGGTGCCTTGCTGTGCTATGAGGAATGCTACCCTAGGGTTTAGTACTGTAGAACGCCACCCCCGGATTTACAATTGTACAACACTAACCCAGGGTTTAGCACTGCTGGATGCCACCCTCAGGTTTTTGGTATTCTAGGATGTCACCCTAGGGTTTAGGACTTTACAATTCCATCCTAAGTTTTAGTATGAGAAAATACCATTGGGAATTTTATTTAATAATGTAGAATGCCACACCTCGGTTCAGGCTTACCAAATGCTGAATGCTGTATAATACAGACAATGGTTTAAACTATTGAATGCAAATAATGACATCAGTGAACTGACCTATATCCATCAGGAGGGTGACTCTGATGCCCCAGGCTGAGGCGACAGGTAGTTTAATCCGGGTACAGATTAATGATAATGATCAGAGAAGCCGACATGACATACTCATGCAGTGACTACCTGTCTAACTGTGTGACAAGCAACAGTGATGTCACATGCAACGCGTGGTTTCTTAGATTAATGTCGCAGTCACAGCCACGTAATGATCATGACAAACCTCAGACCAAAAATGTATTAAATTGTTTTCTTCAAAACAACAATATATTATATGGATTCACTTACAACAATGTACTGGTTATTACACTATTAAACAAGTATTGCCAGATATGGAGTTTGAAGCCTGAGGATGTTAGATCCCATATTATGGAGATCAAGCTTTCATTTAGTGACTGTCTTTCAAATGTGAACCATTTTCAGTAGTAAAGAAACATATCAGTTGTATCAGACTGCAAGTCACCATAATGTCTATCACCGTAGTAAATGTGTTATCAACACTATTAAACAATTTAGTACACGCTTTAATAGCTTTGTATTGTGAGTTGAGCCTTTGCTTCTCACGTTGTACTAATCTATGCCTCTCCTGCCTTTCCTAGGTAAGTTGCTAATTCCGCACACTCCGCGTACTGCCCACTACTCTGTTTACCCGCTCTGTTCGGAGCGTCCAAGTACCGTGACCACTGAGTGCCAAAAGTACCACAAATGTAGATCCCATTCTACTGCGGCCGTATCACTGAGCAACATCAATTTCCAATCACATTTAGTGCAGAAACTTATATGTGTCTACCATGAGTAATGGTCGCCTGTTATGCTCAGTAGTCCACACCAATGCGTAATGAAACGGGGGTCCAGTGTTTTCTGGGAGTGTGGCTGGGGCAGTGCGCCTGTGTGTGTGTGTGGGGGGGGGGGGGGGGGGGTATATAATATATTATATGAGTGTTGGAGGTGGGGTACGGGGAGTATGAGTGTGCGTGCGAGGAAGGGCGATGGTTGTAGTGACAGTTCTAAGCAATGCTCATTAGCGCTGTTGTCAACATGCATTTATTTACGGAATATGTGCTTAAAATAGTATATTAACCGTGTTTTCACATTAAATGGGTTTTTACTTTTACTACATTTAGATAAAGGTAGTCAGGCAGTAAGCTGAGTGCTGGAGGTCCCTGGTTGAGAGGGTCGGCTCCCCCGCCCAACCTTAGAAGAGGCTGGTCAATATGGCAGGGCCTGGGCTCGAGAACCACGTACATCTGTACACATCAATACTACCGAGGTGCCGCTGGAAACACCATACACCTACATAATGCATAGACTGGCTTTTCTGTCCTCAGAAGACGTGACCCAGTCGCACTTAAACATCTTTGCATACAATCACCAAAAACAAGTGCCATGAAAAAGAAAAAGAAACGAACGAGCATTTCTTTGCTGATTCTTAAAAATTAGTATACCCCGGTTCAAAACTATTTTCGCTAGAATATATCGACGAATGCCGAGTGTTGGCCGTGTTATCAATCAGTGCGCTATGTTTGTGACTTGAGTTGGTGAGTTGCTGGTGAGTCGGTGCGCGGGTTGCTAAGCGTGTGCCTAATATGGACATGTCCACGGGGACGCGTGGCTGGGCCTCTCGCTCTTTATGCACATACCGGGCGTAGTGGCATAATCGGCAGAGCGCGGACCTCGCGTGCGGAAGGTCAGGAGTTCGGTTCCCGGTCGAGTCAACCCAATGACTTTAAAATTGATACTTGTTGCTTCCTACCTTGGCGCTCGCAATTATTGGATAGGGCAAGGACTGGTTAGCTCAGTGTCAAGATAATGTGACTGAGTGGGATATCGGGCCATGGTGCCGGCGGCCTGATTTTCCAGTGGAGCAGCATTATAAAGTTGCCATGAGTGCACACTGTCACAAGTCGGTACCTGGCTTGATATGACATTAGATGTTGCTAGGACGTAAAACTCCCAACAACCAACCAACCTTCTTTTATGCACAGCGGCACTCTGGTGCACAGTGTTCGAGTTGTGTGTGAATATTCCACAGCAGTGCTACCATCCATATCCCAGTAGCACACTCCCCCCCCCCCCCCCCAACCTCCGGGCCGGGCTCGCACCCCGCCTGTGTGTGTTAGGCTGCCAGAGGGCCCAGGTTCACTATTAACCAGATGCGGAAAGTCTAAATGGAGAAGTATACATATATGCGGCAGGTGTGATTAATTGAGCAGATATACAGACAGACGCTTTGGCCAGACCGTATGCGCATAGATAATGAACAAGGGGCAGCTTGCACTTGTGCATCGTCCAGCATACACGGTGCGTAGGGAGTGTTGGTTGTAGACGCCCTACAGTTAGTCATATAAGAAAGCATGCAGTATTTGAATTAGTTTAAGGTATTTAATATTCAATATTTTTCCTTTGAAATATGTGGTGGCTTTGAAGAGTTCATGTAGATCAGAAGGCTGAGACTTCACATATCGAATTTTGATTGCTAAATTAATAGTTTTGTTCCTTGTGCTTTCATTACAAGTAAGTGTATTGACATATGTCCAAATGAATATGTTCACTTATATTTGTAAAATCGGTTTGCTGAGAATATGGCTGAAAAATGCGACCAGTACAAAAATGACTGCACCTTAAGTTATAAAACAATGAGGGTCAGTGATTGTGGGTACAACTAAGTGCTCTGCCCTGCTGCCCCCCCCCACACATTTTTACACACACACACACACACTCACACTCACACTCACACTCACACTCACACTCACACTCACAGGGCACCTGCATGTATCGGTCCTGCTGCTAGAGCTCATCTTATTAAAAAGCGCCGTGCCGCCACGTATTTGCCTAGTCGTGTAAAGCCACTTTGACTCGTTGGCCGGGAATAGAGTTAGTCCTATGACAGATTGGACATTTAGTGTGCAGTGACGTCATCAATAAAAGTCGCCACCAGCTTACGTTAGACACGTTTGCCTCTTTGCACCGAGGAAATGAGCCCTCCCCCCCCCCCCCATCACACACACACATCACCCCTCCCGGTAACCATTTGCATGCCCGCGTGTGCAGCTGTCCATCCAATTCGGTCGACAGGAAGACACGTAGATCTCGTAGGCTACCGAAAACATGGCGGGGTTGCGCATGCGTTAACGAGTTGATGGCTGAAGAGGGCCCATTTCCAATCAATGTTGCAACAGCTGTTTAATGCCCGTCACTTCACGCAGAAAGGTGCACCCATGCAGCTGTGTGACCACATCACCGGGTCCCTCATTTCCAAGTGGGGTAGCACTATAAAGTCACCATGAGTGCGCAATGTCACAAGTCGGTACCCGTCCTGATATGACCTTAGATGTTGCCAAGACGTAAAATTCCAACAACCAATCAGATGCTATGCAGTAGGTCATATGAGCAGTCTTCGGCCTACTTAAACCATATAGAAAAGTTGAGCTTGTTGCTACCTAGCCTGATGTGCGGATTAGTAGGATAGGACAATGGACTGGTTGGTTCAGTGTCAGGGTAATGTGTCTGAGTGGGATATTGTGCTCTGGTAGCAAGAACATTGAATATTAGTGGGACAGTACTATCAATTAGCCATGAGTGTGCACTGTCACCAGTCGGTACCTGTCCTGATTATAACCTTGCATGCTGTTTAGACGTAAATCCAAATCACCTACTCAACGCATTAATGAATATTTGAGTGTTTCCTTTAACTGCAAGTTTCCATGGATGTTATCTAATTGTTTAAACTGGAAATACGTGAACCCCATTTGTTGTGGCGCGCGTTGTTTAGCTGGTCACGTGACTGACGAGCGTCCTTGGTTAGCGGCACACCTGCACGCATGCTAATGACGGCGAAGTGCCGCATGTTTATGGCTATTGTAGAACTCCCATTTTAATACGATTATCAGCTGTCGAGGATTAAAGAGGGCAGCGCCTATTGTTTCTGGGCATTAATTCTGCATCTTGCCAAAATTGGTCAGGACTGGCGGAGAATACTGCCAGGATCTGGTCGTAGAAAGCGTACGACAGGGGGAGGGGGGTGCCAGTCAAGTAAGACTTTTGTTGTTTATTAGAATGTTAATATTTCTCGGCGTACATTCTGATGTGTATTAAAATGTTGATGTGTACTACTTTGGGGGCAGGGAGGGGTGTGGAAAAGTACTACGCTTTGTGTGACCATGAACATGTTGAAAACTGTGGATGACCCCTTAACCTGCTCTGCCATAGGCTGGAGTTAGTGCGCTTTCTGTTATGTGTCAAATAGCGGGAATATTGAAGTTTTAAAATATGTTGGACAGCCAGGATTGCTGTCTATATATCAATAAAGTATTAAGTAGAAACCTTACGTACTGACCTGAATGATTTCAGTGGAAAATACATTTGCCTAGTTTATAGATGTGTGGATCCTGTGTGCTCTAAGGTTCGCCGTGTAATCTAATAAATAAGCCACATCCATTATCACTAATGGTTTGTGTTGCAATCTATTTAGCTAGTTAAGATCTATACCGTATTTTAAGCCACACCACAACCCCTGGCTTCACCCCAGCCCACATACTTTAAAAAAAGACACAATCACATTCAGTTGCCATTCAGCCCACCTTTTCCCCTGGGACCATGCTAATCCGAGGCAAGTTGACCGTGCATCTGCCATGCATATACCATCTTTTTGTGAGTCATAGAATTACACTACCTCGATAACCATACGAACTGACTTGCATGTGCAGAAAGTGCCTCGTATGCATACAGCGTGGGTCTGGACTTCTCCCTTGTGGCAATTAAACTGTTCAAAAATAGATGTTAGCAGGTGTCTCTTCATGCGGCGTGCCTCTCATGATGCTCTGTGGTTACGTTAAATCAGCTGGAAGTGGCGCCTTAACTCCGCTGAGACTGGCGCCATCGGGCACCCTGTTTCGACAACTCGGTACTCCGCCACACTGCTGCTTCAGAGAGCCTGCTTCTCACCACTACTCAAACTGTTCACTTTATTCACATGTTTTTAAAACACGCTTGTTGCAGCTCTGTTCCTTGTTCATAGGCAATTCAAGCAGTCGGCTGAACGGCCTTTGGCCTGGTTGGAAAACGGCAGGCGTTTTGAGATAGCGCATATAGTTCGATCGGATCTCAGATTTGTTACTTACCGAGCTTGACCCCCCTCCATCCCACACACACTGTTTTAAGTATAGTTCATTTGAGCTTCACTAAGAAAAATCAGCATGCACTTTACTTACCGAACTCATGGTAAGTTTATTTAAATAGTTAGCTATTGGAGTGGTGAAACTGGCGCTTTGAATCAGGCTATAGACTTCAAGGTATGGAGGCAGAAGCGGAAATATGCTTCATTTACACACATTGAACAGCCGGATATTACTGATATGATCCGGTTGGGAAGATGATACGGAGCTTGTTACAGATGCCTGGGTTCAATTACTCGACAGCCATAAATACGGCAGATCAATACGTGACCTGAAAGTGGAGCTGAGTGGCGGTCCCAGCTCACATTATTAGCCGGCACTATTCTGCCTCATTCTCATTTTAATTATTCACAATGAGGATGTAAGAAGGGGACTAATGGTTATGGTTCAGTTTGGGTATCAAGATTATTACTGTGTGGGGCGGGGGAAGGGTTAATATGATGTAATATTGTATGGGACAGGGAAGGGTTAATATGGTGTAATAGTGTATAGCACAGGGACGTGTTAATATGGTGTAACAGTGTATGGGACAGGGACGGGTTAATATGGTTAATAGTCTATGGGACAGGGAAGGGTTAATAATGTGTAATAGTGTGTGGGACAGGAGAAGGGTTAATAATGTGTAATAGTGTGTGGGAGAGGGGAAGGGTTAATCATGTGTAATAGTGTGTGGGACAGGGGAACGGTTAATACTGTGTAATACTGTGTGGGACAGGGGAAGGGTTAATAATGTGTAATAGTGTGTGGGAGAGGGGAAGGGTTAATCATGTGTAATAGTGTGTGGGACAGGGGAAGGGTTAATCATGTGTAATAGTGTGTGGACAGGGGAACAGTTAATGTAGTGTAGGTTGGCAGACAGTGCTTTAAAGATGTTCACCGTTTCCTTTACATACATATTAATAGCGTCGTTTTACGGCTCGTTTGCAAAACATTACAACAAACGACTAGAAAAGTTAAGCGGCCTAGTGACTTGCCTACTCACCAACTAAAGACTGGTGAGGAACACAACATTCTATTTTGTACTGAAACGTTATATGTTTAAAGAATAAGTATAAAGAAGGATACAAAATGAGATTACGTAAAGTTCTCCCTGGGCTACGAGAGGGTAGTACCGAGGTAAAATAGTATAGTTACCTGGTACAGATGATGGATAACTGTTGTTTTCCTGAGGTACTAGCCTCGGATAGTTGTGGATCAGGGCCCACCCACCCTACCCACCCTACCCACCCTACCCACCCACCCTACCCACCCACCCTACCCACCCACCCTACCCTACCCTACCACGACTATGCTGTTGGCTTGTGCCGAAACGAAAACATGTTTAGTATCCATAGAATTGTGAGATCATTTTTTATCCTATTAAGTATGTAAAAGATTGCTGGACCCGGATGTGCTTCCTTCTCCCTGACTCAGACTATCCGAGGCTACTACCTCGGGAAGACAACAGTTATCCATCATCTGTACCAGGTAAGACTCGTATAACTATCCTATATATTATGTGTATTAACGAGCCAAGCTTAATTCAGTCCATTATCTAGATCCAAGACCGTCTCGGTTTGTTGATCTGCTACTTTGATCGTGATGCACATCTGCAGTTTCTTCTTTTAATTAAACATGGATAGATTTGTTATTCTCTTTAGTACAAGGCGTAGGCAATTTGATTAAATATGCATAATTAAAAAATCAAATACCACAAAATAGTCCACTGTAAAATGATTGTCATTTAACGAGATTTGCAGTCTACTAATATGATTAACATGGTAATGAGTAACATGAATGTGCTCAAGTACGGTCAGTTGTATACAAATGACACTTCCTGTTACATCTTGCAGAGATGGGGAGATACCAACATCAAGTGTCTCGAATAATTATAAACTTATTGCATAACAAATATATATAACAAAGGCAGTATTCAGACTAGTTAGTGTAAATTGATGCGTTAGAAGACTTGGCTATCTACATAGGCGTCTTAAACTAGAGATAAATACTATAGAAATTGTTACATCGAAAGATTTCGCAGAGAATGTCGGATGAACTGTTGAGGATGGAGCCTAGGAGACGGCTTGATTGCCACGGCGACGGTTATCGGGCCGGAGTTTAGGTGCATTTAATGTCGGCGGGCCGGCCGTCGTACACTGCCGAGCCGGCCGACTGAGGCGCGGACGACAGCCGGACGAATTCCATTATCGTAATCAATGCAAAGCAGAGTGCACGTCGCACCAACGTGCCGCGGGGAGGCGGCGCCGTCTGCCCGCCGCACTGCCGCGTCGTGGCGCGGGAAACCTGCCGCCCATTGTGTTGGGTTGGGTGGGTGTGGGGGGTGTTTGTTTGGGTTGGGTGGGTGTGGGGGGTGGTTTGTGTTGGGTGGGTGGGGTGGGGGGTGGGTAACTGTCGTCTGCGCCGTCTGCCCGCCGCACTGCCGCGTCGTGGCGCGGGAAACCTGCCGCCCATTAACTGTCGTCTGCGCCGTCTGCCCGCCGCACTGCCGCGTCGTGGCGCTGGAAACCTGCCGCCCATTAACTGTCGTCTGCGCCGTCTGCCCGCCGCACTGCCGCGTCGTGGCGCGGGAAACCTGCCGCCCATTAACTGTCGTCTGCGCCGACTAAATGTTCACTGAAATCTAAGGCAGTTCTCACCGAGAACCCGCTGTATGCATTGGAGGAGTCATTTGGGGGCTTTGAATGACGTCTGCCGTCTGGTGGCGCCAACGTGGGAGCAGGCAGACGATATTTGGAGTCGGGAGACAATGCTGGTTTCGTCTGGTCAACACTTGGGCAGCACAGTCTACACGTCGCCTTGTAGCATACGGCAGTTTGCGCGCACTTATACCCCTGTCACACTACGACGTAACGAGCAAACGTAAGCCTGACGTAATCACGTTTTGTCATTACCTTGACATTTTGTAAACGTGCCGGCTGGTGGTGTGGGTGGTGTGAACAGGTCAAGTGAAAACACTACAGGTAATAAAGGAAAACAGGGTAAGAAGGGAAAGTAAGAGAGTGAGACTCTCTGGTTTATTGCTTATATAGGTTCTCAAGATTCAAGATGGCCGTTGTCACATGATCCTATTAATCAATCACAGTACAATGCAGTGGTCACATGACTCACTCCTCCAATCAGAGTACAATGTAGTGGTCAATGATCATAACAATACCATGTGGGGGGGGAGGGGCATGTGAGGTGACTCTTCCAAAGACTGTTCTTAGTCAAACTCGGAAGTGACACTCCCTCTCAAAGACTAATCTATAGTTCTATACCTAATGAATTAGTTTACAGTTCACACATCCTTAGTATGTCTTTGGGTTTTTATAATTTAACATTTATCATTATATAGACAGTTTGTAATTTATAGTAACTTCACCTCGGTTCACATGTATTATATCGGACAATTTTACAACGTACTCCGCCCCTCCACTTCTTACCATCTGCCCAGCATATAGCAAGAAGTGCACAGTACTACGTTGTCACCTTTATATCCTCTTTAATATCTTTTATCAACCTAAACAATAAATTGAGTCTGCAATAGTCGCGCTAATAGATAAGGTACATCTGACTTCGAGAGCAAAAAGAAAAAAAAATTCCGAAAATTTTCATTTTCCTTTTTTTTATGGTATTTAATAAAATAATTCTATATTTTATTTTTATAATTTAAATATTAACTATGTTTTATGTCTTATTTTACCCCGCTGATAACATATATGATGTCCTAAGGAGCATACGATTCATTTGCCATCATTTTTAGCTTATTCCGAGCATTTTTTAGTTTTGTGACGGTTTAGAGGTCGTTCTGCAACGATTCTAAGGCACAGTCCAGTCACTTAGCATCGATCTTACATTAGTGCTCAATCGGATTTGGTATCTGCTGTCAAATATTCCAACATCGCTGCGCTTTTACAAGGCTTTTTGTTTTACCGAATGCTAAACTCGTAGAAAACCTGCGACGTCGATGGTAGACGCGTGGTTGATCGACAGGTCCTCATAGGATTAACATTACGGAACTCAATCCAATGAGAAAACAAGGCTTAAGCGGTTTGAATCGATGACCTAGTTTTAGGAACTATTTTCTTGCAAATCTAGACCAAAATCTTCGATTTCACCAATTTTAAGTCGTTTTATCCCGAAATAATGGCAAAAGATGAATCAATATGTGTTTTTGTAACTCCTGTACAAAGATAAAGCATCAATTATCAGTTTTAACAATCATAATCGCATCAACAGAAATTCAACATATACGATAGCGTAACTTAGCAGCATAATGTAAAC
Source organism: Branchipolynoe longqiensis (assembly GCA_030323885.1). Taxonomy (NCBI): domain Eukaryota; kingdom Metazoa; phylum Annelida; class Polychaeta; order Phyllodocida; family Polynoidae; genus Branchipolynoe; species Branchipolynoe longqiensis. The sequence goes on from CM059191.1 coordinate 10,224,273, forward strand.
AAAGCAATGACAGTGGTTCTTTTTGAACTTCAAAACCATAATACTTATCTATATTATTAAATAATAATAGATCTACATGCTTTTGCTCAAGTTTAAGTTAGAATGTAGTATTCGTGTTTGTATTCGTTGAGTCGATGATCGATGTTAAGAGTTTTCTGACTGATTTTATATTGAATATAATTGTTTTGTGTAGTTCTATGTGAACTCGTCCGTCTGCGTTGCCCAATATCACCAACACGATCCAGTCACTACGCATATGCGTTAGTTCTAACTGAACTATGCATTGTCCATCACATTGCTGTAGCGAAATCTCGATGTCACATACGTCAAAGTTGCCGAACTCTGTTTTGGTTTATTGCTGTAGTCCTTGACTGTTCATCGATTCAACCGCTAGGCCTTGTTTTCTATTGGATTGAGTTCCGTAATGTTAATCCTATGAGGACCTGTCGATCAACCACGCGTCTACCATCGACGTCGCAGGTTTTCTACGAGTTTAGCATTCGGTAAAACAAAAGCCTTGAAAAGCGCAGTGTTGGAATATTTGAAGCAGATACCAAATCCGATTAAGCACTAATGTAAGATCGATGCTAAGTGACTGGACTGTGCCTTAGAATCGTTGCGGAACGACCTCTAAACCGTCACAAAACTAAAAAATGCTCGGAATAAGCTAAAAATGATGGCAAATGAATCGTATGCTTCTTGAGACATCATATATGTTATCAGCGGGGTAAAATAAGACTTGAAACATAGTTAATATTTAAATTATAAAAATAAAATATAGAATTATTTTATTAAATACCATAAAAAAAAGGAAAATGAAAATTTTCGGAATTTTTTTTTCTTTTTGCTCTCGAAGTCAGATGTACCTTATCTATTAGCGCGACTATTTCAGACTCAATTTATTGTTTAGGTTGATAAAAGATATAGAAGATATTAAAGAGGATATAAAGGTGACAACGTAGTACTGTGCACTTCTTGCTATATGCTGGGCAGATGGTAAGAAGTGGAGGGGCGGAGTACGTTGTAAAATTGTCCGATATAATACATGTGAACCGAGGTGAAGTTACTATAGTAAATTACAAACTGTCTATATAATGATAAATGTTAAATTATAAAAACCCAAAGACATATAGAGGATGTGTGAACTTGGTAAACTATTATTCATTAGGTATAGAACTTGTATATTGAATAGTCTTTGAGAGGGAGTGTCACTTCCGAGTTTGACTAAGAACAGTCTTTGGAAGAGTCACCTCACATGCCCCCTCCCCCCCACATGGTATTGTTATGATCATTGACCACTGCATTGTACTCTGATTGGAGGAGTGAGTCATGTGACCACTGCATTGTACTGTGATTGATGAATAGGATCATGTGACAACGGCCATCTTGAATCTTGAGAACCTATATAGGCAATAAACCAAAGAGTCTCATTCTCTTACTTTTCACTCTTACCCTGTTTTCCTTCATTACCTGTAGTGCTTTCACTTGACCTGTTCACACCACCCACACCACCAGCCGGCACGTTTACAATATGTTGGGTTACGTTATGACGACATCAGAATGACGTTAGACTGACGTCGAGCTACGTCACGTTACGTCGTGTTACGTCGGGGCGCGTCAAAGTTTTGAACCTGTTTAAAACTTTTGACGTAAATCGAACGTAAGGGTTTACGTTCGCCGTATGTTCTGTACACGTTCGGCGAAGGTCAATGACGTTAAACGGACGTTAGTCAAACGCTGCTCACTACATTCAACTACGTTCCACTACGTTGACCCACATTAAACCCAGTGGAAACGTCCATGCGGCGTAATGGGAACATCAGGAGAATGTCAGGAGAACGTCAATGTATGTTCAACGTTTCGCCACCATGTCATGACATATGTAACGGCACATCACGTAGTTCTGGTGATGGAATAATATTCATAACGTTCCGTGAGCATAATGACGTTGTCCTCTCTCGTTGAATGATGGTATCACTATGCTTTACCGACGTTACGCTCTCATCAACTACGCTACATCCACGTTCAACTTGTGCCCAAATTTGCATACTACGCCGAGAAGTTCAACGTTCTTCACGTTCTCCCTACGCTGACGTCATTACGTCGTAGTGTGACAGGGCCTTTACATAGCTTTGTGAGCTAATTGTGACACTGCAGAAATGGTCGGGATGTAAGATATTCGACCTAGTCTTCACTGCCTTTGAAAATGGAGCCACTCAGCCAGGGGCTTGTTTTACAAATAAATACGCGATTCAAATTATTGACATCTTCTAAGTTTTACATTTCAAATTGCCTCTCCTTAATAACAAGAATATTATCGTTAATTATTCCATTCAAGAATTTGGAGGATCTGCATTGAATTTGAAAAAATAAACAGCGGGCTGAATTTGTGAAATGTGTGTTGAATTCGAAAGTGAGTATTAAAGGAGGCGAGTTGTACAACATTAGTGGTAGTCAGGTTGTGTGTGACGTGTGCCACTCAATGCCCAGTTCCTCATTGCGGCCACCTGGTCGGTATTACATAGACCGCAACACTACTCAGTCCTCTCACTGTGTCCCCACTCTGTAGGCCTAGAACTGGAGTAAACTGTTATCCGATCAACTCAGTAACTTTATTTGTTAACATTCGTTGATTAAATAGGGTAAATTTCAATAGGCAATGTAGTCACAGGTTACGGTGACAATTTCCTAAGTTTGACTCTTCTGTGGATCGAACCCACGAGTTCCTGCGCGATAAGCGGGCGATCTACTCATTTGGCCATCCTCTTTCCATTCTATGTAATGTTTGTTTGTACCGTTCCCAGTGCCAAATTGTGGCTGTTAAAGCTGGCCGTACACGAGGCGACTGGATCCCCGAGTTGGCAGTTCTCAGTGTACTACGGCAGGCTGCCGCTAGTTGGCTGTGTTGGGAGTTCTTCCGGTGAACTGTCAGGACTGTTCTCCAGTTGTAGGGAGGGTGGTGTGAAAAATGGCGCCCTAACTCGAGCTGTATTTAGCCTCGCGTTCAGGGTTAATTAGCATTTAAGAACATTTCGAGGCAATCTATCACGTGAAATGAACCCTTTTAGGCGAGCATATCCGAAGTGGCTTAGACCCAATAGGAAAACTAATATACAAGGAACAGTCTCGAGCAGGGGCCGAGTGAAGCTGTTTGGTTCCCTGCTGCCGGTGACGGTTGGAGTAGTGAGGGGATCAGTGTCGGAATCTATACGCTTGGCAGGCTGTAGCCTAGGGCCTCAGAATCTAGGGGTGGGGGGGGGGGGGGGTCTCGGGGTCTCGGGCCAAGGTGTATCATATTTTGACACTGTCATAGGCCTTTGGGAGGGGCCTCACAAGTAGAATAGCCTAGGGCCTCTCTTCATCTAAATCTGGTACTGGCGGGGATAATGCATTTGTGACGTGGTCTCTCGGGCAGTGAACAATCCCTGCAAAGGACATTATTATCTATGTTGAAAGAACCACCCTCATCTAGTTTACAGCACACTCGCGGTGTTTGCACCCAGCGCCAATGTCCTTCACACAATGACTGCACTAACAAAGGCTTCTGTTTTAATGAGCTCTGTGTAGGGGTAAACTACAGAGGCCCGGTCGATGGACTCTCTTCTATGGTTTGGTCACAAAGTTACTAATCATGATTTTAGACTGAAAGTGAAGAATAATATCACGATGAATGTGTTGTAATAAAGGCAATATACATTACGAGCTGGATATTAAAAGGTGCTATGTGATAACCTGTGGTACAACCTGATGATTTCGAAATGTCATTTAACACGGATGCGCAGGCTGCTGTATATGCAACTCTACAGGCAGAAAAACTAGTATTGTATATGACATAGCAAGTTTGTCCTACAGCTACTGTATGGATAGTCCTAGATGTACCAGAATCCCAGACTGTATCGATATGATGGCACGTTTGTATTGTAAACGGGGATACAGAAAACAGGGATCCATGCATGACAAAAACTTCTCTATTTTGTACTGCAAAGGTACGCAGCAATTGCCTCTTGTCTTTTTTTCTCTAAGTGTGACGGGGTTATATTTATTTATTATTGATTTTGCGAATAAATATCGATCTCATGTGTGCGATATTTTAGTGAAGGTCATGTTAAGATGACATAACTGGTCAGCATATATGTACTGATTTTACTGTGATAATCATTTGGGAGAACTAGAACTTTCATTTGGAATAGTATTAATCACAGGTTCCTGCCGAATCACCAAAGATGACTGACCACCTAGCAATATGAGGTGACCTAGACATCCTAACGCAGGTTTATTTCCTAACAAATCAGTGGATAAGTAATATCAACGGTTTGCATCCAGTCAATAGGCTTCTTTTACAACATAATCTGCTGTCTATATTCTACTTTAATTTTGGTGCAAAATATGAGTTATCCATGAATTATATTGTAGGTGTTATCAACATCTGATAAAACTAGAATGCTGCACTCACTTTATAGTGTCAAGTATATAGAGAGTAGTGCATCTCAAGTTGCACGTTCTTTTAAGGTAGTCAAGGCAGAGAGATGGTTGGGGGTTATACCACCGTGGGCTGCGACTGGAGCGCCCCCTGTTGCAGTGACGCGCAAACTGACCGTGTGTACCACACTGGGCGGGGCGTGATGGGAGCTTGAAGGCATAGTGGTCATGGCCTAGGGCAAGCCTTTCGAAGACAAAGGAAGCTGATGGGGTGTTAGGCTGTGTGCGCACGCGGCACTGGGTGGGGAAGGGGGCGGGGGGGGGGGGGGGGGGGATGTAATGTTCAAGGTGCTACCATTAAACTCACTACGTAAGGGTCAAGCCATATAGTAAAGTAACATTCCCAGTGTGGAGTACTGAGTGCTATGAACTAGTGTCAATACCGGAGTGACTAATTAAGTAAAGCACTCGGTTCTCATGTGCGAGGTCGTAGGTTCGATCCCCAACCAAACCAAAGAATCACAAAATTGATACTTATCGCTATTTTGCCTGGCACTTGAAATTGTGAGGATAGGTCAGAGAAGCGAATGGTAATACCCAAAAATATGTACAATTGAAATTTCTTCCGCTTAAACTAAATAAATAAATAAAATAATATAAAAGTGTCCCTGACTGGGTTTATTATATCTTAATGCAAAAGAAAGTATCAGTGTGTGGAATTTGATCTCTCGCGGAATTCGTGATGTGGCGGTAGACTCCATGGTGTGTGCTAGATACGAATGTAGGACTATGATTCTAGGAAGACCAATATGGGTAGCAAATGTCTGGGCTCTTGTGGGTTTTATTACGGGTTCGTGGTGGAAGGCCTTTTCCGCAGGCTTTATAGTGAGCTACTACCCACATCATTAGTTGTTACTACTGCCGTCAGAGGGCGGGTTCGTGGTGGAAATGGCCTCTTGGGTAACATGAATGCATGCACGCTATGTAACTGTGTACTATATGCACTAACGGTAACTTTTTTTTAAATCATTAAATACACAAGGTAACACACACATATACTTGTTTTAAATGTGGTAGCGACTTGTTAGCAAAACGCGCAGTGAGTGGTGGTGGTGGTGGGTTTGAATCCGCGTCTGTAATATCGATGTCCCAAGTGGGGCCACTGCCTACTCAATCTACCTGCCACCACCCCTTTATCGCGCTGTCTCTCCCGCCTACTTTATGGGTGTACACACACAAGATGCCACAAGTAGATATCATATGGCTGGCTCAGTCATACAGATATCGTACGGAGATGGCGTGTGGTGAGACTTGCAAAGAACTAGGTCAGTGGCAAATCTAGTCTTCTCCAAGCATGACATCTCGGTGCGCTGACACTGGTCAACATCTGGGGGAGGTGAGGTGGGCGAGATGGCGCCACAGGTACAGTGTCGTATCTTACGGAGGATAAGAGCAACAATAATAATAATAATAATAATAATAAGTAATATCACATAAAGATCCGGAAACTGATAAGCGACACTGAAATGTTCTTCTGGTCTTCTCATTACGTACTCCAGTTAGTTTTAAGTGGCATAATCCAAGGATTTTTTAAGTTTCTGCCACATCTCTTAGGTCAATGAATTGGATTTATGGTTATAATCTGCTTTACTTTAATTTGAAGTAATTTTTGTTTGAGTAATTTTAAATTATGTATGTATATGTTTGTATGTATGGATGTATGTATGTATGTATGTATGTATGTATGTATGTATGTATGTATGTATGTATGTATGTATGTATGTAGCACTTTTCCAGTCTCAGCTGTTAGGAGGAATATTAGCAGGGTTTTCTGATTAATTACAGCATCTAGATTGTGAGGCAAATGCAATTATAGCTGCAGAGTAGCCAATTCCTTTCTGTTCTAGCGGAAGCAAAAAGGGTCGACTGTCAATGCATTCTGGGACACTGAAGGTAATAGATTGGCACACCCCACCCTCGTGCTGCCAGCGGTAAAGTGTTCACTCCACCAAGTTATGGGCACGGCGTGTATATGCGAGCAGTGATGTGTGTTGAAGCTCTTTATATGGCAAAGCTAAATATCCCTTTTCACGAAGGTGATGATATAAATAAGAATAAATTGTCATGCGGTTTGGTAAATTTAGTTGAAAAACGAATTGAATACTGAAAGTTACTGCGGTCGTTAAATTACGAAGGCAGTTCTTCACTGTGAGTTGTAGTCAATGGATTAAGTGTGACGAGTCTGAGACGCCACACACCGGTGAAGCATGTATTACACGAGCAGGCAGTGACTTAAGTAGGGTGTGTCTGACAGGTGTTCGATACAGGTGAGACACACAGCAGGCAGTGACTTAAGTAGGGTATGTCTGACAGGTGTTAGATACAGGTGAGAGACATAGCAGGCAGTGACTTAAGTAGGGTATGTCTGGCAGGTGTTAGATACAGGTGAGAGACATAGCAGGCAGTGACTTAAGTAGGGTGTGTCTGTCAGGTATTGCAATACCTCAGGGAGTTTGACACCCCTGCCCTGCAGAGTTGTAAACCACTGCCTTGTGGTACAGGTTCTTGACAGAACCGAAGGCTAAGGTAGCAAACCCTGAACAGAAAACCATAGTCACTGTGGCAGCATCAAGGGTGATTGATGTATGGAACTCCCAACATCTCCCAACCAGCCACTGCAGGGATAAATAGTTTTGTGCCTGTCTGGACATGTTCTTGCCGGTGTGAAACCTGTATTTGCTCCCCATGAGAGTGCCGCTGGTAACTTGCAAAAGCCAGCAGCACTTCAACACTTTTGCAGGCAGCTTTCATGAAATGATCAAGAGAAACCTGAAGCTGAGAGACATTAAGACCGACTCATGGACATCACTCTCACATTTGCTAAATGGAGAGCGGCAGTCAAGTAATCAAAGCATCGCGACCGACAGCATGATGATGATGATGATGATGATGATGATGTCTGTCAGGTGTTCGACACAGGTGAGACACACAGCAGGCAGTGACTTAAGTAGTGTATGTCTGACAGGGGTTAGATACAGGTGAGACACATAGCAGACAGTGACTTAAGTAGGGTGTGTCTGACATATGTTTGATACAGGTGAGACACACAGCACACAGTGACTGAAGTAGGGTGTGTCTGCTAGGTGTTACGCACAGATGAGCCTGTGAATTACTAAGGTGTGTGATAGGCGTTACACACTGACGAGAGATAAAGCAGTCAGTGACTGAAGTCATGTGTGTCTAACTAGCGTTATTGTGCACACAGGTGAGACTGACAGTGACTTAAATAGTTGCACATTACTCTTAGGCATGCAGCAGTCTAATGAGCATCTTTCTGGCCCTCGCCATGGATGGCCTTCCCGTAATAGACCGTGGGAACGCCGTACAATTGCCAATTCTTTCACCACGCAATTCAAAGATCGCTATGGGACTAAAGCCAATATATATCCGCGCCATTGGGTTCGTCTTACTGTACTCTCTGAGTGTTTGCCACAGAGTGGCTGATTTGATGACTGTGGTTCTGGTGACTTTGAGTTTGACGATTTTCTGTGTTTTGTTTGTAAGTACTGTGGTGACGTGAGTTGGGGTGCTGATGGGTTGGTGCCCAGAACTGACTGGCTGGATAAGCCATGCCACACGGAGTTAATCCACTCTCTTTGACTTGACAATTCTGGCGACCCACATTGTGAATGTCCTGCTTCATCAGTGGTTAACTCAAAGTGCTGAGTAGACAGGAACTACTTTGACACCACCTTAAACCGGACGCGGTGGCCGAATCAGGGAAGACTGCACTTCACCAGTGCACATCTAAGGTGTTGAAGGTCAGGAATTTGAATCCCAACTGAGTCAGACCAATGACTTACAAAATTGATACTTGTCGCTATCTACCTTGGCACTCAGCATTACTAGGATAGGGCAAGGACTGGTTAGCTCGGTGTCAAGATAATGTGATTGGGAAATCAGATCGTGGTGCCTGTGGCCTGGTAACCCAGTGGGTTACCAGGCCACTGGTTATGAAGACTCCATGAGTATGTACTGTCACTGATATGACCTTAGATGTTGCCAGGATGGAAAACTCCAACTAACAAACAAGCCTCTTAGTTAATAATAGCCACATGTATAAGTGCATTGAACTATAGACATCTGATGTTTGGTTTGGATATTTGGTTTGCAGCCACATGTACTTGCTGGTGTATGAGTGCGCTGACAAAAGTGTTTCACTGCCTGGTTCCTTAGTGCCAGTATGTCGGTGAACGAGTTGCTCGCAAATTGCTTCGATATAGAACCGGTTCCTGAAGGGCATGCTATTTATTGGTTTTATTCCCCACAGCTGCCACAGCTTAGAACTTCCAAATGCAATTCACTTTTGTGTTTATCTCCAAACAACTAAGTACTGTATTGAACACATATTCTACATTAGACATATTACACATATTCCACCTAGACATTCAACACACAATTAGGTTCTTAGTGCTACTTTCAACACACATATATTCTACATCAGTTTCTTAGTGCTACTTTCAACACACACAAATTCTATATCAGGTTCTTACTGCTACTTTCAACACACATATATTCTACATCAGTTTCTTACTGCTACTTTCAACACACATATATTCTACATCAGTTTCTTAGTGCTACTTTCAACACACATAGATTCTACATCACTTTCTTAGTGCTACTTTCAACATGCACAAATTCTACATCAGGTTCTTACTGCTACTTTCAACACACATATATTCTACATCAGTTTCTTAGTGCTACTTTCAACACACACAAATTCTACATCAGGTTCTTACTGCTACTTTCAACACACATAGATTCTACATCAGTTTCTTAGTGCTACTTTCAACACACACAGATTCCACATCAGGTTCTTACTGCTACTTTCAACACACACAGATTCAACATCAGGTTCTTACTGCTACTTTCAACACACACAGATTCTAGATCAGGTTCTTACTGCTACTTTCAACACACACAGATTCTATATCAGGTTCTCACTGCTACTTTCAACACACATAATCTACATCAGGATCTTGCTGCTACTTTCAACACACAGGTTATATATCAGGTTGTTAGTGCTACTTTCAACACACACAGATTCAACATCAGGTTCTTGCTGCTACTTTCAACACACACAGATTCTACATCAGGTTCTTGCTGCTACTTTCAACACACACAGATTCCACATCAGGTTGTTAGTGCTACTTTCAACACACACAGATTCCACATCAGGTTCTTAGTGCTACTTTCAACACACACAGATTCTACATCAGGTTGTTAGTGCTACTTTCAACACACACAGATTCCACATCAGGTTCTTAGTGCTACTTTCAACACACACAGATTCTACATCAGGTTCTTGCTGCTACTTTCAACACACACAGATTCCACATCAGGTTCTTAGTGCTACCCAGATAGCACACAGCCGTCGGGCCGACGTCGGCTATTGGTCGCACCGTCGCGATCGACTTTCCACCGTCAGGCCGCCGGTGGATTTCCGACGTTGGGTATCAATCCCTTTCCACTTTTGAGCCACCGTCGAGCCGACGGTGGTGGGCCGCCGCAGGTTTGCATTCATTTTCCACATTTCCTGATTTGAGCCACCGTCGAGCCGACGGTGGTGGGCCGCCGCAGGTTTGCATTCATTTTCCACACTTGGTCCACCGTCGAGCCGACGGTGGTGGGCCGCCGCAGGTTTGCATTCATTTTCCACACTTGGTCCACCGTCGAGCCGACGGTGGTGGACCGCGCATGCGCAGTTCTTTGAATTTGGATTCCGGCTTGAGTCGCCCACGGAACACGTGCGATCGTTGATCAGTGTTCTTTTTCTACCAATAACTCCAGAAATACCAGGAATTTTAAGGAATTATTTAACGGGTATGTTTATTAATATGTTTAGATTATTTTGTAAAAGTTTTGTAATTTATTACGAAGTATTAATGGAATTATTCGTGTTAATACGATTTGAATTTTCCGATACGGTTTGTTTACTTCGAATCGCCACCGGAACACGTGCGATCGTTGAGCAGCGTTCTTTTTCTACAAATAACTCCAAAAATCGGAGGAATTTTAAGGAATTATTTAACAGGTTTGTTTATTAATATGTGTAGATTATTTTGTAAAAGTTTTGTAATTTATTAGGATGTATTAATGGAATTATTCGTGTTAATATGATTTGAATTACCATGTACGGAAGGTTGACCAAGAACCGCCATCTTGGTTTTTTCCGAGAAGACACTGTCACTATAGTGTCAATACGTACAGACTATATTAAATTTATAAGGTTAGGGTTCTCGATTTCTATTAATTTTGAATAAAACTAATATTTTTACACCTGTTCGTATTGACACTAGAGTGACAGTGTCTTCTCGTCGGCTCGTCAGCGGTTTCCGCCGTCGGGGCGACGGCGGCAGCCACCGTCGAGTCGACGGCGGCAGCCACCGTCGAGTCGACGGCGGCAGCCACCGTCGAGTCGACGGCGGCAGCCACCGTCGAGTCGACGGCGGAAGGTTGGATGGCATTTGTCGCCGTCGGCTCATCGGCGGTTTCCGCTGTCGGGCCGCCGCGCGGCACCGCCGTCGCCCCGACGGCGGGAGGTTGGACAAAACAACGTCGGCCCGACGGCGGTTTCCACCGTCGGGCTGCCAGAGCGGCTGCCGTTGGGCCGACGTTGGGCCGACGGCTGTGTGCTATCTGGGTACTTTCAACACACACAGATTCCACATCAGGTTCTTAGTGCTACTTTCAACACACACAGATTCTACATCAAGTTCTTACAGCTGAATCACCTAGGTGTTCAACAGCTAACAACTGGTGTGCCCTGTTGGCCTTTAGAACAGATTGCACACTTAGTAGATGACAGAGCTGCTCACGGCTGGTCCGGCTATCAGTAGGGTATTACCACGCCGCGGTTGACAGTGTGAATTAAAGGACGCGAGGTGGCGCTGCTGTATCGATTTGTATTCTCGAGTCGCTGGCTAGAAAAGACACTGCGGGCAAATGTAGTGTTGTTCTTATGGAAACCACAATGAAATAGTGTGTTTTGCACGCCATCTTGCAGTACGGGGGAGTCAGTGATGGTCTTGGTCACAGCATGCCGTGAGCAGTGCTGTCTGGTGTAGGAGTAGCCGGTGTGGTTCTGTTTCTCGGCGTGTTTGCTTCCCCTATTTTGTTATAGATCGGGCTTATCTGCCGTGGTTATTCTCATGGATGGTTCCAGTAAACACCGCTGCACCTCACAAAGGGATGTACTGTCTTTGAGTTGGGGTTTTACATCCTGGCAACATCTCTGGCTACTGACTTGTGAAGGCTACTGACTTGTGATTGTGCGCACTCATGGCGACTTTGTAGTGCTGCCGCACTGGGAGACCAGGCTGCTGGCAACAGGATCCAATTTGTCATTCAGTTACATTATCCTGATACTGAGCTAACCAGTCCTTGCCTTATCCTAGTAAAGCCGAGAATGCAGAGTGCTAGGCTAGGTAGCGACAAGTATCATATTTGTAAGTCATTGGTTTGACTTGACTGCATTTCGAACTGCCAAACTTCCACACAGGAAGCTTACACTATACCGATTCTGCCACCACGTCCGTTCATAGGGGTGTACAGTTTGTAGCAAGTTTAATTAACAGAACCGTCACATGTGTACTTTCCTTACAGCCAATCACTTACCACGTCCCACGGCTATCGCTGACTGCTGATCTATAAATAGCACTCCCACCATGCAGGAGCCGTGTCTATAGCAACGCTCTGGTCAACATCCCAGAGGTGGTGCTGAACCTGGTGGAGGGTCAAGGAACTTAGCACGATGAGGGATAAATGTAGGGCACTTCACTCCAAGTAACTGCGATTACTACCCTCATGCCAAGGTGGTTAGAATAGTGTTCATTGTTGGCCTAGTCAGCTAAGGCGCTGTTTGCTAGCATGAGGTTTAAACTAGCATGGTTCGGTGTCCAAGAGAGAGGGCGCCAGTCGTGTATTCCGGCTAGATAAATGCACAGCAAAGGAAGTGCCGGCGACCACCCTATCTACATGCATGACAAACTGCAGTAAGGCAGCAAAGTGGCTATGGTAGCTCAGCCCAATGCACAGGACGGCAACAACTCTGCGGTGTCTTTCTTTGCATATAATCGGAATATGGGGGTAAATGTATATTTCATTGTGTTGGAACCATTGGACTGTTGCTGCGGGATGGGGGAGTGCAAAAAGAAGGGATACCATTTTAGAGTTCTAGAACCCCCATATTTGCTATTCCGGGAACACCGTCCCACCATTAGATCTATGTTCTCTCCTACATGAACCTTCACACTCCTGCCTGTCTATACAGAACCTTTCCTGTTGTAGTGCTATACACCATCTTGAATCCCTGACATAGGTGGTTCCACAGAGGACCATTTACTGATTTAGTAGAGTTTCATTATGCTACCCTGTTTGGTGTACGACGCTTGATAAGATATGAAGTTCTTATTGGCATTTGATTGTGTTTTATGTGGCCGATTCCTTAGACAGAAACCGTTTGGTTTGTGGTCAGCAAAAATAAAGAGTTTGTCTTTTCTGAAAATGGACTAGTACTGAAAGCGAAATTAAAAGATGTAAGGTTGTTTTTTTTCCGTTCGATTTAATATTGTAGCCTTAATGTAAGCAATTCTATGATGAGAAGATTGCTGGAGTGGAATATTACAACTATTGCATTCGTGTAGGGAAGATGGAATTGGCTTGGTTGGCTTTCTGTGCTGTGATATTGATTCGATATGAATATCATTTAATGGAATGAAACCACCAATAAATCGTGATGTGAGTTGATGGAAAGGTTCTGTTGTACTGCTTGTCCCTCCTTTTCAGTCCCCTGTTAGTAACAATACGTCGATTTGTGTTAGTTAAATAATGGCTCTCCACCGTCCAGTCACATCCCTCTCTTTGAGCAACAACTGTATCAGGTTTGTGTTTATATCAATGTAAATAAAATATGTCATTGGTACACAAATCTCTTGCTATTACTTGTGGTGTGGCGATCAGTTAGTAGACTGACCCCGACTATCTGTCATCCGCACACAGGCCCAGTGGGCGCCTCGTTTATTGCACCCTCATCCTCCCACAGTGAATGCCAGGCTCGCTTAGAATGGCAAAACCAGCTTAAAACCGTCTGTGTAAGACTTTTATGGGCATTTGTGACTAGGCTGGCACCTTGTAATGTTCTTTTTAGTGTGTGCAATTACATTTATTTCTTTCATTGTTAATTATGGCTGGGATGAAGTTGGAAGGGGCGTCTTAATGGTTTCGTACAAGAGAGGAGCCGACGCGGAATCGTTTTAAGAGAAAGAATTGTAATGTTGCTTCTAATTGCCATCTACCCTCTGGGCCTAAATGTATGAGGGCGGGTTAGCGGGGGTTAGCGGTCATAACCCGAGCGTAGTCGGGAATTCCCCGGTTAGCGGCCGAAACTCACAATGTGTGTGCACGGGTTAGGCAAACCCCTCGAGGGTTAACGCGGCCTGCGCTAACCCCAACTTTTAGGTGGTTTATCGTCGGTGTTACCCATGGACTGAAGATGGATGTGTGTCTCTGTGTCTGTGTGTGTGTCTGTGTGTGTGTCTCTTTGTCTGTGTGTGTGTCTGTGTGTCTCTGTGTGTCTCTGTGTGTCTCTGTATGTGTTTCTGTGTGTGTGTCTGTGTGTGTGTCTCTGTATGTGTCTCTGTGTCTGTGTGTGTATGTGTGTGTATCTGTGTGTGTGTATCTGTGTGTGTGTCTCTGTGTGTGTGTCTCTGTGTGTGTGTCTGTGTGTGTGTGTCTGTGTGTGTGTCTCTGTGTCTGTGTGTGTCTCTCTGTCTATGTGTGTGTCTCTGTGTCTCTGCGTGTGTCTCTGCGTGTGTGTCTCTGTGTGTGTCTCTGTGTGTGTCTTTTTGTCTCTGGGTGTGTCTGTGTGTGTCTTTGTCTGTGTGTGTGTCTGTC
>CM059191.1:10239144-10270619 GCA_030323885.1 Branchipolynoe longqiensis
AGGATAAAAATGAATTATGTAAAGGTCTCCCTAGCCTGAGGCTAGCCTGAGGCTGTATACCGAGGTAAAATAGTATAGTTATACGAATCTTACCTGGGTATAGATGATGGATAACTGTTGTTTTCCCGAGGTATAAGCCTCAGGTAGACGTGGGCTAGGAGGGCCCACCCACCACGCCCTGCCACGTCTATCCCGTTGGTGTACCATTACGGGAAAATCATAGTATCCATTGTATTGAAAGATCATTTTTATCCTGAATAAGTAGGTTAAAATTGCTGGTACCTCATGTGCTTCCTTCTCCCTAGCCCACGTCTACCCGAGGCTTATACCTCGGGAAAACAACAGTTATCCATCATCTATACCCAGGTAAGATTCGTATAACTATACTATATATATATATATAGATGTATATGTATGTATATGTATCTATATATATATGTATATTAATATATATATGTCCTGATATGACCTTAAATGTTGCTAGGACGTAAAACAACAACAAACAAACAAACATATGTATGTTTAACCATCGGGCTTGCTCATGTGCAGAGATCGATTTCCGCCTTAAACCGCCCCAAGTACTGCTTGTGTGGACAGGACGCCTAGTTTGCCTCCTCTAGTTCGCATGTGCTGTGTGAACGGGGCTTATGATACATATGTGCATATCAATCACACTTCTCACCTAACTTTCAACCACTGTTTCTTGAAATGTACAGTTCATTCTAAGAAAAGTATCCATGATAAGATCTTTAATTGAAGAAACTTCAACTATGGCCTGTCTTCCAATCTCGATGAAATCTCTAACACAAGCCAATTAGGATACTGCAGTAAAGTATATACCGCCAGCAATTACAGTCGCGCTGGATTACGTTTCAGTTAGGTTCATCGGCACTGCCATATTTGCGCACATGTTCTGATTTGTCACGTTTGTGGCACAATTCATGCTGGTGAAATGTGTGAAATGATACCGCGTATTTCTAGAGATTTGAATCATTTTCATTGCTTCTAATATATGTTAAATTAGTTTTTTAGAATCACTCTTATGAGAACTATTTTTAAACATTTATAATAAAGATGGTAATTTGTTTAGATATTTAAAGTAGACAGAATCGATACCAGATTCGGTTTGGAATACCTGTTGAGCAGGACTGCAAACTTGATCGCTAATCGAAATGTCAACCAACCAATACTATTGTGATACATTTACTTCAATGGAGCTATAGAGTCTTGCTGGTGGGTAGGAGTGGTTGGGTTGACGTTTATGAGATGCGCCTCCCTGATACCGCAGTCACACGAGACGCAGCGTTCGCCGCCAACCTCCTTACGCCCAAACGGATACCAACCTCCCAGCGTCCCATTCGATACTTTGGTTCAAATACGTGGTCGGCGTTATTTCTGTGCTATGGCAGCGCCATTGCGGCATAGCATATTTTGGGGCTGCTAAGTCGGTGCCAACTAAGGGGGCGGTGCCAGGTCGCCAACCGCTTTTTAATGGCGCCGACCAAACAGGACGCAAGGAGGTTGCAAGTGAAGCGCTTGCAACCTCCTTGCATCCAAGATTTCCGAAATGGACTCCGGGAGGTTGGCGTCCTTGCAGCAACCTCCCGGGCCTTATTGCGCCCTTCCTTATTGCGTAAGGAGGGCGCAATAAGGACGTTTTGACGTTGTGAATCGATCGTAAGCGAACGCAGGCCTCGTGTGACTGGGGTATGATGGAGGCGTGCGTGCAGGGCACTGCCTCCTTATTCTGATCACCACATTGCAGACCAAAGCTGCGAGGACGTGGGTCCAATATGGGGCTGCGTTCAACTCGACCACACCAGATGTGCTGCTTCATTCAGGCGGTATTCCATGTGAATAGTTGTCATGGAGGCAAAAGGGTTAACATAAAGGGAAGTGTACTTGCTGCACAGCCATTCTGATTTTGACTAAACGAGTGACTGAAGTTGATCTCCGTTTCCATTATGTATATTCTACCCTACACGGATACTGTAGCTTACAACAGCGCCTTCTTTTCTACCAACATCATTGTAGCAGGTCTTAAAGCTGATTAGTCTGATGAAAACATAAAATTTTCAAAATGAAAACAATTATTTGATTCTAAATATCTAACTTAGATGCTGGTGCACTTATTAAACATTTGTCAACACACATAAGGGGATACTGAGTCAATTAATATAACCTGTTACTGCAGAAGCCTATGGTGTTAGAGTTTTGGTAAGCTTCCAAAATTACTTTAGCATGTTTCCATTTTAAATATCTCAAAAACGATTTAAAATAAAAGTTACTTCAAACTAAAGTAAGGTAGATTATAATGTACAACCTAATATGTTTATCTCAGAAAATGAGAGAAACTCAAAACGATTGGACTATGCAACTTTAATAAGAAATCCGGCGATAGCAATATCTGTATTCCGGTAAGCGTGGGTCATCTATATGCAGGTCAGACGGAGCAGTCTTCCTGTCTCCTGCCGGCCGCATGGTGCCTTAACTCCGCCCAGCCTTGTATTTCCCTTGATGGCGGGCCCGCACTACTAATGACGTTTTCTGCATGCAGCACCACCGGTCGTAGACAAACTCCCTGAAGATCTTAAGACCCCAGACAGACTGACCGAAATGTTAATGGGGTAACTGGTCATTTTCTGGTGGCGGTCGCATGCGGTCGGCGGGCCATTGATGGTGCTAGCCATAGTAATGAGGCTGTGAGCGTCTCCCCGATGGCCACCACTGCAGATCCCGGCCGGGCAGGCAGCGGTGATGGAGGGGTCGGGCGCCGCACGGGTGGTAGCGGTTGTCGGGTAGTAAGGATATTGCTAGGTCAGTTGGAGCATGGAGCTGTTTGGGGAGAGCATGGTTCGTATGACATTCGCATAACTATAATATGCTCACAAAAACCGCTGGATTAAAGTTGCATGGTCCGATGAAGCATACCTTCTCAAAACCAAAACATTCACCTACATTTGATTAGATACTAGTGCATTAACTAATCATTTGAGGTGGCATGAAAGGAATTGTTAGTGAATTTCTGGAAACAAGCCTTTGCAGCTATTTTGAGAAAGCTATAAAATAGGGGTAGGGGTCTACTATCCAAAAAGTTCTGAGGTGGTGCGATATGATACGCCCATTCTACCTTGCTTAGCCCTACACCGTGACTGCCCTCGGGAGGTGTGGTCGGTGCTTTTGACTGTCTCATTATTGGGGGATACTGTCAAGTGAACAGGGAACCAGTCAATATGAACCATATACGACTTCTAGAGTAGGCCTATGTGGTGGCGGTTATCTGTATAGACTTATTTCAATGTTTACTAACACCATGTATGCGCGCGCAGCTTGGCTGCAGAATGAATGCACACTGCCACTGAGTTTGCCGGTACGCAGAAGCCTAACCATATAAATTTAATATAATCTATTTGTTGAATATGTTTTCTATATGTCTTCCAAGCGGTTTGTGTCTAGATCGTGTGGTTTTAGAGATATTTCACTTTTTCTGTATGAAGATTGCTCACTGCAATTAACAATGCATTGAGTTTGGCATACGCATAGTGCAAACCCTTTATTTTATTCAAAATTAATAGGAATGCAGAAGCCTAAGCATATAAATTTAATATAATCTATTCGTTGGATATGTTTTCTATATGTGTTCCAAGCGGTTTGTGTCTAGGTGGTGTGGTTTTAGAGATATTTCACTTTTTCTGTAAGAAGATTGCTGACAGCCATTGACAATGCATTAAGTTTGCCGGTACGCGCAGTGCAAAAAGTTTATATTATTCAAAATTAATATAAATGCAGAACCCTAACCGTATGAATTTAATATAATCTATTCGTTGAATATATTTTCTATATGTGTTACAAGCGGTTTGTGTCTAGCGGGTGTGGTTTTAGAGATATTTCACTTTTCTGTATGAAGATTGCTCATAGCCACTGAGTTTGCAGTGTGACAGTGTGTCATCCTGCAGCCAAACTGCGCGCGCACTCACCTAAATACCGATGCTGACGTCATATGAAATAGGTCCATAGTGTATGTGGGAAACATCAAGCGGTGGCAGCACTGCAAGTTCACCACCTCCCAGAAAGCTGTCGAAAACAAGGAATGCTGTGCCTTGGCAGCAGTGCTGCTATAGTCCAGGCTTTTAG
This sequence comes from Branchipolynoe longqiensis, assembly GCA_030323885.1. Classification (NCBI taxonomy): domain Eukaryota; kingdom Metazoa; phylum Annelida; class Polychaeta; order Phyllodocida; family Polynoidae; genus Branchipolynoe; species Branchipolynoe longqiensis. The sequence continues at coordinate 10,243,279 of CM059191.1, forward strand.
TCTTACCGGGATTATTGTGCAGATTTGTCTACAAGCATGAAATGTGGCACAGCTTTAGACCAGAACATACTAAATTGATATTTGAGGGCGCCAAAGACAATGCTCATTGGGGCCGCGATATTGACCAAATCCAATGATCAACCTAATATATTTATCTTAGAAAATGACAAAATCTCAAAAGGATCGGACTATCCAACTTTAATCACCATGGATTTTGAGAAAAATATACGGTTTGTATACAAGATGGACATTTATTGGATGCTCCTGAAATTTACTAAATAAATATCGGTAATTCCAGATGTTTAGCGGGCACCAGGGAGGCCTGTGAACATAGCAACTCTTAGCCAACCGTTTCACCAAAAAACGTTCATCAATTTTCTTAACTTCTTTTTGGGAGAATTACACTCAAAGCACACCTGGATGCAATCACAGCAGTATAACTTACACCAGTTTCAAAGTACTGTCTTAAATATTCCACGATTTTAGTAATGGAGGGGTTCAATACATTTCTTCTCTCAGCCCACACGTTTCCAACGAAACAATGACCCCTTCTCAGATGAATGACTCCAAGTAAATCTAAGATAATTGAGAACCTTATCACTTAGCTTACAAGTACTCCCCCAGGGAGTGTCTCAGAAGAGCGAGAAACCATCAGTTTTGTTTCTGACCTTCCATGCTGTCCTTCAGGTAACATTTTCCCGTCTTATTGAGAGGATCTTGGGATAGGATCTGTTGCTTGGCCAGTTCTCTCATTTTACACTTGGTGGCAGCACCCATTCCCGGTCCAAGTCGGCCATCATGGTTGGATAGAAGGGTGTAGGTGTGTGTGTGTTGGTGGGGGTTTAAGGATGTGGTGGGGGGTGTAGGTATGTGTGTGGTGGGTTGTGGTGGGGGAGTAGGTGTGTTGGGGTATGTGTGAGTGTGTGGGGTTAGTGGTGTGGTGGGGTGTTGGTGTGTGGTGGGGTTTGGGATGTGGTGTGTTGTTGTGGGTTGTGGGTGTAGGTGTGGTGTAGGTGTGTGGGGTGGGTTTGGTGTGTGTGAGGTTTAGGGATGTGGGGTTGTGGAGGTGTATGGAGTGTGGTGTGTGTGGTGGGTGTATGTTGCGTGGTGGGGGTTGTATGGTGTGTGGTGGTGTTGGTGTCTGTGCGGTTTGTTAGGTGTGTGGTGTTGGGTGTAGTGTGTGTGTTGGGCGTGTAGGTTTGTGTGGTGGGGTGTGTTGTGTGTGTTGTGGTTGGTGGATTGTGGTGTGTGGTGGGGGTGTAGGTGTGTGGTGAGGGTTTAGGTGTGTGTAAAAGACGTGTCGACACCGTGAGTTCTGTAACGTAACTGATTTTATTTAGAACCGATCCTTGTGACGTCACGCGGTAATGACGTTTGGGGTGTTCGGGTAACTACATATATTACAGTGGGGGTGTTCGGATAACTACATACATTACAGTATGTGTTTTGGTGGTGTAGGTGTGTGGTGGGGGTGTTTGGTGGGGGGTTGGGTAGGTGTGTGTTGGGGGTTGTGTGGTGAGGGTTTAGGGTTTGTGGTGGGGGTGTAGGTGTGTGGTGGGGGTGTAGGTGTGTGGTTGGTTGTTGTAGGTGTGTGGTGGGTGTTGTTGTGGTGAGGGGTTTAGGGGTTGTGGTGGGGGTGTAGGTGTGTGTGTGTGGTGTAGTGTGTGGGTGGGGGTGTTGGTATGTGGTGGGGGTTTAGGTGTGTTGTGTTGGTTTAGGTATGTGTGTGTGGGGGTGTATGTGTGTGGTGTGTGTGTAGGTGTGTGGTGAGGGTTTAGGTGTTGGTGTGTGTTTAGGGATGTGGTTGGTGTGTGTGTGTGTGGTTTAGGTGTGTGGTGGTGGTGTAGGTGTGTGTGTGGTTGGGGGTGTAGGTGTATGGTGAGTGTTTAGGGGTGTGGTGGGGATGTAGGTGTGTGAGTTGTGTGGTGGGGTGTAGGTGTGTGGTGGGGGGTGACGGTTGTGGGTGTGGGTGTGGGTGTAGGTGTGTGGTGTAGGTGTAGGTGTGTGGTGGGGGTGTAGGTGTGTGGTGTGAGGTTTAGGATGTGGTAGAGGTGTAGGAGTGTGTGTGTTTGTGGTGGTGTAGGTGTGTGGTGGAGGTGTAGGTGGTGTGGTGGGAGTGTTAGGTGTGTGTTGGTGGTGTATGTGTGTGGTGGGGTGCAGGTGTGTGGTGTGTGTGGTGGGGGTGTAGGTGTGTGGTGGGGTATAGGTGTGTGGTATGTGTTTTGGTGGTGTAGGTGTGTGGTGGTGGTGTTTGGTGGGGTGTAGGTTTGTGGTGAGGGTGTATGTGTGTGTGTGGTGGTGTAGGTGTCGTGTGTGTGTGGTGAGGGTGTAGGTGTGTGGTGGGGGTGTAGTGTGTGGTGGGGATTTAGGTGTGTGTTTGGGGTGTAAGGGGTACCAACCAAAGCATTACAGAGACCGGCATGAATCGCCATCTGACGAGAGACTCATGCAAACTGAAAGGTCCTCATTATTGTTGATGTGTTTTAATAATGTTAACAATACTACATGTATTTAATCTATCCTGCAAAATGTATCCAAAATATGGTTATATTATTTTGTGCTGAAGTAAAAATAAGAAAATTTGCATATCAACACCATAAAATACACACAAACATGTTTTCAACTTATTTTCTTGTAAGAAACAATTCTCTTGTCTTAAGTGAAATCAATCATATCTTGTTTGAATTTATTGTGTGTGTTAAAATGATGTTATGGATGTGTGTTAAAATGATTTTATGGATGGATGTTACACGGTTAATTTCAACAGCTTGCTCAGTTTGTATAAGATCAAAGTCAAAAAGTGAAAATAAAACATTTCAAGTCTGACATATGCACAAAAATTAGACCTTTATATTTATATTGATACTACCATTAATTTTAATGTTTTCTGCTATTATTTGGAATGTTTTCGTTTCCATGTCACAAAAGTGGTACACAGTTTCTGAGAATGACCCCAAGTAGTTAAATAATAGCATTTATGAAACGAACATTACCTATTTTTAAAGAAGGGGGGGGGGGGGAGCAATGTACTATCATAATCTATCCCCCACCACCATCAAGTCAGGCTACAGATACTTCTAAGACAACCATCAAGTCAGTCCACACGAACACTCACCGTGTACTAGCTTAACAGCAGTAAAGATGACAGAAATGTGCAATAAGCCGCAGGAAAGAGCCCGAAAGTTGCCACTTTTGCCTGCCTACATATTTTACGGAGTGTCCTGTGCGGGGCCTGTCGTGATATGGCAAGGCCCGGAAGTATGTATAAATAATCAACACCTGGTGTTCGGAAGTCTAGTGGCTGAGGGGTACCGGAGGCATTGATTGGTTTATATACGGGCCCACCTCGTCAGGGCCCCGCCCGCATACAAAGTGATGCAGTTTCTTCAACATCCAGCCAGGCATCTCGGCATGGTAGTATGACTAGTCGACACCAGAGGGCAGGGCAATCTATGCATGCTGTGTTATGGCAGAAGGGAGTCTTGCGTCGTGGTATGGCAAGGCCCGGAAGTGTGTATAAATAATCAACACCTGGTGTTCGGAAGTCTAGTGGCTGAGGGGTACCGGAGGCAGTGATTGGTTTATATACGGGCCCACCTCGTCAGGGCCCCGCCCGCATACAAAGTGATGCAGTTTCTTCAACATCCAGCCAGGCATCTCGGCATGGTAGTATGAGTAGTCGACACCAGAGGGCAGGGCAATCTATGCATGCTGTGTTATGGTAGAAGGGAGTCTTGCATCGAGGACTAGGGCCCCCCCCCCCCCAACATCTTCCCCTCTGTTATCGTCTACAAATGGAGCCCTACCACGTTAACAAATACCAGATCGCACCACTGTCAGAGGCACCAAGTCTCCCGATGTTGCGGGAGATCTCCCCAAAAGTAAAATATAGCAATTTAAAACCCCAATCTCCTGATTTCCTGCTTTTAATTTGTAATCCCCCACCAAAGAATCAGATCAGCTTCTTTTTATTATTTTTATTATTTTTATGCATATTTTTCTTCAAAATGCATTAGAATGCACCATTTTGTATCACCTATTTTACAGGGAGACACCTCCCCCCGCCCAGAGACCCCCTCCCACACCGTCCCCTCTCTACCATGGTATTTCCCAATATTTACTTTTTATTTCCCCATATTTACATCATATTATTAGAGAGATCTCCCATCTGACACCCTTTATCTACTTGGCACCTCTGCACTCTTCATCCCTACTCCAGTAAGTCGGGCCCACCGTGGCTGCATATTCCTGTCGTTCCATATCTAAAACCAACAAGCAGAGAATGCAAACAGTTTTGGCCAATACTGATGATGGATAACGAGGCGTATGCCACCGGACGTTGGTGGTTGCTGGAGTTTTACGACCTAGCAACATTTAGCCACCGGACGTAGCCATATGCATGACACATTACGACTGCACATTACACTGCATGACAAAAGCTGTCGTTTTTTTGCTTTAGTAAGAAAATAGTTTCTCCCGTGTTTGTGTATGAGACATGCCTAGATTCTGGTACTATATGGCAAGAGGACACCATCAACTGTACCATAGTAGGACCATATTAGTGCAAGTTAATGGGAGAAACTGTCAACCTGAGCACCAGAGTAGGCTAGCCGATTGTCATAAAGGGCGTAATCGATTAATCGACTCTGGTCACCCGAGCCACTTTTTGGCGCATGCGCACATCCTGCAAACTCGGGTCGAATAATCGAATACGCTTCTCCACGCTCGGGTGACAAAAATGGTGGTTCTTTTATTTGTTTTTTTAATAGCCGTTATAATTACAGCAAAATATGATATAAATATTTTTATGATGGCATAGTTTAGTATTATTTCCATTCAATTAATCTATGTCATTACCAAAAAAAAATATGTATGACTGGTACCGGTGGCTGTTATCCTGCAGGACGGTACCAGCGCAAATGTGACGTCATCGCTCCTTGCAAACCCCAGCAAAGAGGTGGGTTACTGGGGTCGGGTTGTTTTGCACACGGCACGTGTATTTGTCGACTCCACTCGCGGTGTTCTATTTGAAATTCGGACGACTCGGGTGACCCGAGTCGCTCGGGTCGTGTTAATCGATTACGGCCTAGAAGTCACCCCCACCCAACCCGCACCCACACCCACGAGGATTGTTATGTATGCCCGCACTTATAATTAGGTCGTTCTCAGAAACTGTGTACCACATTTGTGACATGGAATCCAAAAGTGAAAACACTTCAAACAATAGCAGAAAACATTCAAAATAATACCAGAATCCATGTTCATATAAAATATGTTGTGCATACGTCAGAGTTGAGAAGAAGAAATCTACTTTTTGATTTTGATCTTATAAAAATTGAGAAAACTGTTCACTTTAGCACAACATCATAGCATATTTTGGATACATTTTGTGGGAGAGATTAAAAACATGTAGTATTGCTAACATGCTTAATAACAATAGAGGCAACAATAAATAGTTGACTTGCTGCCCCCCCCCCTCCAAAAAGGCTTATTCATTAACAATGTAACATGGAAACCAAATATGTGGTACACAGTTTCTGAGAATGACCCAATTATATCGATTCATGTCTTATGTCATAATTTCCTATTTGCTGAGTTAGTTCATTATTTGCGATGCAACTATATTCATATGATTCATGTGCTATTCGACAGAACAGATAGTACCCCAGTACCAAAGTAGCGTGCGCAATAGAGGCAGCAGACCATAGAGGTACTAATGCCTGGTACACACCTACCGTTTGTGCGCACACACCTCCCGTATACGATCGAAAACTGCCCGTTTCGCCCACAAAAATCGCTTGGTGTGCTCTCCCCGCGCACACCTAGCGATTGCGATTCGCATATAAAACTCAGTTTTTAGCGCTAAAAGCAGCCGATTACGATTGCGATTCGCGATTCGAAAAACGAATCGGCCTGTTTTCAGTTTTAAGCGGGTGGGGTCGAGTCGCGAGTTTTAGTACGCGAATCCTATAAGGGAGGTGTGTACTAGGCATTAGTCAGATCAAAATCAATACTATAGTTTGGCGAATGATGTATTTCCAAATTACCATCGTATCTCGCTGAAGCAGACATTCTTAGTTCAGTTATGCACATAGTGTCACCTGTTGTACAGTGTATAAGTGAATTTAGCTACAACATTACTTTATGTTCGGCTATGATACATGGCAGAGCGGCCGCAGGAGTTTGATCACAAATTAATTATTGTCTGATAACTCTTAAAAACCACAACACTTAAAGTCATGGTCATAATGAGGAAGAATACCAACACCATGTAGGCACCACAAGTGTTAGGTCATTGAAAACTCCATAATATATACGAGTCAGTCTCACGAAAATAGGCCAATTGGTGCATGGGGCATTAGTTGTCGGCGTCGCACACCTACTACAGTAAAACCTCTCTAACCGACCACCTCCACAGATTGACCACTCCCCTATATCGATCGCTTTATTTGGTAACCATATTCCAACTCCCTAAACCGACCATCTCCCTAAATTGACCACTTAATGTCGGTCCCAAGATCGGTCGATTTGTGAAAAACAAAAAGGATTTAATAGAAATGTAATCTGGGATTTTGAATGGCCAATTTTCGGTGTTCAGGCACAAATTCATATAGTTTGAGGAAAAGGGAAAATAAATACCATTAAGACAATTATCTTTTTCTTTCCCCAAGCACCAATTGGCCTATTTTCATGAGACTGACTCATATCCATTTTGAATGTGTGCAGAGCTTGATATGCCAGTTTATTAACAAATAACTTAGCCTAATGACATAAATAAGAGGTATGGGGCATTCTACCCTGTTATACTTATAGCCATGGGCACTGATCGCCCCCTACACACTCTACAGTTCGTCCAAATTTAGCTATCTATTGAAAAGAATGAATACACATTATAATAGGTCTAGTGGGGTCGGTAGGTAGCTATGAAGAGAATAGCGTTTTAGTGTTATTCTAAAGTTGCATAATCCCATGTGGTTGAGTTTTTGCCATATATCTTACATGGATATATGGGTCATTCTCTAAAACTGGGCACCAAAGTGTGACATGGAAACCAAAAGTGAAAACCTTCCAAATAATAGCCTAATCCAATGTCCTATGAAGGTATGCATGTTGTGCATATGTCAGAGTTGAAAAAAATTAATTTCACTTTTTGAATTAGATCTTATACAAATTGAGCAATACATTAATATCACTCGTGTAACATGAAAATCAAAGACACACCCAGAATCTCATTTTAACATATACATCATAGGCAAACAAGATTTTCTTGATTACTGTTAAGCAGACAAGGTTATGACTTACAAGAAAAAAGTTGGAAAAATAAGTTGAAAAAAGTTTGGCTACATGAATGGTGTAAATGTGTAAATTTTCACATTTTCACTCTAGCGCAAAATCATAAAATTATAATTTTGATATCTTTTGTGGGATAAATTCAATACATGTAGAACCGCTAACATACCTAATAGACAGAGGCTGCCATACTTATTTGACTTGTTATCAATAAAACAAAGACTTAATTATCAGCATCGTAATGTGGAAACCAAATATGTGGTGCACAATTTTGGCGAATAACCCATATATGAGATTAGTTATTATAATTTACTTTACTTTTGTTTGAAGCATGTACCCTGAAATGTTGGACGTAGGTTTGTTTACTAGTTTTCAAGTGAAACAGCATAGCACAGGAGCACCAAACTGGAATACACGTTTAACGAGTGCACTAGGATCTAAGTAGGATCAAATCTAGGTGAGTTTTTTTAATCTGGAATATTTCATATTTCATTGGATTATTCAACTTTAATTCCTTTACCATTAAAAACTAATTTCCAACCTAAAGAAAAGCGACTACCGTGAACATTACTATTGAGTACTATTTCATACCAAAATGCACTGGACAGGAAGGCCTAGGGGTATAGTGTCCTGCAAACCTCGCCTGGTGTTGGGTAGGAGGCATGGACTGGTTGGGTAGTCCGTGTCAAGCTAATGTGGCGGAGGATGCTATTACATAATACTTAATAGTGCTAACAGAAGTGCATCTATAAAAAAAAATAGCCAACAGAAGTATGCAATGCCGCAATCGTCCTGACATCACATCACATGAAGATAAATCAGTCACTGAATCCAAATTAATGATTGCCTCGCAAAGAAAAATATATTAATTTTGCTTTTTCGGCAATACTTTGTACGAAGAAAAGTAGTGTCCAAAATGTCTCAAGCATTGGCACTGCAATTAGTTAGTCCAAGAAAAGAGGGCATTGAAAGGTCGGTGTAATGCATATTAATGCCATATATAGATAGATAAATTTACCGGGAAATTATCAGCAGAGCGTCGGCCTCGACTGCGGAAAGTTGGGAGTTTGGTTCCCAGTCGAGTCAAACTAATGACTTTAAAATTGGTACTTGTCGCTTCCTAGCCTGGCGCTCAGCATTAATAGGATAGGTCAAGGACTGGTTAGCTCAGTGTCAGGATAATGTGACCGAGTGGGATATTGGGTTATGGTGCAGGTGGCCTGATTTCTGAGTGGGGCAGCACTATAAAGTCGCCATGAGTGCACACTGTCTCAAGTCGGTACCCGTCCTGATATGACCTTAGATGTTGCCAGGAGGTAAAACAACCAACGAACCTAGATAAATTAGATAATAAACAAAACCAACATGAATGTGCATAGAATAAATCATGCCGGAGGCATTTTCTACTCGTCCTACTAAACAGGCACGCTGATGTGGCAAAGGCATACACACGAGATGAAATTTTGATGTAACCAAGCTACTTAAAGTTGCATAGTCCGATCGTTTTGAGTTTCTGAAATCTTCTGAGATAAATACACTAGGTTGATCATTATTATGTACCTTACTTTAGCTTAAAATAACTTTTATTTTAAGTGGCTAACCTTTGAGATATTTGAAGTGGAACATGCAAAATTAATTTTGGCAAGCTTGTCAAAAGTCTGACCCCATAGGCTTCTGCAGTAACAGGTTCTAGTCAATTGCTTCAGTATTCCCTCCTATCACTGTCTGTGTGGTGACAAATGTTTAATAAGTACACCAGTATCTAAGTTAGATATGTAGAATCAAATTTAGATAATTGTTTTGGTTTTGAAAATTTGATATTTTCATCGGACTATGCAGCTTTAAGTGCCTCTAGGATTAGAGCTCGCGGTTCCTATTCCAAGCGTCTGATTAGCTCATGGGCGCTGGCTAAAAGGCAGAGGAACTTTGTGGACCAGTCATTAAACACAAGGCAGGCGGAAGTAGGTCAATGAAGTCTTTGATGCTATTCAAAGCCTCCTCTTTCCGTACTCCAACATTAACACACCCACTTCTAACACAAAAATACCGAAAATAGTTTCACTATTACCTAAGGAAAATATAATCTGCTGGTATGAAAATAAATGCCAAGTACTATGTGCGATATGCGCCAAGCAAGGAAAACCTACAGGAAACTTCAAGCTGATAATTCAATTTTATTTTTTATTTTTTGGTACATTAGTTGTTTAAGCAGGGGAAATTTCAGTCGCAGACGACTGGTCTTCCTCATTCCACTGCTCCTTGCCCTATCCTAGTAATGCCGAGCGTCTGGCTAGGAAGCGACAAGTATCAATTTTTAAGTCATTGGTTTGACTCGACCAGGATTCGAACCCACAACCCCACAATCTACCAGCATGGGAGACGGACGCTCTAACTCATTCGGCCATCCCATCTGTGAAACTATTTGAAAACCGAAAGAGAAAAATGTATTCTTTGAAGCTTTCATATTTTTCTCCCCCCCCCCCCTCCGTTTTCATCCCAATTTGGGAAGCATGCTGAAGTGAGTTGATAGTTGATGGTATTTGGGGAGGGGTGAGGGCGTGCGTGGGGACTAGGCGCCTTTGACTCAGAAACTGTTTATTTAACAGGCACATACCTCCCGAAAAAGCAAATTCCGTCAAATTGTTCACATTTGTATTTTGTGTCCACCATTACCAGTCCTGCCTTTGGCACCTCTGTACTGGCTGCACTCCAGGAAGCTTGTCTGCACTCAGGCATGGGTAGGGAGTAACCTCATGCCATAATCAGCGCACGCACGCACGCACGCACGCACGCACGCACGCACGCACGCACGCACGCACGCACGCACGCACGCACGCACGCACGACCACACCACACACTATCCTTTGTCATACATGTTTTCGTACAGGTATGGGTTAATGTCCCAAATTGATATATGAGCCTGTCTCAAAAGGTGCTAGCTCTTCGTTTTTTTTGTCCATAGTAACGATTGACACAAAACAGCACAGAAACGGTTACACTGAAAACACAAGGACATTTGCTTCAAATCAATATGTATTCTATTGGGATTATGAAACACCATGTAAAAAACAAATCAGTTTATCCTGAGCAAATGCATAAGTAGACAGTGTGTTGATCGTTACTATGGACAAAGTTTTATCCCATATTGCTTAGCACCTTTTGAGACAGTCTCATCTGTAGGTTTTTTGTTGTTTTATTGAAGTCACGAGAACTACAATTCTATGCAGGAAAGTAAAATAGCCATTGAGAGAGTTAACCGCACCCACCCACTACGACGCTATGCCCTACATACTTAGAATACCTGAGTTCTAGTAGAATTCTGCAGCAGGTATGAGGACGAATACATTCTGTTGTCATGGCGACTGACCTGCCAATCACTGGATCTAACAGTCCTGACTTCACAAATGATATATAACTAGAATTGATTACTACCCACCAAATAACTATTGAATATCCGGAGTAGTCCTAAATAAATATATGGAATTAACGCAAAGATGAATTGGTACATCATTCTGGATTATGCATATCTGGTGGAAGGGATGGACAGACCAGTACTACAGTAGTGTTTGAAATCCCAATGGCAGTTAGGAGTGTCAGATCGTTGTTTATGATAGTAGCACATGATAATAGTTCAACAAATATGGCAATGATGAAACATAACAGCAATCCCTCGAACAGGTATTGTGATCATATATTGATTCAGTAACTACATTCCTGTGTTCAATTATAGTAATTGCCTGAAATATGCTTAGTTAGGCCTGGGTGGCTTCACGTTCTGCACACCTGATATGTGCTGCCGACTGCAGCTATTAAATGTTATCTGCTGCCACACATCACTAGAAGGAGATATTAAGCAATATCTCTCGTATCGGGCATTTAGTGACAGCAGTCAACAACTAAAAAGATGCCTTTATTGCACTGATGAGCAATAGGGCAGCATCTTACTCACGTCTTAATGTCACTGCGTCACCCATATCGTTTGGACACTGGATATGCATCATGGCAACACCACAACCTTTTGACAGTATCATCACTGCTTCCGGGCGTGTTCTACTAAACATTAACATATAAAATACCAACACCCAAATCTGCCAACAGTAGTCTCACAAAGGATGCATTGGCTATTCAGTCGGTAAACTCTTTTGGTGGTTTAGGGGAGGGGTCGAAGTAAATCCATGCAAGAACCTCTATATAGCCCCCAAAAATGTGCTTGCGACAGTATTAGCGAAAACAGTCGGCGTACAGTTAACAACATCACACACAGGCACTCATTGGCACATGTCACCGAAATGTTAGCCAGTGTTAAGGGATTTACTAGAGAAACTACCGTTTAACTGAGACGTTTCTGAACCCAATTGGAGACTGCAGTATTAACAGGTCACCCCCCCCCCCCCCCACCCTTTCTTTCTTTTCGTGGCTCGGTGTGTGTACTGGGTGATTCGCTGTAGGCGGCATAACGCATAAGGAGGATGGGTGAAATCTGAGTAAACCAGACCCATTGCCCCCTGGGAAGATGGGTAGGTGTGGCAAGGAGGGGAACCGATGTGTATCTGAGGGACAGGTTATTCTGCGTGAGACAAAACGAACCAACCCTATTTGGTTGCCATCTAGCCGAAGGAGTTGAGCGTCCGTCTCCCGCTTTGGTAGATCGTGGGATTCGAACCCCCGGGTTCGAACCGTGGCCGAGTCAAACCAATGATTTAAACATGTATGAGTGTCACTACCTAGCCTGGCATTCGGTATTACTAGGATAGGGCAAGGAGCAGTGTCCACGATTGAGATTTCCCTTGCTGAATCAATTATGTAGAACAAAACCAAAAATAGAATCAGGTTTGTAATATATGTAAGTTAGCGGGGTCATTTATACGGCAGGCTTACAGATGCTCGCCTCGATAGTAACCCATGCGCATATTGATTGATGGTTATTACATTACCATTTTCTTATATACATTGTACATTTATTCACATTGTACCTGTTCAATGTCGCTATTTGATCATGAAACAGACAGTATTGCCTATATATAGTTATAGTATCCGGACCTGTTTGTACTTTTCCGTATTGCAAGTTTTACAGTCTAGCCATATCTGAGGTCATATCGGAATGAGCTCATGGCGACTTTATAGTGCTGCCCCACTGGGAGACCAGGCCATCCGCACCATGATCCTATACAGTCGCATTATCCTGATACTGTGCTAATCAGTCCTTGCCATATCCTATTAATGCTGAGCACCAGTATACATTATACAAGTATACATTCTGTAAGTCACTGGTTTGACTCGGCTGAGATTCGAACTCCCGACTTTCCGCACGGGAAACGTGGACTCTACGGATATGGCCACCGTGTCCGGGAAGTCAGACTTAATATGGTGAAACTTGAAGTTGTCCGATGAGAAGATCGACAAACATGTATTGAATTTCAGATTGACATGCAATTTTAATTAATAATTCATACTGCATTTTAAGTCTTGGTGCATCAATATACTCGTACAATTTAAGGAAATTGACATTGGGAAATGGATGACCTTGATTAGCACCCAAGGATTAAGCAATTGAAATTAAACAACAATAAAAAGAAAAAGTTTAATTAAACCCTAATTACGCTGCACTTTTATAGGAGTTATTTTTTTCATTTCAGTCCAAAATTTAATGTTTGAGTTTTAATTTCGATGCTTGGAAAAGAAAGGAAAGGCGAAAGGAAATGTGACTATTTGAGATCCTGGTTGGAAGCAGCTATTATTGTTGTTGTTGTTGTTGTTGTTGTTGTTGTTGTTGTTGTTGTTGCTGTTGTTGTTGTTATTATTATTATTATTATTATTGCTTCAACAGACCTAAAAAAGATACTATCTCAGACCACAACCACTCCAAGTAAAAACAAAAGAAACAGGGATAAAACCTAGACGAGACGGGGAAGAAACTAGTAACTGTAGCAATCTGGAAAGCATAGCTGCCTTTGTGAGTTTCGGTGTTGCTTAGGTGTTGTTTCGGTGTTGTTTGTGTGTTGCTTGGATTTTGCAGTATTCATCACGACCGTCGGTCGGATAGTGTAAAGAATAATCTCGGAAATTAAGCCACGTGCCAAAAGGTCAGTTTCACATGAGTTTCATCAGCAGATGACTGGACACCAAACCGGATAGCATTGCTTGGGTAAACACACTAGTGTTGAGTACGCATATCTTCACACAACTATATTTAGGTGATTTTAATTAATCAACTGGTGTAATATTTATAACGTTGAAAGATGAGTGGGCGAAAGACTTCCTAATACACTTCATTAAGGACGGGTTTTTAATCTCAGTATTTTTGTCGTTTAAGTCCTTTAATAAGGCATCCATTCCCTGTGGGAACTGCCTACATCGGCAATCCCATGTTTCAGATCGTTCGTCACGGCGTGCCATCTCGGGCGAGTTCTACACCAAAATATACCTCCTACTATGTCAGGTTCAAGTTCTTTTTAACGATATCATACGTAGGTTTTGAACCTGATCGAACTATCCTGTAAAACTCACCATTCATTGTGTATACACTAGTTCCTGATTATTATCCTCAGTCAGAATAATGTGACTGAGTCGGATATCGGGTCATGGTGCTGGCATGATCCCAGTGCGGGAGCACTATAAAAAATCGCCATGAGTGCGCACTGTCCTCCAACAACCAACAAATATACATCAGATAGTATATGAAATGTATGTTAGTAGAGCAGTACAAGGAAAGCATAGTAACTACACTAACACACATTGACCACCATATACTATCCCTCTCAATGGACTCAATTTCTTTTTATTAATATTATGATTAATATTATTATTATTATTAATAATAATTATTCTATATTTATCCTGCCCATAAGGGATAACCGTTGGCACTTGTTTTCACTACTATACAGCACTGGTCCAATTTGATTCAAATCTTGAATTTAGTTTCAGTAATAATTTGTGTTTCTTGTTTACGGGTTGTAATCATTTGTAAATTACAAACTTAAAATCCTGCTTTTACCTTACTTTGTGTTAGTCCATTTACCTATGGTTGTTACTTATGGGTCAATTCTGCAGGAGTCACTTATAGAAGATTGAGAGTAAAGCTAAGATTCCTTACACGCGGTATGTGGTATGCGAATGGCAGGATTCCTTCTACGCGGTAAGCGGCAAGCGTCTCCCCACCCCCACCACTACCATGTTTCCACTCAGCACCCTTGTGTGACCGTTCCGTAATGCTCAGTCGCCTGTCCTCGTGTAAAACTAATGGGCAAGTGCGACTGATGTTTCTATTCGCATACCGCATGCCGCACCGATCGCTACAGGGACCGATCGAGTTGTCACATTCGCATTCGGACGTAAGAAATCACCTCCATTGACTTAGATGCTTTCCGATTTTTTGCCGCATTCGCATACCGCATGTAAGGAATCTTAGCTTTATGTGTTTAACTTTACATATTTTGTTCGCGGTCATTTCATTTTGTTTACCCCAGATATATATATGCATGTAATGCATCATTGAGACTTAGCTCTTTCACTGTGTTGAATACGTGGTTTCGCACACATTTGACTCGAGCTCTCCAGTCATTGCAAACCGTGCTATCCAATCACCAGGCATCACCCAGCTCTGCCAGCCCCCACTCCCACCCTGACTGGTCACCGGCAGCCCTCTTAATGGACAGTCTACAACCAACCACTGACCAGTCAACAGTTCAATATTATGGAATATTTCCACACACAACTTCTACCACTTCCAACGTTACGTTAAACTTCCTCTCACCATCAGCCAGCTAAAGTTAAGCAATACCACCAACAGGCCTGCGTGCTGAAGACTGGGCTTTGATTAGAATAAAAGTGTTTTCCAACCTACTGGTCGTGCCTTCCTCTGCCAGTAAACAATGATTACGAATGGAGACAAACATTTTAGTGGCACCACCACCTGAGCTTTCAGCACACAATTTCCTGAATTTCTAAATAAAACAACAAAAGAACAGTGTATTTAGAATCGATAACTAAAACAGTCACATAAGTAGAAATGGACTTATTTGGAATTTATTTTGGTGGTGACGTTCTGCGTATTGACACAATACCAAAGGCTAAATTAGTAAATAAAATAATTAGATTTCCAATCAGGGCTATATTTAGTCAATCATGTCATCGGAACATTGATATCGATAAGAATCCAGTCGAACGGCTGGATTTATGTAAAACTGACAGTTGTCTCGTCTAGATGTATCTAGTGACCAGGAGGCGATCGATGCTATATATATATATACTGCACTCATTACACATTACCCACCCTTCATTTACCGTATTCTCGCGAGTTAACGCCCATGTGTGGGTTAACGCCCACCACCCACTTCAGTGATTTGTCAATTTAACCGCCC
Source organism: Branchipolynoe longqiensis (assembly GCA_030323885.1). Lineage (NCBI taxonomy): Eukaryota > Metazoa > Annelida > Polychaeta > Phyllodocida > Polynoidae > Branchipolynoe > Branchipolynoe longqiensis. The sequence continues at coordinate 10,258,929 of CM059191.1, forward strand.
AGGACGTTCATCCACCCCATCGTTATTCACTCACCATAACTGGTAACTCGGCTGTTGGACGTCCCTCCTGCCCCCAGTGCGCCGTGCTTAGGCTGAGGGGTACCAAGGTCTGACAGAGGGATCATGTCCACTGCTTAACCCTGTGGAGAAGGCCAGCACCCCATCATCCAGTACCTCCGACACTGCACCCTGTCCACATCGGCAGCCGTCCTCCAGCACATTCCCACTCCCCGTCCGGCAGGCGGCTCCAGCGCTCTAAGTCTAAGTGCTTTCCATTAGCATCTCAACGTAATTTAAACCTCCTGGTATTGGTGCAGTGGGGAAGACCAAGTAGTGGTGGTGGTAATAGTACTGGTAGTGGCAGTAGTTAGAGTGGCGGAGTGCACGAAGTATGTATAGACTACACAAATATATCGGCAAATGCAAGGTATGCCTGTATACTGTACAGGTAGGATCCCTTAATTATAGCAAAAGGCAAACACACAGCAATAACGGGAAATGCGGGTCGTTACACAATTGGTCAAATGAGCTACAAGTGGAGACGAGAATCTCAGAATGGCTTTTCAAAGTAACTACAGTATTGTGCTTATTTTCAGTGCATACCAAGCGCTATCACACATTCATTCAAATAGGTCGCAGTTCGCGAACCGCTACGTGAGTTAGCATTATAAGTTTGATGACGGTATTCTGGTTCTGGTACTAAGGTAGTTGTGTGTTAATGTGTAATATGTATCCCTTTTAACGTAGAGATTAAAGCTGGACCTAGTGATGTCACGTATACATGAACATAATGTTGGGTCATTGGGTCCGCCCAATATTGTAGTACTTATATCTCTTTCTGGATCTGTATCAAATATAGATATAAACGACGTGAGTAGCTCGCTGATAACGTGCAAAGAAAGCTACTGTTATGAACTCCAGGAAGCAAACTGTATTAACAGTCATATCAGCATGACAATAAAATGTGCTCCATGTGCCTGAGCCAGCCTGTGTGTATTTCTTTCATCTGGTGCTTTATTGAACCTTATGATCCTGCTTATGGGGCTGTCACACTACGACGCTTCTCGCCGGCGACCCCTCAACGTGTGGTGTTTTTGGGCGATATTTGGTGAAATATCGAGAAGCGCTGGTGGCGCGTTATGGGCGCGTCGGTACACGTCGGTACACGTCGGTACACTATGTTTGACGTTGACGGTCGGCGACGAAAGTCGGCGCGCGTTATTGGTCGCTGAGTGTTTTGAACATGTCAAAAACCACCAGCGACCGGCAACTCACGGGAGTAAATGGGTAAGAACGCTAGGAGGACGTTAGGCGCGCGTCGCGCTGCGTTGGACGCGCCGGAATAACGTTATGGGAACGCTAGGAAGACGGCGCGCGCGAGGCAGGGTTGTTGCTCACACGTTGCGGCAAACTGGGCCGTTTTTGTTTTACGCCCTAGCAACATTTAAGGTTAAATGAAGACGTCGCGCCAAACTTTTTTTTTTTTTCCCCCAGCGCGTCGACACACGTTGGCCGTGCGCGCATAACGCGCCGCGCTGACGCCGATCTTTTCCCCCAAACCGCCGAAAAGTTTTACGTTTCTCGACGCGCAACATAGTACTTTCAACGCTGACGGGTCGCCGGGACACACGTCGTAGTGTGACAGCCCCATTAGCCTGCACTTGGGTGTAATGCCTCACCGGTTCCACTACTAATGGCCCTTGGCGTGTTTAGATCCCGACGCGTTGGGTACAACTATAGTTGTGCACCAGCATCACTGAGGCACGTTGAAGAGTAATACCCGCGCATCCTCGTGTACCAGTGTTGGGTGGCAGTGCAGCAGGTCTTGGTGGACAAACACCTGCAAGGTGTCCATATGGCAGCCTCATGAATCAAACATTATTACTCCATGTAAATGGTGCCTGCCAATGCGGTGTGTATGTACTAATGCCCGGTACACACCTACCGTTTGTGTGTGCACACCTCCCGTATACGATCGAAAACTGCCCGTTTCGCCCACAAAAATCGCTTGGTGTGCGCTCCCCGCGCACACCTAGCGATTGTGATTCACGCATAAAACTCAGTTTTTAGTGCTAAAAGCGGCCGTTTACGATTGCGATTCGCGATTCGAAAAACGAATCGGCCCGTTTTCAGTTTTAAGCGGGTCAGGTCGAGTCGCGAGTTTTAGTGCGCGAATCCTATATGGGAGGTGTGTACTAGGCATTAGAGTAGGTACACGTGACAAGCTGAGCGACTGGAGCTGGGCGGGTGAGGCTGGTGCTGGACGGTGTGCCGCCCACCACTCACTGTGACTGCCCGACAGGGGGCAGTATGGGGCGGCCGGCGTTGGTGCTGTGTGGCCATGTTTATCTAGCATCCAGCATATACACTGCCTCCCATCCCTGCAGCACCCAGCCTCCCCAGCACCACCTCCTCCACGGTGGTGTCGCTGGTGTCGGCTGCTACTCGTGTAGAACAGCGGGGCCTGCCAGACGTGCTATCGTGGTCGGGCAGAATCGGCCTATGTCCGTCGGGCAGACGAGTGGACCCTGCACTGCTTTATAGAGTCGGGCCGACGGTGAAGTTAGCGCATCACTGTACAGTACTGCATAGGACAGGCGGTGTCCGCCTAACCAATGGTGATATGGCCCCTGTGGTTTGCTTTGACGTATTTACTCTGCGTGCTTAGTAATTTGTTACGGGTGGAGGGGAGAGTGGGAAAGAAGGACATGTGGAAGACCTTAGAACACGATAGCTAAGTTCCATCTAAATAACACGACATGAAATATAAACAAAGTAGCTCCACTTTAGGTTCGTCTATTGTGGTTTTACTTCTTAATATCTAGGTTCACATAAGGACGTGGCTTCATTTTAGAGCGAACATAGTAAACCTATATCAATACTCAGACAACAGCGAGACATCCGTATGTACGGTCACACATCACACCTCTCTCCAGGGCAGATATTGTTAAGAGTCCTGTTACCAAGTACTGCCACATGGAGTGGTGTGGTGTCTATACTGCCACATCGAGTGACATGGTGTCTATACTGCCACATCCAGTGACATGGTATCTATACTGCCACATCGAGTGATACGGTGTCTATACTGCCACGTCGAGTGACACGGTGTCTAGTATACTGCCACACCAAGAAGCATAGTGTCCAACGAGGTACCATCTCAGATAGGTACTAACGCCCAGCTAGTAGCCAACTGTCACGTTCGTCTTACATATCTAACATAAATTCTCAAAATTCACAAACATCTCTCTTTGGCGATGGTGTCAGCAATTGATCTGTATTTATGGATGGAATTGACAAATCGCAACAATTGTTTTAATGTAGCAATGGAAACGCGTAGTTGTATAGTGTATATATGTAAACTGCTTGCGTATATCATGGAAGTGGAATGCTACAAATGGGCCACCATGCCTAGAGCGGGACCCAAACCCACATTCCTACCGTTCCAGGTTCCGCGATACAATGAACCTACCCACTGAGCACATTTCACCTAGGCAGTTAAGATCTAGTCACCTGATATTTTTGCATAAATATTGTATATATACACAAAATATTACTGTTCCAGAAATATTAACTGCATTGCATTTAGAACTACTAAGGATGGCCATGGGATACTAAATGTAATGATTCTTGACAGACTAGTAATCGCTATCTACTGGGTTGAAACTCAAATAGCTCATTCTGTGACATCATACAGAGATGGGACAGTAGGTGCAAATACATAGGGTTATAAAGGACAGTCACAGGGCCTCAAATTCGCTATTAGTCAAGTAGGCGTTCCTTGGGCAGGTCTATTGTAGTGAACTGTTTCTTTATAACCTTCCTCCGCAATTAGTGATCAATGATTCGAAAGATGTTTCAATTATATTTGTTTATAAAGAAAACATATCTAATTGTGTCTGCATTCTTGGCTGATATCTAACAGCTGATAAGGGTCATTGGGGCTGAAGGACTAGGTATAGCCACAGATTGACCACAGTGGCCTTCAGTCTTGATTGAACCCTAAATTACTACATATATAAACCATGAATCATTATATAAAATATCATTATATTATATAAAGTCATTAAATCATGGTAACTGTGAATAAATAAAGATGCTTGATCGTGTTACCGTCCCTTTAAGAACAGCTCACTATAGATATAAGCTAGTTCCGAGAGAGAAAGATCAGTTAAAGTTACTCACCCATTGTATGAGCATATATATATGTACATAATATACATTGCTTTGGGTGGGTCACTGTACTACATTCTATGACAACGTAATTGGATGTGGCCATATTAGGTCATGTGGGAACAGTTGCCAGGCTACATGTGCAAATAAACTATAAATACTGTGACATACCATTCGTACACACGTCACTCAGAAGTATTCAATTTATTATTTTTAGCATTACTTTATGGGGCTGTCACACTACGACGTAACGACGTCAACGTAGGGAGAACGTGAAGAACGTTGAACTTCTCGGCGAAGTATGCAAATTTGGGCACAAGTTGAACGTGGATGCAGCGTAGTGGACGAGAGAGTAACGGCGGTAAAGCGTAGTGATCCCGTCATTCAACGAGAGAGGACAACGTAATGACGCTGACGGAACGTTATTCCATCGCCAGAACTACGTTGCTTTACGTTACCTTACGTTACTTACGTCATTAAACGTTGGCAAAACGCTGAACGTACGTTCTCCTGACGGTCTCCTGACTTTCCCATTACGCCGATTGGACGTTTCCACTTGCTTTAATGTGGGTCAATGAGTGGAACGTAGTGAGGAACGTTTGACTAACGTCCGTTTAACGTCATTGACGTTCGCCGAACGTGTACAGAACGTATGGCGAACGTAAACCCTTACGTTCACGTCACGTCGAAAATTGTGAACAAGTTCAAAACATTGACGTGCGCCGACGTAACACGACGTAGCTCGACGTCAGTGTAACGTCATTATGACGTCATAATAACGTAACCCAACGTACAACAACGTAATGACCAAATGTGATCACGTCAGGCTTACGTTAGCTCGTTACGTCGTAGTGTGACAGGGGTATAAAGGACTTAAAATGGCATACCTGGCATTTGAATGTCTTAAAGCATAGTGGGAATTGAAAATAGCCGTTTCCTAGAGTATAGTGCACTAACAGCAAATTAGGCATAGTAGTTAGACCATGCACGTGGAAGCAGCATGTGTGGTCCAAGAATCATCCCCCATTGTGACAGTTGTAAATACGGCTCTTTCATCATATTAGATTAAGTCCAAAATTAGGAGAAAATACAGTTTCAAAGTGAGACCTTAGTGGCCTGTTGTTAATACGAATAGGAGACATGGGGAGAGAGCTTACTGGCTGCATCTTAAAGTAAAACTAAACTACTAACTAATCAGTCATCTTTATTAAATGGAGGACATACAGAGTACAATAACCTCGCTGTATTTGGAATTAATAAGCAATGCAAACTGACAACGAACACCACAGTTGAATTACACTAATTTCTTTCTAACTCTAGCCCTTTTGTGTTTGTCAATGAAACGCGGAATTAGAGGGGGAAAAACCCCACACAAAACACCCAAATGGGGACATACTGATAAACGGGAGAATGGCGTGGGGTCAAGTCTCTTGTGTATGAGACGTGAGACACACATCTCTTCCTCGACCCAGCTTAATCCTGGATAGAAGGCAATTTCATGACCCACAATTAGCTACGTCTTATCATTTCAGTTCCTGCTTCTGAATCAAACTGAATCTACATTGTTAGAAATGAGGACATAGATGCCATAGTTAATATATTGCATGTGTGGTACAACACATTTCTGTGAAATGGGTAGCTTCGTAATTAGTTTGGCTGCTCACCAGGAGCAGTTAGCCTGTTTAACTAACAGTACACAATGTCTCATCAGCAAATGTAGAAGTTGCTACATACGCATGAAGTACATTAACTTAGTGCGTTTGCTTCACTCATTAATGTTGTCGATTCATGTACTGAGACACCATACTAAATAAGTGAACCATGATCACTATAGAAACCTATAATTCATGCAAAGCTACATCACGACTTCAATCAGAAAGTTTCAGTTACATATAAATTCATGAGATTTATAAATCCTAACACTAACAATGCCTAACTAGACCCAACCGTTCCTTCTGATTAATTTCATCTAAAGTAACTTGAATGGAATATTATGAGTAATTCTATTGAACTCTTATTTAAAGGCATCAAACTGAATAGAACATTTGAGACATTTGAGTAGACTCGGCTTTAATACTAGGACACCTTTAAAATTATAGTGTTATTCACATCTAATAGATTTTCCTGACAAAATGTTGGCAGTACCAAAGTGTTCGTTAGTTTTATTAACCTAATTATATCCCAATCTAAAAATCTAATTAAATAAGAGAATACGCCCACACCCACACCCACATACGGGATATTTAACTTGGAACAATCTAAGTTGCACATTCTACAACCTATTTCCCATGGCTATCCCGCCATAGTGTATTTAGTGAACAGTCAACGCAGCATACGTTTTGTCCTCAGATGGGGTCGGACTGAGCTGCGTGTTTGAATGGGATATCAATGACAAAACCCATGTATAAAGACTTAACCAGGAATGTATTATACTCCTTGCATATAGGCTCACTACGATGGTCTGTCTCAATACATGGTGTGGGTGTGTGGGTGGGGGACAAAACCAAAATGGTACATAAATAGTCATTTCATTGAGAAATGGCAGTATTATCTAAAAACAAAACACACAAAAACAAGCACGCCCACACTGACACTCTCACACATTCCCTCACTCAGACAAACACCTCAAACAGTATTAACAATACAACCCAATACAACCCAATCTTTTATTTTCATTTCTTGACGCTTCTTGTTATGATTCCTTTTTAGCCGTGTTTACACGGGGAATTGTGAAACGATCTAGACAAAGCGATTTATATGAAGCGTTTTAGTGGCGCGTTTACAGGGACCCAGTTTGAAAGTGTGTCGGCACCGGGAACCAGCAGCCTTAGTGGGGAGTCTGTAGCCGGCGAGTACTGCTATTTGTTTAGTTTACATATGTCGATTCACAATATGAATAACGACACCAATGTAGCGGCTACCTTAATATCGCTTGGAATTTAGGGTTAATTTAATTTAATTTCATTATTTGAGTATGTAATTCTGTTAAATATGATCGCATTCAATAGATTTCGGCCTAATCGGTCCCTAACACTGCTGGGCACCAGCGATTAGATACAGCTGAGCCTGTAGCTGGCGAGCACTGCTATTTTACACTATCGCCACCCGGGAACCAGCTGAATCGCTTCATATAAACCACCTCGCGACCTGGTATACATGAAACATTTCATATGAATCGATTCAGCCCTAAAACGCCACAGTGTCGCGTTTACACGGGAAATGTGAATCGATCTAGGCAAGTCGTTTTATATGAGGCGTTTTAAATCGCCCGTGTAAACAGGGCTTTTGTGACTGTTTACAATATAACCTTGAAGTGCCTGTCACACCTTACCGGATTGAGCAACGGAAATAAACCGGACAAAGGATTGCTATTCTGGTGGTGTTCGGTATCAAAATGTACCAAAATGTGTCTTCAAATATCTCAAAAGTTTACCATTTTAAATAAAAGTAACTGTGTCTTCAAATAGCTCAAAAGTTTACCATTTAAAATAAAAGTAACTTTAAACTAATGTAAAGTAGATACTAGTGATTGATCTAATATATTTATCTCAGAAAAATTACAGAAACTCAAAACCATCGGACTATGGCAACTTTAACAGACATGCTGAAAAAACCAAACAAACTGACGGACCGAATTCCCGCAACACCGTCAACGGACTATTCAGGAAGCAAACCGGAGACGTAACGGATGGGTACCGGACATGAAATGGACAAAACAGACTTAAAACGGACACCAACCGTACATGTCAGTCTGGCGGTGTCTGGTACAAGTTTTGTGCATGTTCAAAACTTGACACCGTACACCACCGGACAGAGAATGGACACACCGGATGCGTATTGTATATAAAACGGACATTGATGTATTTCACTGGACAGTGTCCGTTTTCTATCCGGTACCCCAATCCGGTACGGTGTGACTTGAGCCTTAAGGGTCGACTCGTCAAGCTTGTGACAGATGGCAAAAAAACTACACTAGGTCATTGAAGTGTGAGCTGACCTAGTTCTACATAACAATGTGCGTGTGCACTACGGCCCTCCAGGTTCTCACGAGAACACCACTAAACCTCGGGGTGTGAGGTGTGGTTGGGTGTGGTGGTGTGGAGAAACTGCATTTACAGACCAATATCGTGTGTTGATGTTTTATTTGTTGGTTCTTCTGAAGGTAGATTTGTAAGAAGGTAGAACAGACTTAATTGGCACAATGAACTAATGCTCACAGATTATTGAGGGGGAGTGTGATATTGGACTGAGTTTACAAAATGGTGTTCATTTAAAACAAAGATATTACAAATTTATCTCAAGAATACAATTCTTGTAACACAGGATGTGGCAATCTCCATACTATCGGGGAACCGGCCACTTGAAGGCCAACGCGCCTGGGCATGAACGGGGTGTGGTGAACAGAATGGTCGCAGTCCTTTTATTCCACAACAAAAAGAAGAGAAAGGAAGGAAACTATACAAAATACCTTTGCAAATCCATCAATGAGATAGGAACCCGTCTGTGTCGTTCACAAAAGATCGGCCTGTAAAGCACACTGTATTTAGTCAAGTATTCATGGGGGATGGGGGGGGGGGGTACTTTCATATCAAATTGCAGGTGATAGGTGCCCACATCAAATAACACCCCAATAACACCCCACCACCAAGGCCATCCATCCCACCAGCAATAGCCGAGCAATATCCTGGGCCGTTTTGACAGGAATAATTTCCCATTTCGGGACATGTGCTCATACGAGTTAATGAAACGAGCCCCCCCCCCGTCACCGAGGTGCATGTGAGACGGGGCCTCCGAGTGTGGGAGGAGTTTTCCACCTCGCCCACGTTATATTGCAATACAGACTGGGAGACGCGGTGCAAGAAGCTTTGTTGGCTTTTTTGGGGTGGGGGAGGGGAGGGGGAAAAGGGGTAAAAATGAAAGGGTGGTGGAGGCGGGGTTTGGTGGAAGGGTGTGTTTTTACTCTTTTTTACTCATTAGTATGAGCATGCCACCATATTTGAGGTGGTTCTTTATTGCAATGTGAAAATATGCCAGATGTGGTGTTTCGTTTGTTTGTTTATTTGTTGGGGTTTATAACTTTATAGTGCTGCCCCACTTGGAGATAGGTCGCCGACACTATATGACCCGATATCAATTTTGTACGTCATTGGTTTGATTTCACCGGGATCCTAACCCCCGACCTTCTGCACTCTCAGCCTTGCTGATTCGTCCACCACGTCCAGTCACATGCATGTATCGGTAGCAGCATGGGCCTTGAGTCTGCGGAGTTGTGTGTGTGTGTGGGGGGGGGGGTGTAGGTGTGAGGTGTGGTGTGTGGCATGGGTGTGGTGGGTGGAATGGTAGTAATACCCCTGTCACACTACGACGTAACGATCCAACGTGAGCCTAACATGGGCATTTTTCGTCATGACGTTGGGTTACGTCATGATGACGTCAGAATGACGTTAGAATGACGTCGAGCTACGTCACATTACGTCGTGTTACGTCGAGTTGCGTCAAGGTTTTTGGACATGTTCAAAACTTTCGACGTAGGTCGAACGTAAGGGTTTACTGTTCGCCGTACGTTCTGTTCACGTTCAGTGAACGTCAATGACGTTAAACGGACGTTAGTTGTTTCCACAACGCTGCCTCACTACTCAATCCTACGTTCAATACGTTCCACTACGTTGACCCCCATTAAACCCCAAGTGCAAATGCCCACGGGGCGTAATGGGAAACGTCAGGACAACGTCAGGAGAAAACGTCAGGAGAACGTCAGGAGAACGTGTATTCAACGTACGTTCAACGTATCATGACGTAGCGAACGTCACGTAACGTTCTTCTGACGATTGAATAACGTTCATAACGTTCCGATCAGCGTCATTACGTTGACCTCTCTCGTCGAACGACGGTATCACTACGCTTTACCGACGTTGCTCTCTCGTCCACTACGCTGCATCCACGTTCAACTTGTGCCCAAATTTGCATACTACGCCGAGAAGTTCAACGTTCTTCACGTTCTCCCTACGTTGACGTCGTTACGTCGTAGTGTGACAGCCCCATAAGGGATTAGTATGTGAGAGTGGTGTGTGTGTGGTATGGGGTGCGGGGAGTAGTGTGTGAGGGGTGGGGGTGAGGGGTAGTGTGTAGTATGGGGTGTGGAGAGTCGTGTGTGAGGGTTGGTGTGTGTGATATGGGGTGTGTGGAGCAGTGTGTATGGCATGGGGTGCGGAGAGTAGTGAGTGTGTGGTATGGGGATTAGTGTGTTAGGGATAGTGCATGTGTGTAGGGGGGGGGGGGATATGCAGGCTAGGGAGGTCCCATAGGGTGAGGTGCGCATATTGAATGTGGGGTTGTTTGCCTACACAATCCCCTCTCCAGATCCCTTGGGTATTTAGTGCTGGCCTCAGTGAAACATTTGAGATGTTAGCACACCACGCAACTCTATATCGCCATAAAAGCATAATACTGTAGTGGTCTGCACTGACCTCTCAGGCAAGTAACCACATAGACAGGTAGGCGTGGGGAGTGTATTGATATCAGGGAGCCTAGGTGGTGTAATGGTTAGCACACTGGCCCGGAATGCAAAGAGATGTGGGTTCGAGTCCCGCTCTAGGCGCAATATTTCCCATTTTCATCACCCCCCTGACACTGGTTGCCGTGATCAGGATCCTGTACAAGCTTTGCGCTGTATGGTTGTTGAACCTACCCTGTGTATGTATGTGTTAGTGCATTGCCTGTATGTATGTAATTGTAAGCATTACAAGACTTACAATTCCAGGGGGACGAGTGTAGTGGTCTGCACTGACCTCTCAGGCAAGTAACCACATAGACAGGTAGGCGTGGGGAGTGTATTGATATCAGGGAGCCTAGGTGGTGTAATGGTTAGCACACTGGCCCGGAATGCAAAGAGATGTGGGTTCGAGTCCCGCTCTAGGCGCAATAATTCCCATTTTCATCACCCCCATGACAATACTTTTCCAAGTTTGGCGCACTTAGCCTGTAACATCACAAGATGCCTGTTGTTCTTAAATTTAAAGTGGCATTTAATGCGAGCAGATCAGTCACTTAGTAAAATCAGATGATATTTCTGTAAATATACAACCAGGTCACATTCACTATAAGTAGACGACAGCCTCAACAACAGTCACATTTATTAATACAGGACCCTCTGTTGTGTATCAATATCAGGCTAACCCATGTGATCTGGTGCCCGTTTTGGATTCATTGCTTGTTCTGGGATTTACTGCCTGTTGTTGGAAGAGTGTAATATAGGCTTTCAAAACATTGACACACAAAATGGACAGATTGGCAATAATGATGTTTTTTTTCTTGTTTAGAACGTTGTTCAGAGATATATGGCTTTGTTGTTACAATAATAACCACTTCATCAATTGCGAATCATCACATATTAACGTACTTTTTGTCCGCCTTCTCGAAATCAAAATTCAAATGCGAAATCCACAACTTCCCCCTTGCCGAAGTCAATATTGCTATAGTGAGAGTAGTGGCTTTTGCAATGGACATTCCTATTTTGCGAAA
>CM059191.1:10271119-10345548 GCA_030323885.1 Branchipolynoe longqiensis
TGAAAGCTTATGAGAGAAACTACCACCTTCTGTCGAGACCACCAAAATGCAATTTGTCCCCATCCATTAGTTGTTAGTATAAATCATACATTTGGTTTTGTCGCATCATGAGCTTAAACTGAAAGAGGTTGCTCTTCATGAATGTGGAAAAACTATTTTTGTGCGACTTAATTTGCGGTTTAATTATTCCTCAAATTGAAAACTGATTATGGGCTATAAAACTGACTTCAGGCTTCAGGTGGCAATAATTTCTATAATCGTTCCAAGATGGTGCTGGTGAGCTTGGAATTGACTCAACAGTATGCACTAAATACTGTCATCGGTCATCAATACAAGTGAAACCTCAGACTCATTTCTATTTACACAAGTGCCCTTTTTGCTAAACACGCCACACATACTGGTGAAGTAGGGTAAGTGGAGTAAAACAGTGTGCCCTGCAGTGACGAGGGAGGCGAATTAGCCTGAGTATTGAAGTAGCGGTGTTTGATGGCACCCCGATCCCGGAGGTGCCACAAATCTGTAGCCGCCTTCTGAACTCGACGCACAAACTACAGACCCTGCCACCAAGAAAGGACCGTCCCCGCTTAAACTGGGCATGTAGTGCTTAGGCTGCAAGTCATTGCACGCTTCACCATTTCTTGGTGCATGTGTTTATTTTAAGAGCCACTGTATATGGAAGAAGGGCGGGGGATGGGGAAGAAGCGAAGCCAATTCACATAACATATATTTGTGTGTATATGATTTGGTGTGTGTGTGTGTATGTATGTATGCATGTACGCACGTACGCACGCACGTACGTACGTATGTACGTACGTACGTACGTACGTAGTACATACCACACACAACACAAAAAATGTATGTATGTATGTATGCATACCGATTGCATGTATGTAATATATGTATGTATGTATGTATGTATGTATGTATGTATGCATGCATGCATGCATGCATGCATGCATGCATGCATGTGTATATATGTATTTATATATAGTATAGTTATATGAGTCTTACCTTGGTATAGATGATGGCTAACTGTTGTTTCCCGAGGTATAAGCCTCGGATAGTCGTGGTCTAGGGAGAAGGAAGCACATCCGGGTCCAGCAATCTTTACCTACTAATTGAGGATAAAAATGATTGAAATACAATGGATACTTTGATGTTCTTGTCTTGCTACAAGCCATCATAATAGTCGTGGTAGGGTTGGCCACTGGGGCAATCGCTCTCAAGGTCCCAAGGACCGCCTTGTGGATAGTGTGGAGAACAGACTCAAACTTCTCCCTCTCCTCACTCAGATGGACATCCCTGTCCATCTCCTTCACCACAGAATCAGGAATGCCTTTAATTCCGGTAAGCTGTTCTCCTAGCTTTGTGATGACTTCTGCTGGCTTAAACGTATTAAAGTGTCCTTTAATCGTTTCCCTCATCATCGTGGTTGTGAGCACCTTCTTGGCTCTTCCTTTAACACACTTCTTGCGAACTTTGCCACCTATCTTAGCAAACAAACCGACTCGCTCCGTTTCTGAATCAGAGTCCATGGACGACGAATCAGAAGAGGAATCTGAAGAAGAATCCTTCTTCTTCTTCTTCCTCTTAGTTTTCCTTTTCTTGGTCTTTTTCTGAACCACCTTCTTCCGTGCCTAAGTGAACTCGTCTCCTTATGAGCTCACAGCCTTCCTAGACTTCTTTTTCTTGCTGACCCGAAGCATCGGGTCAGGGGATGAATCTCCATCAGGGGATAAGTCGTCAGAGTCGTCAATCTCTGGAGGAGCTGGCCTTTTCGTCCCATGAAGTGTAGACTGGTCACTTTGCTGGAGTTTAAACTCCAACAAACTTTCCATGCACGCCTCCCAGTCAGTTGGTACTATCGTATGTACCCCCGGGTCACTGCCACCGTCCGGCTCAGACATGGTGTGTGCGCCGGCCTGAGGGGGCGGAGGAACCGTCAACACCTGCGATGAGTCGGAGTCGTCCGGTGGACGGCCCTCTGCAGCAGCTTGTGCCACCATCTTACTGTGCTTTGTAGCCATCAGGAATTTGGAACAATCGAACGAAAGTTACCAAAAAGACCAATGCGCATAGACTAAATGTCACAAAAGATTATCTGGATAACGATTGTGCATCTAGTGGTGTAGTAAAACGTGTTTAAACCATTTCTACACAGAAGTGTATAAGCCAAAGTGTATTGTCGTAGGTCGCCGGTATCAAACCAAACCATACGAGGGGTAGGGACCAGTGTATCGGGACCCTCCCACACTCTCTGTTCCATACACTTCTCCCCCCTGCGGCTACTGCACCAGCAAGTTGGAGAAAATGCTACGAAACTTGGAGCGTACGCCTAAAAAATGGGGAGTCTTTAAAAGAAACCCACGATAATTTCCAACGCGAATCCATAAAAGAAACGCGGAAATAATCCCCCAAAACACGAGATGAGGCTCCAGCCAACATCGCTCTCCATTCGGCAATGGCCGGATTGTTGAAAAAATCTTACCCGTGATGTGGCACCAACCAACAATGACATAAACATACAGAGATGCCAAAAAAGTACTCTCAAAATACTTGTCTTTCTAGAATGGCTGGAGCCAAACCGAAAATCCGGTTCCATACACCCCTTACAGGCCTCGCTCCAAAGCCAACCGTCAACAACGCAGTAGAATCCATGCATGTTTAATTCATAAAAAAATTTTGTTTAAATCGTAAAACGCCACTATATGCACAAATAATTTGTTTAATTAACTTGTAAGAACCATATACTACACAAGAATACGTATCCTCCTGCATTCTTGGGTTTTAATATCAATATAAAGCTATTTACTATAGCGATAATCGAGTCAGAAGGGTTCGACAAGAAAAACAAAATGGTGGTACTCAAAACTAGCGTACCGGATAATGAATCGGTTTAATGCCCATAAATGCGTTAATATATAGGACAATTTAATCAAATTCACACAAAAGATCCTAAAGGTCTTTATAAAGCATCATATGAATTATTTCCATAAGCTTACTGTGAGTTTTGGAGTTATTTGTACAAAAATAATGCTGAATAACTCGCAAATGTCCAAAGCTTGCGAGTAAATTATGCTAATTACTGGACCCGGATGTGCTTCCTTCTCCCTAGGCTATAGACTAGCCTGAGGCTTAGTACCGAGGTAAAACACACATACACACCCACTCATATATAGCTGTGTGAATGGTATGTAATCTATTATGTGAATACAAATAACATCATCATCATCATGCTGTTGGTCACGATGCGACAAAGACTGCTTTCATTACTTGACTGCCGCTCTCCATTTAGCTATCTGCTGTGAGAGTTGCGTCCATGAGTCGGTCTTAATGTCTCTCAGCTTCAGGTTTCTCTTGATGGTATCCTTGAACCGGGGACGAGGGTGCCCTCTCTTTCTGTAGCCAGAAGACAGTTGAGAATAGAGGATCTGCTTTGGTAGCCTGTCTGATGACATCCTCATGAGGTGTCCAGTCCACCGGAGATTCTTTTTGATCAGAAGATCTTCCATAGAGGGCAGCCCCGTCCGTTCGAGTATTTCCTTATTTGTCACTTTGTCCTTCCAGGTTAGCCTCATGATTGAACGCAGATGTCGCATCATGAAGGCATGCAGCTTTTTCACCTGTCGTCTGTACACTGTCCAGGCCTCGGCTCCGTATAGTAGGGTGATGGCACGATTGCACGGTAGATCTTACCTTTGACCCGAATGGACACATGGTGGTTGTTCCAGAGTCTCTGGCGTAGTCGGCCAAAAGATGTGCTAGCCTTGGCCATCCTCCTCTGTATTTCAGCATCAATGCGTCCATCACTTGATATAGTGCTTCCGAGGTAGGTGAATTCCGGAATAGAGTTCAGCTTGTTTCCATCAACCATGATATCCTCCTCTCGGGTTCTTGTAGAGTTGGGTTGGTACAGCACCTCCATCTTCTTGATGTTAATCTTCAGGCCAAACTTCTTTGATGCATTGGAGAAAGCACCCACTATTTTCTGGATCTCTTCAGCAGAGTGGGCAACCAGTGCACTGTCATCTGCGAATAGTAGCTCTCTCACCAGTATCTGAGTAGTCTTGGTCTTCGCTCTGAAGTGTGCGACATTAAATAGGTCAGCACTCTGACTGGACGTTATACATTTCATGAAAGCTGCCTGCAAAAGTGTTGAAGTGCTGCTGGCTTTTGCAAGTTACCAGCAGCACTCTCTCGGGGAGCAAATAGAGGTTTCACACCGGCAAGAACATGTCAAGACAGGCGCAAAACTATTTGTCCCTGCAGTGGCTGGTCGGGAGATGTTGGGAGTTCCATACATCAACCGCCCTTAATGCTGCCACAGTGACATGGTTTTCTGTTTAGGGTTTGCTCCCTTAGCCTTCGGTTCTGTCAAGAACCTGTACCACAAGGCAGTGGTTTACAACTCTGCAAGGCAGGGGCGTCAAACTTCCTGAGGTATTGCTATACCTGCAATACCTGCATACCAACATACAAATAATAAAGGTACTCATATATGGGTCACTCTCCTGAAAAATGGTCAGCATGGGATGGGATTTTAAAACATCAATAACAAATATTCCTACTTACTTTTTTCCTAATACTTTTCATATTCATGTTCAGATTTGATGTAAGAAATAAGGGAAATAAAATAAACTGTGTGCAACTTTGGTCCTTTTAGTTATGAAGTGCTTTTGTACTAAAACACCCCTTTTTACAGTCAGCCATTTGTTGATTGATTGATTGATTGGTGGTTGTTTTACGCCGTGTCGGCAGCATAGGCCATATTCACGGCGAGAAATGTTGTTTTTTGTTCAAACCATCGCTTTTACATGTAAAAGCAGACAATCAATTATGTGCCAATAGACACTCATTAAATTAGAAAGATCACAATCATATATTTGTGGTCAAGGGAAACAAATTCCCATAGAAAAAGAAAAGTTTTATTAATAATTGATAGAATCTATTTAGTAAACTATATGAGGTGGTACAGTCCAGCTGCCCTCAAAAAGGCTAAAATGTTTTCCTGTTTTACCTTAGTAAAAAGGTCATGCATACTGTCTGCAGTGTAGAACTGTTGGCGCAGGGCCAAAAAATCAACGCAACTTAGTAAAATGTGTTTGAGTGTCAGCGGGGACTGACACCCAATACATTCAGGGGGAGGTTCCCCCTTGAGCAGAAAAGCATGTGTAAGCCACGAGTGGCCAATACGGCAGCGGCTAAGGACCACTTGGTCCCGCCGACCTCCCGCATGAGTCTGTGGTGGCTTTCCCACAGATGGTTCAATTTCTTTAAGTTTATTAATGTTTTCATCCCACTCATGTTGCCATTTGGATTTCATGTGGGTGGCTATTAGTGGTTTCAGATCAGAGTGAGGGATCAAACACGGTTCAAGATCACAATTCAGGGCCTTCTTCGCAGCCCGATCAGCTCGTTCGTTTCCTTGTATGCCGGCATGGCCAGGCACCCAGCACAGGTGGATGTCATACCCATCCGTTGTCAGTTGGTTCATTTTATAAATGACCGTTGCTAGAATAGGGTGATTCATTTTCAGTCCAGCAACAGCCAGGAGGCAAGAGAACGAATCACTGTATATAACATAGTTAGTGTGGTTGGATACCTCGATACACTCCAACGCGAGAAGGAGTGCTCGGGCTTCTGCAGTAAAAATCGAGGTCATTTGTAATCATGCCATTTGTAACATGACATATGGGACATGGTTGAATGCTTACTAACATCTTGTATTGCATTGATATAGCAAACAAAACAGTTCCCAAATCAAAAAGGAAGTATCTATTAGCGTGTATGCATGCTTACATTTTTTTATAATTATTTTATGTCTTCAGAAATAACATTACAAATTTCCATCACACATGTAACCAGTGGTGTCTGGATGCCACACAAATATTGTACACTAATTATTCAGTGAATAAAGCATGGCTGGGAATCACTTTTTTTTAATGAATATAAGCACTACATATTTCTGTATACTATGCCATGATTAATATGCTTCTAAGTATGAAATTATTTAATTCTGCTTAGATTTTTACTAAGCAGACTGTGTGGTGTCCTAAACATGTGTTACATCTGAGCAACACATCGTTTACTGCCATAAGACATAGCTTAATCATGGAATACACCTTTATTTTTTATCTCGTCAATTTATATTTTACATAGATGTAAAGCGGAGATTTCCAGCTTTCATTTGCAACCAAAAATTGTTAAAAATTCAAATATTAAATTGTAACTCTCCATGTGACACTTCTGGCCAGTTTTGAGAGTGACCCATATACTATACTATCTATTTCGCATATAAATTCAGCGGGCAACTTTCCCAAGACCTGGCTGGATTACACAGTGACAGCCCAAGGCGGCCTGCCAACTGTGACATGCTCGGCAATGCTCGTAACGTCTTCCACCATTAATGGAACATATCAGACAGGGAGCTGCTTACCCGATATTTGCAAGCTTACCTGTCACCCGACGGGTAACAGCTCACCCGACAGGGGAACAGCTCACCCATCGAGTAGCGGCTCACCCGACAGGGGAACAGGAGAGCAGGGGAACAGGTCAACCGACGGGTAGTGACTCACACAACAGGGGAACAGCTCACTCGTCAGGTAGCGGCTCACCCGACAGGGGAACAGGAGAGCAGGGGGAACAAAAGTGACTCACCCGACAGGAGAACAGGCTCACCCGAGAGGGGAACAGGTCAACCGACAGGTAGCGACTCACCCGACAGGAGAACAACGCACCCGTCGGGTAGCGGCTCACCCGACAGAGGAACAGGGGAACAGGTCAACCGATGGGTAGCGACTCACCCGACAGGGGAACAGCTCACCCGGTATTGGACATTCACTCAAAAGGGTGCATTTAACCATTATTGGGCAGCCCAACCAATATTGAGCAGATCACGCAATATTAGGTAGTTCACTCGACTGTGAGCAGCTCATTCGTCATTAGAAAACCCACTTGACATTGGTATTCACCTAACCGAGCATCTAACCCGATATTGGAGAGCTCACCCGACAGTGAATAGCTCATTCAACATTGGGTAGACAATCCGACTGAGCAAGATAGCTAAGCAATGAGTAGCACACCGCACTGAGCACACCACACTGTTCGTCCTTAATTTCTTTTCTCCACTGAGTAGATTACCCACATCTATCCTCACGGCACATAGCCCTACAATGTGCAGCTTCTTTGCTCATGTTGGCATCCCTACCCCCCACCCCACCCCACCCCACCCCACCCCACCCCACCCCACCCCACCCCACCCCACCCCACCCCACCCCCCTGATAGTAGGTTTCCGAGCCAACACTAAGCAGTCCCCTCTCCTGTAAGCCCCGTCATTATGGGCACCTTTCCATTGACCTTGACTATGAGTGATCTAGCAAACATTGAGCAGCTCTAGGCAGCTTACCTGATGTCATGTGGTGGTAATTAGTGTCATGTACTTGTGTGTATAAGACTTGTCGGCCTCCAAACAGCGCCTGTCCCACTTATCCAACACAGTTATGAATCAGTCCACACACTAATACCAGCTTTGGGCATGCATTGCACACCCATCCTTTATGAGCAATAAATATTAATCAAAAAGGTTTCATGGTGTAGTGGTGTGAGGGTGGGGATGGGGGGTCGGAAAGCACTGCTTGGGGCATCACGGTCCGCTTTAATGTCAGCGAACAACTCTCTGGTGAAGACCCTGGAGTCATGTTGCTAATGTTACACCCTCCCACCCCACCCCAAACAAATCCTGCTTTGACGATAAACCTGTCGAGGCTACATAACTATGGTACACAGGGGTGGGCCTCATGGTGTATGTTACCGTGCCTATATACACAGGGCAGCTCCACACTGTGTACATTTAAGGCGCAGTGCGTTTTATTTCGGGTACAGGCTCAACCTGTTCTTGTTAACTAGTCCCATGCCCGTAGTTTTTTCTTGTTGTTGAAGATTTATACTGCCTATCATGGATAAGCCTGAATAGGCTTGTTTTCACCATTAGACAGTTTGTCGATAGAAAGCCCGAGCCTACACTTTTACCGACCCAAGGGATTTTTAACCTCCCACACCACATAGACATAGTATGAGAGCAACTGGCCTTTGATGATGCTGTAAGTTATACACATCTCCAAGTGTCGTCTCAGTGCTGCGTCTTACCATCAATTCGACACGGCCCATACCTAATGTTTATAAAAGCATGGGCTCAGGTACAAATACACTGTACATTGGTTAGCTATTTGATTTGCTCTATTAGCGTGTTACCTCCGAGTAGCATCTAAGGTCATATCAATATAGCTAGTGCCTTTTAACAATAACAGTGCGCACTTATGCAGATCTATACTGTCCCTTTGGGATACAATATCACTGGTACTATGACCTGATATCCCACTCAATCACATTATACTGGCATACCGCCAATCAGTCTTTGCTCTGTCTTAGTAATTCCGAGGACCATGTATCAATTTTGTATGTCTTTGGTTTGACTCAAATGAGTTTTGATCACACAGCCTCATGCAGAGGAAGCAAGACACTCTATCCACTTGGCCAACCCGTCCAGTCAGGGAATAACGGTAAGAGGACATTAAGCAGCAGACTGACCCAGGAGTGACCTCATGTCTGACAAAACATGGTGCACATGATATACATGGGGACAATACTGAGCAGAACCCAGTTCCAAAATGCAGTTCTGTTGGGTTCTAGCGGGCATGCTACGAATGAGGAAATAGGCAGCCCGATCAATGAGGCCAGGGCACATATGCTGCACACTAGATGGCACAGGGTGGAGGACAGCGCAAGTGTAGTGGTACCGCCCGAGGTATTCAACCAGAATCCCCGAACACACTGAGCACTGCACCTGTAGCGATATACACTTAATGCTGCCCAGTGCTCAGGTAGTCATGCCAAAATGGCGAACTTTACTGAAGCAGAGTTACAGAAACGGCACAGAATGGACAACAACGCAAGTGTAGTGGTACCGCCGGGGATATTAAACCAGATCGCCCTAATGGTGCAGTCACACTACGACGTAATGGCCAACGTGACTCCGATGTGGGCGACTTTCAAAAAACCTGACGTGATATGCAAATACGGGGCCAAGTTGGACGACACAGCGGCGTGGTCGACGTGGGTGTAACGACGGTATAACGTCTTCGGTGGGTTGGTTGGTTGGTTGGTTGGTTGGTTGGTTGGTTGGTTGGTTGGTTGGTTGGTTGGTTGGTTGGTTGGTTGGTTGGTTGGTTGGTTGGTTCAGCACTGCACCTGTAGCGATGTACACTAAATGCTGTCCAGTGTTCAATAGTCATGCCATAATGACGAACTTTACTGACGCAGAGTTACAGAAACATCACAGAATGGAGAACAGCGGAAATGTAGTGGTACCGCCGGAGATATTAAACCAGATCCCCCTAACATGTTCAGCACCGCACCTGTCACGATGTTCACTAAATGCTGCCCAGTACTCGGGTAGTCATGCCATAATGGCAAATTTGACTGAAACAGAGTTACAGATACGAGCAGGTTTTGCGGGTGGGTGACAAAAACATTGTGTTTATGTGTATATGAGTATTCATGTATGTATTTGGTTCGATGAGCACACAGCATTTTTTTCACATGGCATTTTCAAGTAATTAGACCAGTTTTCTACACATTTATTTTAATTTGGGAACACATGAAAAGCAGGTCCCTATTTACCACAAAAGGCTTTCCTACATTTGATCTCCAATTAACTCCGTAGGTGTGTCAATTATTAACCACGGCTAACACCGTTGAATGCCATGGGATTATGAAGAAAATCGACCTCCCTCGAAAAAAGTATATAAAGGCTTTCCTCGTACATGGACAATGAATGATTGGCTAATGTGTCATAATGTGGGCTAACGCAAAAACAACACATATACACACACCTGCCCTGGTATTCCTGTGCGTTCTGTCACTGCTGAGGTGATTACGGCTAGTTAGATATATTTCATGAATAATTCGGATGTCAGTTTAAACACTGCCTCATAGTGGGTAACATCTGTTTGAATAGAGGCAATAAGCCAGCATGAGTGTGAGTGCTTCCCAGTAGGACCTGCTGGTGGGAGAGTGGGGTGGCATTGGGTGTAATGTAGTTGTCTTACATACTGTTAACCCACCAGATGTGAACGCGCTGAATTGCCAATACTGACGGAGGACCCACTCACGTGATCTTCTGTACTGACTAGATTAGTGTGCAAACTGCATTTACACAATGCAGGAAATACAACAACGAAGTGTTATTGACGGGTTCTGGAAGTTTGCTGGCGTCATTTATTGCCGCATACAGCTACTAGTGGGATGGGAGCTACGTGGCTTTGTGCATGAACTCACATTACCGAGACTGGGCTTGGCAAGTGCTCAGGCAATACTATAGGTTTCCAAAACGAGGCTGGCTACCACCAATTTTATTTCACAAAGAAATCACGGACCAAGCTTCACCGAAGGTAACAGGCTTTACCGAAGGCAACAGAAGAGGAATACCGATGTACACAAGACCGAGAACACAATTCACAAATGGACGACCAATCTGAACTCACTCTTCAATTGTGCCTGTTCTATTAAATGGGATACTATGTCATTATATTTTTGTGGTGCATTAGTTGATTAAGCAGGGGAAACTTCAATCGCCATGACCCACGATGACCCAGTATCCCATTCAGTCACATTATCCTGACACTGAACTAACCAGTCCTTGCTCTATCCTAATAATGCCGAGCGCCTGGCTAGGAAGCAACAAGTATCAAATTTTAAGTCATTTGTTTCACTTGACCAGAATTCAAACCCGTGGTTTAACATGCACATTACTACTCCAGTACAACCCTTTTAAACCAAACTCGGTTAAACCAAACGATCGGTTAATCCAAACTTTTTTTCGGCGCCCCGGCAAAATACTACCATTTATCATATAAAAAGGTTGGTTAAACCAAAGTCGGTTAATCCAAAGTATCGGTTAAGCCAAACAAAGTTGTCGGCCCCAGGCCACTTCCGGTACAGTTAAACCAAACTTTCATGTGGTTTTAAGGTCATCTGACACTTTTTATATGATAAATGGTAGTATTTTGCCAGGTCGCCAAATAAAGTTTGGATTAACCTATCAATTGATTTAACCGAGGTTGTTACATTCATAATGCACCCCCGTTTCTGCCAAAGCCAAGTCAAAGTCAAAGCTTGGTTAAACCAATGATCGGTTAATCCAAACAAATTTCTAGGGTCCCTTCAAGTTTGGTTTAACGGGGTTATACTGTATTGATACACCAGGGCACAGAACATATGTTAATCCTATGCTTCATTCAGTTTGCTTTAATTTCACCCCTCACCCCATGTTCTAAGACCCGGATAGGCATTTCTGCATTAATCTGATTGCCTAGTCTGGTGAAGGCAAGATAACATAGCAGACCCCCCAATATTACGGAATGCCGACACGCGGCCGTCCCGCCCCTATACGCCCACAGCTATTGGACAAACACCACGGTGCAATATTCTCGCCAGTCACGTGTGTGGCAGTACACCTAATATAGTTGTATAAACAATGCTGTGTGTACAACAAACACGCAATTTACCACTATTACTATTTCATAAATGATAAACGATATTTGCAATGATGGAGACAATACCTGAAGTGCGACGAAATAATAGTTAGAAGACAACCTTTTGTGTGGCAGTTCTGTGTGTTCAGCTGTACGTCCCGTCCCGCATTGGAGGTCTGTCACTACGACAGTATGAGGAGACACAGGGCTCCCAGACAAACAGCGACAGCACACCATCAGCTGTTAATAACAAATCATACGCAGTGAACTGCTGGTACACCGGGCGGGTGGTCCTAAATCAGTCCATCGTACTGGGGCATGTAGGGACGGGACGCCTTAGGTGGCAGTGCTTTAGGTGGCAGTGATAGACCCGTGTTGCAAACCCCGGGCCCTGACATGGCCTCGGGACCGGATGGTGCAGAGGGCGACTGGGGACGTGTGCAGGGGCGGCGACCAGCTTTTCATATCATATGCAAGGACGGGCACTACTGCGCCCACGGCAAACAGCTGCCTATAATTGAGCTTTTTTACACACCCGCCAAGATCATAAGAAAGAAAGAAGGCGGCGGCACCGCTAAAAGAATGCACACAATGATGGCGCAGGAGCAGAAGGTGTGCATGTATGTCTCTCTGTGTTTCTCTCTCTATATATATAATACATCTCTCTATTAAGTATTATTTCTTCCTACATATATACTTGCAGATGCCTGTCTGTCTCTATGTCTGTGAGGTGCATGGACAGGAGAGAGTGGGGTGTGGACATATGTCCCTATACACACATGGGTACATGGAGGTGCCTGTCCATCTCCATGTATGTGAGGTGCATGTGCAGGAGAGAGTGGG
This sequence comes from Branchipolynoe longqiensis, assembly GCA_030323885.1. Taxonomy (NCBI): domain Eukaryota; kingdom Metazoa; phylum Annelida; class Polychaeta; order Phyllodocida; family Polynoidae; genus Branchipolynoe; species Branchipolynoe longqiensis. The sequence goes on from CM059191.1 coordinate 10,283,495, forward strand.
GTATGCACATATGTCCCTATATATATACAAGGGTACTTGGAGGTGCCTGTCCATTTCCATGTATGTGAGGTGCATGGACAGGAGAGACAGTGTGGTGTGCACATTTGTCCCTACATGATAGGTTCTTGGAGGTGCCTATCCGCACATCTGCATGTTTATATGTTGGACTTAGGGGTGCTCACCTGTGCATGCATGGTTGGCCTGTGGACATGTGGTGCCCAGCTTTACATGGATACACCAGACTCGGTGGCCTAATCGGGAGAGCGTAGGCTTCTCATGCAGAAGGTCGGGAGTTCCGGCTCCCGGTCGACTCAAACCAATGACTTACAAAATTGATACTTGTCGCTACCTAGGTTGGTGCTCAGCATTACTTGGATAGGGCAAGGACTGGCTAGCTCAACAATGTGACTGAGCGGGAAATTGGGTCAGGGTGCTGGCGGCCTGGTCTCCCAGTGGGATAACATTATAAAGTCCACATGAATGTGGACTGTCACAAGTCAGTACCCATCCTGATACATGGACACACGTGTGTGGAGAGGAGTGTCTCGTTGGAGGCAGGCGCACCCTGGGAACATAGCCAGGTGGTGCCGGGCTGCTGTGGGTGTTGCAACCCGCATACCAGGCCCCGACTACTGGATGGTTGCTGCACTGTGCTTCCGACACAGAAACACTGCTGCTTCACTACTAGGTCTCCTCACGAAACCATCAAACACGTGTTTGTTTGTTTGAGTTTGACATTCTAGCAAAATCTAAGGTTATATCAGGACGGGTACCGACTTGTGACAGTGCGCACTCATGACGACTGTATAGTGCTGCCCCACTGGGAGAACAGGCCGCCCTATGCTAAGTCTATGCTAATATTGCTATGACTAGTATGAGCCACATAGGTGTTCAGTTGTAATTCAACAGCCTATGGCCTGTGAGCATAGCGATGGCCTCCTTTTTTTGTACAATAGTTGCTTAAGCATGGGAAATTTCAATCGCGGACAATCGGTCTTCCTAATTCCACTGCTCCTTGACCTATCCTAGTAATGCCAAATGCCAGGCTACGTAGAAACAAGCATACATCTGTAAATCATTGGTTTGACCAGGGTTCGAACCTGCAGGTCCTAATCCCATGACCTACCAACACGGATGGCAGGCATTCAACTCCTTCAGCCATCCCGCCTTCAATGATAGGGATATGGCCTTCATTGATAGTGATATGAAATTACAGGGCACCTAGATCCTGTTACCACCTTACGGCCCTAATTGCAGGAGACATTGCTTTATGTGAAAGAACATGAACTTGAGCAATCACACTAAGGCGCCCCAAGTCAACGCACCACGTTAGCCTTTACTTCAGTCAAGATGTTGGACACGCCTTGTCCAATCAACAGGCTGGTCACGTCAAGCCTGAGGACAGTTGAAAGTGTACAATTATAGACATATGAAGATAGCTAACTAGAATAGAACGCTTATGCTAGTTACAATATTGTTTTATTAAATGCTTTCCTTAGAGAAGGTCCATCAGGAAATGTCCCGACGTGAGTATACGATAATATGAGGGATAAGAGCTGCACATTATCACAGATTTGTCTGTGGCTTGCTGTGGTTTTACGTCCTACTAACATCTAAGGTCATATTAGGACGGGTAGCTAATTATAATGTTCTCTGTGCTCTAGCAGAGAGCGGGCCGGATCCTTTTAGTACGAACAAGGCCCATAATATCACACTACAATGGGCTACAGTCCATGACATCAATAGCTAACCCACGGGTCAGCTATAGTAGGAGTCGGCGGTATGTGACCGAGGCCCCAACTACCCCTAGACTGGAGATGAGATTAAAGACTATCTGTGCTGCAGACATGGGCTGCGAAGGTTGTTATCTGCATGTCCTCTTACTAACAGCTCGCCCTCATCTTCGGCAAGTGTAATGTTAGCTACTCTCCGGGGTCTTGAGTGTCACAGAATATGGTCATCGGTTAATTTTAACTAAAACGTTTGTGAGTAGTGCTAACGCCTTGGATTCGCTTCGCTTCAGATGAGAGACGGGCGGTCAGATTAAGGCAGCGCCCCGGGCAGCTCCGGGTGTGAGTGCGCAACAGTTGTCGGCTGACTGTGGGGTCGGGGTGGGGGTAGGGGTACCTGAGAGGGGCTGTGAGGGTTGTGAAGGGGGCGGGCGGACACCTGACCACTGTACTGGTCGACATGGCAAATAGTGGCGCCACCTGCTACAGGTCCAGCATGGGTCAGTGGGGATGGTGGTCAGTCGACAGTTTACTAATGACTCCTGACCATAGGTAGCTACTGAGAATTATACTGTTATCATTATTATCTTCTTTTACAAAAATATTATTTATATTTGATATCGGTGATTCTTGCCATGTTGTTTTGGCGTTGGTTATATTAATTAAACTCCTTATGTGGTACTTCCTAACACCTTTTGCTTCAGCTACATTGTCCGTCGGTGCGTTAGTACCGGGTATGGAGAGAAGACAGTTGAAAGCCGCATCACGATTTCCAACTAAGGCTTGTAGACTGTGCGAGAATCACCCTGACAACGGCTGTTCCATATAACGGTACTAATCTCTGACCTTGGTGGAATAATGATGAGGTTCTTGACAAACGTTGCTTTTATGGATTTTCTTTTTCATAATCGTATCATCGTCAATTGATTCCAGTGTAAGTCTACACACTAGGCTAGAAAAATAAGTAGGCCTAGCCCTGTATGTTACTACACCCACAGCAGGATTGCCTGTAACGATACACCGTAATGCTGTGGCTTTAACTAGCATACATGACACTAAAAAGGCGTGTAAAAACAAGTTAATTCAAACACACCAATGTACGTCATGAACAGGGACAGCAGACAGCCTGCATCAATTGTCACTTCTCCTACACTACTCACGGTGAATTTGCTGTGGGCGCTCCAAGCCCATTTCCGTATACTACTACCAGCGACGTCTGCTCTGGATGCCATGGGGATCTCACTGCCAACGACGCGAATATTCCTCACATTGAAAGTCGTGGTCATACATGTATGCTAGCAGGATTTGTGCTAAGCATATTCATTAAATGCCAACATGGTGGTGATAACACATCCTCTGTTGATAGACATTGCAATGTCCAATATAATTGACATGGGGCCGATCCAGTCTGATATGTTTTGTTTGTTTGTTGTTGCTTACGTCCTAGCAACATCTAAGGTCATATCCAACTTGTGATAGTACGCACTCGTGGCGACTTTTATAGTGCTGCCCCACTGGGAAATCAGGCTGCCAGCACAATGATCCGATATCCCACTCAGTCACATTAACATGACACTGAGCTAGCCAGTCCTTGCCCTATCCTATTGATGCCGAGCGCCAGGCTAGGAAGTGACAAGTATCAATTTTAAAGTCATTGGTTTGACTTGACCAGGAACCAAACTCCTGACCTTCCGCATGGGAGGCCCGCGCTCTGCCGATTAGGCCACCTCGCCCGGTCCCAGTCTGACATCACCGATCTTTTGGTGTGAAATGTGTTATATGTAAAACACATCTGTTTGTTTTGCTTACATAAACAATGTGCTACTTAAAACACACCAAGAACAGGAACACAACTATGATACTGAAAGAAATAGGTGTGCATATTGCCTGTACCAACTGTGCCTACTGACAGCCACATATGTGCACATGCATAATGACAGTAACAGAGTACTAATGAGGTGCCTTGGCCCTTATGTGCTGTCACTGCCCACCACACCCAATAACAAGGGGAGCATGGCGACTCGCCATGAAGCTGTACCGTTAAACACCACATGCAGTACGCCCCCCCCCCCCCAATCTCCTAGAAGCTCCATACACACGCGTGTCCTACCATTTTCATGGCAGCTAACAATTTATCGAACAGACCAAGTATCAAGTTACCATGCAGAGCACAACTAGGGACCGATTTACACACAATTTCCTTGTTATTCTTGCAAAATATATATGTACCACTAATATCAAAAGGTCTGCACCAGAATGATTACATACCACGACTTTGAAAGTACCGAGGACCTGCCTTTAATGTGAAAGAGCTTCCTAAAATTACCAACCAATGAGTTGATTTTCACCTGTGATTCGTTAGTAAAACGCACAAATACTATCTACCCCATCGACCCTACGCCACACCTCCATCGAAAGAGCCCCTGTTAAACGCACAGTACCCCCCCCCCCCGACACACCCACCTCCACAATACATCATGCGAAGTATTACTGCATATATCACAAGGCACAGCCGCCAGTGCTCCCACTGGGATACACTACCACACCATGATAAATCCTAAATTACCAAAGTAATATTTTGGAGCAGATGCTTAACACAAATGTGTAAACACCCAGTAGTAGCCCTTGTGAGACAGCAACGCTACGTGAATGAATGTGCCCTGGAAAACTGCACATACACCTACCCAAACAACTTTTTCACAATACTCCATGTTGATGTGAAATTATCAGCAAGTTATCATTACGGCCGCCAGGTGCGCCCCCCCCCCCCTCATATAAGGCACATCGACGGGGACATGGGGGAAAACAGGTACAAGCAGGGTGCATGAACCCGCGTCTACCTCACGTAGCTGCAACGTCGGCACGGCCCAACTAGGGGCGGGTGTACCCAGCGGTTGAGGTTTCCTCTACACGGCGCTAGTTCAGGTACTGTGGCGTGTGTGAGGTGACTACAGGGGTAATCCTGGGGCACTGCAGTAGCACTACTGAAGCATCCTGAAATGTGATCCAGATACAGCCAGCTGCATTCTTACTGCAAGAGGTGTGAATGCATTATAACTAAACCATCCAGCAAGTGGTGTCTTCAACTTGAAGACAGGAGAACACATCACACACATACACTCCAGTTGTAACCTTTCCTACTTGTGTATGATGACGGTGATGATGAACACTACACGACTAACACTGCCTCACATGTTGATGAAGTGTTCCAGACTGCACACAGGTCAACCAGCCACTGCACCGGCTTCCAGAGCAACCCCGCCCTCCCGCCGCCCTGTGCGTAGCACTACACACACCGCCTCTCCCCTCTCCTCTCCGCTCCTCTCCCTCTCCTCTCCGCCCCTCTCTCTACTTCCTCGGGCGCCTCCCCCGCCCTTCCGCCGCCCTGGATGTAGCCTGCACTACATACACACCTCTCTCCTCTCCCCCTCCTCTCCTCACTTCCTCGGCCGCCTCCCCGCCCTTCCGCCGCCCTGTATGTAGCTTGCACTACACATACACGCCGCCTCTGCTCTCGTTCTCCTCTCCCCGTCTTCTCTCCTCTCCGGTCTCCTTCCCCCTTCTCCCGCCTCTCTCCCCAGACGCCCCCCGCCACTCGGCCGTCCTGTATGTAGCTTGCACTGCACCTCCTCTCTTCTCTTCCGTCTCCTCTCCTGCGGAGTGCCACCACGCCGGGGTGATTCTCCAGCCCGGGCCACTCTCCAGCCCGGCCCACCACCTCCTCGTCGTCACCCTCGTGTTGCGGCCTGGAGGGGTGAGAGCAGTGGCAGGGTGTCCCCCAGTGCAAGAGACTTAGGGAGCGATGTACCCCCGATGTATCAGGGCTTCGTCAGAGTGAGGTGCTGAGGAGGTGGTGACATTGACACTAATGCCACCCCTCCACCCAGTATGAATGCCGGCGACGGTGACACTTGTTGAGTGCCTGCTACAGCTCCTGGCTCCACTTCCCCCAGGCACCCTGCCCTACATCTGTCCGACATGCTGGGAGGGTGCGCGCCGGCCTCTGATCCCTACTCGAGAAGACTGCCAGCTCTCAGCCGCACTGTCTACTCTCCGCCAGCCCTGCTGCTGCCGCTGCCTCTATTCCTCCCCATGGTGGTGATGGAGCGTGCTTTAGTTTGCGACTTTGCCACCCGTGGCGCCTTTATCGTCCGCCTTCTGCTACCTGGGCCCACCTCTCGGCCACATCAACCCAGTGCCCTGCCCGACAACTACCTGACCACACTAGATGCCCACTACTGCACCTGTCCCTCACACTGCATGAGTGAGGCATTACATGTGTAAACAGCTTAGTTTACGTCTTACAACTAAAGTAGTTCATTGTAAAAGCCTGCTAATTCTTCACAACTCGCGCTCCTGCTGAACTGTCTCTATTACTACCAACATGGGCCCTGGTAAGTGACACCCCGCTGCCCCTGTGACACAGGTCAGACCCGCCCGGTGTCCGCCAGGTCCCTGACTCGAATCCTACATGGAGCGTTTGGGTGCAGGCTGAACTCTAACGGCGGGTCTAGCCTCTTAACGCATTCTATACCTCACAATCCTAGACAATCACCAACAGGCATGGCCATGTCTGGTCCGACCCACACATAACATACCCCACGTAATGCGCTGCAGTATGCATTAAATTACTAGATATATAAGCTTTCACTCCTTCTCTATTCTGCCATCTTATATCTTATATCGGTGTGTGCGCCATGCATGTATTCATTCTCGAAATAAATAGAGAAAAGGCTACTGGGGAGGGTGCAATTTGTAGTATGATATCAGCTAAAATGAGTGATAGATATTCGAGAAATGGTGCCAGATTCTGCTGTTCTCTGTGCAAGGTAGTGACGGTGGGGTGATTATATTATGGACATATGGAATAGAGTAGCAGGAAAGATTATGGCGACATGTAATGGTGTAGTTCGAGCATTGTAGGGATGTAGGGTGTAGCAAGGTAGCAAGGAATGTAGTTATGTGGAGTTGACTGGTAGAGTTGCAATATGAAACTAACAAAGATAACGGAGAACAGGGTGGTGTAATGGCCGAGGGGGGTAGTGGGTGTAAAATGGTGACAGAGACGAGGTATTGAACAAGTAATGGAGATGTAGGGTGCGAAGGCGCGAGTAGCCTGATATACTTTCAGAGGGTTGGGGTTGGGGTTGGGGTTGGGGTTGGGGGTATGTGATGAGCAAGTAGTGGCTAGAGTGGCAGGGAAATTAGCACACGACAGTAACATGGTACAGTGCTAACGTAACGGGAGTAAAGTAAGATGTAGTATTGAGAGGTTGGTTAGTATGGTGAAGCAGCATTATATTAAAAAGTAGCAGGGAGAGTGGGAGTAGCAGGGGGGGGGGGGGGGGGGCCTTGGTTGTGTTGCTTCGCTTGTTGTGGTTTAACATCCCGGCAACATCGAAGGTCATATCAAGATAGGTACCAACTTGCGATAATGCACACTCATGGTGACTTCATAGTTCTGCCCCAATAGGAGACCATGCTGCCACACCATGACCCGATTTCCCACAGTCACATTATCCTGATATTGTGTTAATGCCTAGGTCACAAATGCTGCGATCGCCGTATGGTGCTGCGTTCTGCGGTGTGGCGTGCGGTTTATGCAAATGTTATGGTGTTGTGGTCTGCGGTTTATCTATTCACAAATTGTACGGTCACCGCAAGGCATCGTGCGGTTTGTGTTTAACTTTTTACACGTCTTTAATATATAAAAACATCATAACTTTCTTAATATTGATCATACAAACATGAATTTTGTACCATAGTGATATTCATTTTAAGACCTTTTCATTGTTGTCAACAAAGATGACCGTACGGTGTTGTGGCGTGATTGCGTCCTGCGGCGTTGCGATTTTCCGAAGCTAAGATAACTTCAACTTTTAGAAAACCCAAGCCCTTGTGGCGAGCAAGTAAATTGTGCAGTCGCCGTATCTCACCGTACGGTCATCGCACGGTTTTACGGCCGCCGCAAGCACGCCGCAAGGCTTTATGACCTAGGCATAACCAGTCCGAGTCCTATCCTATTAATGCAGACCGTCAGGCTAGGTAGCAACAAGCACCAGTTTTATAAGTCATTAGTTTCACATTACCCTGACACTGAGCTAACCAGTCATTATTGCCGTATCCTAGGAATGATGAGCACCAGGCTAGGTAGATACAAGTATCAATTTTCTAAGTCACTGGTTTTACTTGGCCACGATTCGAACTGGACGTGTGCACTCTATCGATTCGGCCACCTCTTCCAGTTGGGAGTGGGGAGGAGATCAAGGAAGAGGAATGGACTAGCATATTAGACTAGTAACGAGGCGTTAGAGTGGTAGAATTGGGTAGCCTTGGAGACCTGACTGAGAAAAGTAACACCACATTGAGACGTGCAACCGTTGCAAGAGAAAGCAGTCAGGCCACTAGAGGGCGTGGCGGTAGGTGCCACCAGACGCCGTTAGATGTCAATCCCAATGCTCGCCAAAGACGTCACACAGCCATGCTGGCCTTTACTAACTAATTACCGATCATTCTGGACGACAGCACCCTCTACTACTGAGTGAGTGACTGCAGTTGTGCGTCCTACTGACAACAGAGGTCATATCAGGACGGAGACCTTGCGAGTGTGAATGCATGGTGACTCATTGGGATACTATGTTATCCCACTCAGTCACATTATTCTGACACGCAAAACCAGCCCTTGATTTTGCCCTATGGTTGGAAACAACAGATATCGTGGTTTCATTCAACTGGGGGATCATACCTTGACCTCTCGCATGGGAATCGAGCACCCTACGAATTCGGCCATCTCAAGGGTAGTCATTCAATATGTGCTGTATTTATGGAATTGAATCCAATTAGTGGCATACATAATGAATGGAACTATCGTTATTTACTAAGTGTGGATATTTTATTGATTTGGAAATTCAAATAATGTCCCGGTCCACACATTTCAGAGCGTTATTAGTTGGGTGTATTCAATATTAACCTGCACCATGGTGCGTGAAGATTTGCGTTGAGTTTGGCGAGAATAGCCGAAGGTGTGTTGATGACAGTGAGCGGCGTGGGCTTGTGATTACTGATCAATGGTTGACCGGATCATGCAGCCGCCATCGCCGGTTTACTGATTGTCTCACACTCTCACTCTCACATAGATAAAAACCACAATCATCCACAACACCGTTATCTTATTTTACCCTTAGTTACCGGAGAGATTGTCAGATCTCACGGCAGGTGGGAAGCAATGAGCGCCCCAGTATATTATATACTAGTTAAACAGCCGGTGGGTTTTAGTTGTTGTGTACGTGTGTACGTGTGGGGGAGGGTGGCTTCATTTAAAAGTGCTATGGACAGTAGATAATTGGTGGTGCTGGAGGAGGCGTGGCCCGGATGGAGGTTGCTAAGAGTGACTGATGGGATAGGGGTGATTACGGCTGTAGCGGTGGGAGTGGGTGTCAATCAAGCGAGGTGGGCTGGGTAGGAGTAAAGTTCGTCTCACACTAGCCGAGATCTTTAATTGAACTCCGTTTCATACGTACGTTAGAAAATATTGTACATACAACCAAAGATCCCCCCCACCCCACAAAAACAACTATATTCATTAAAGTAACCCTCTCCAGTAGCGTTTACTGGTGTATGAGTGAGTGAGTGAGTGACTGAGTGAGTGGGTGAGTGAGTGAATGAATGAATGAATGAATGAATGAATGAATGAAGGTAGATAGATGAAGGTAGATAGATGAATACGGAGGGATAGAGAGATGGAGGGGTGGAGGGGGTGGAGAGATGGGAGATGGATGGATGGATGGATGGATGGATGGACGGACGGATGGAGGGGAGAGAAGGAAGGGACTGTAACTGAAACAGGTAGTATGGAAATAAAGCTACGAGAGCCACAATGAGAGAGAGAGAGAGGTGTTGTGTCGCACTGCCCCAGACACACGTACGTGTATTGGTTGTCTGGGCCTGCACAGTACTACACACCGTCACTCCACACACCCACTGCTCTGGTTCGCCTGTTCCCGTGCCCAGTTTGACACTGTGCTAGTGGTGGGTGTTGGTGAAGCGTGCCGTCGCCATTGGGCGGGTTGAAGTGTCGTGGGGCCCGCACCTGCCTGGGTGATTACAGGGGCCGCCTGCCGCCCCTCGGATATAACCCGTCAGATGCCCTGTGAGCTGCTCACCCACCACCGTCGGCTCAGTTGACAGGGCGTTGCCCTTCATTTAGATGGCTCTATAAACATTTGCAAGCCCGAGGCACTCTACAGCCATTTGTCAACGGGAAGCAATTTGTCAGTCTGTATTTATCACAGCCTGGGTTGTACTCTTTATAAGTTGAGTTATCACAGAAAAACAGAGTGAGGTACACTACTTAGACCAACTTGTGTTCCATCACATGGTTATTACAATATGAGTGGACCTAGTGACTTAGTTCCTGTTAGGGATTTGCTCCACCACTCTACAATAACCGCTGCAGTCTGAACAATACGGTTCATCACTGCCTGACACTGGCTGTTCAGACACCACCTCTCTGCACTGACTGATGCAGTCAATACACTACGGTGACTGTCTACGAGACCCCTACACTAACTGATGTATTCTCAATGATCCCACTCTCTATTGCCTAGTACTGTTTGCCTGTCTATGAGACCCCTACACTGTCCGATGTAGTCTAGATGCTCCTACTCGCTATTGCCTAGTACTAATGGCTGCCTGGACACCACCTCTCGGCATTGACTGATCCAGTCGATATGCTCCCACTCTATATTGCCTCACACTATCTATTTGGCCACCAGACCTATCGATTGCTCATCACTGTCAGGATACTCATGGGTCACCTAATACAAGATGAATGTGAAGTACCACGTACCTCAGTATGAATGCTCCAAGTTAACACCAGATAGGATATGGAGCTGCCCCAGCTTCGCATCATCCTGTGTGTGGCTGCATTCACACGGCCCTCAACCAGCTGTCACTTTGCGATAGCTCCTGTGACCAGACTGACTGTAATGCGTCAGCTGGTCAGAAGACCATTAATGTATTCATTACTTCTTAAGGGATTACAATTGCAGGTCCCATTGTCATACTGCTAATGGTTTACTACTGCTTTACTCTATGTAGTCTCACAGTCGGGCTGAAATTCTAACCTAGAAAATAAACCCGCTAATTCAATTGTGTGCAGGTAGCAACCCTCAGCTACCCATGGTACGAGTTGTTACTGTTGTCAGAGTTGGAATGACATCGATTCAATTGGCCAAAGGAATAGACATACTTTTCCACGAAACTGACAGACCTGATTCCTGCAAAGCTATAACAATAATTAGGGTTACAAGGGTTGTGACTAAATACGCAGATATTTCAGTTTTTTACCAGCAAAACATGTGAACACGTACAGGCTGGCTGGCAAAAATAATACAATACCCATGGATTAAGAGCACAAGGGAATAAAGGGGCCTCCACTTGTAGACACTACATCAGTATTATCAATAAAATTGGAGGCATCTTTCCTTCTATCACATGATTTATTCATGTATTGATTTATTTTGTACACGAATGCATTTGACTGCAGCACTGAACACTGAACAATGAATAACGACAAAAGGAGAAATACGAATGCAGAGCCGTTCATTAGGCATTATGATATTTTTAAAAAGACCTTCGGGATTTTAGTTGGTAACACCATGCAAATTCAAATATCGATTAGCTAAGATAAACACAAGAGTTGTTTATAGATGATCAATTCCTATGAACATCAATCAACCTCATGGTGATGATGGAAATAGGAAAGTGTGGAATCCACTTTCTTTATTGAGTGGGTCATGGCGTATCCTCCCAGCGACCCTGACCTATGCCCTGCCCTCACCAAGCCCCATCCTTTGTCGGGTGGGTGGCGTCTGTTACCATGGTCACCAGATATATCAATCCGGACACCTTATTTGGGCCAGCATTGATCCCTTCAACCAACAGTTCATTGACCAACATTAGTTTATGCTTCTTTACGAAGGCAAATACGTGTATATGGGTCTCTCTCCTGAAAACTGGCCAGAAGTGTCACATGGAGAGTTAAAATCTAATTAGATTAGATTAGATTAGAGTGTTTGAGCTATATGCTCAGGCCAAGTCGGAGACTCCACCATCAGGGCTCGCAGCATGTGGTGAGGATGCTCTGTTCAGTTTTGTCATGTGCAGCAATGAGTTTGAATCTGCTTGCGTTAGCTGGGTGTATCCTTGAATCTGTGGTTCGTCTGGTATTGTTTCTAACACCTTGTCAAGCTGCCTTTTGAATGATTGTACACTGCAGTTTGATTGATTTCTAATGTAAGCTGGTATTGTATTAAAGAGATGTACTCCTCGGACAGAAAGACTTCCTTCTCGCAGTGTTCTTGTTGACTGTGAGGCTTTTGTGTTTATTGCTGGTACCTTACCAAGTCTACCATATCTTTTTGAATGATGCGTTGTTATGCCATAGTTCGGTACTTTGCCTTCAATCATTTTCCAGGTGTATATAATTCGATATCTCTCACATCGACGTTCAATGGAGTAGAATTTGAGGAATTTTAGTCTGTCCCAGTAATCCAGGCTATTGGTGTCTTCAATATATGATGTGAAGCTGCGTTGCAGTGATTCTAACTTTGTCAGCTGTCCTTTAGAAGTGGGTATCCAAAGTTGTGAACAGTAGTCTATCCGTGGGAGTATTATGGAGTTCCACAAGGTTTTCATTACCCCAGCTTCTCTTGACTTAAATGTATGAAGTACCCATCCACTATATTTTCTGGCAGTTTGGCATACATAGTCAATGTGTTCAGTGAATTTGAGGTTGCTTCCCATGTATACACCAAGGTCTTTCACGCTGTTCTTTTCCATAATTTTCTCTCCTGACAGGTTTGTGTAAGTTGTATTCATTTTTAGGTCTTGCTTTGTGCCATATCGTATTAGCTCAAATTTCTTGTCATTGAACAGCATATTGTTTGAATGTTGCCAATTGTAAATGGTTTCAAGGTCTTTTTGTAGAGCCTCTGTGTCTACATTTCCCTTGATCTCTCTCATGACTCTTGTGTCATCTGCAAATGAAGAGATAGTGCTTGTTGTGTTTTCATCAATGTCAGAGATCAAAACAAGGAACAGGACTGGTCCAAGTACTGTGCCTTGTGGTACGCTGCTGGTCACATCAGATGCTGTTGATTTTGCTCCATTCACAATGACCTTTTGTGTTCTCTGCCTCAAGAACTCATGGATCCAGGTTCCCATTTTCCCGCCTATTCCTAATTTATGCAATTTATGGCAGAGGATACCGTGATCAACTTTATCAAAGGCCTTTGCGAAGTCTAGGTAGATGACATTGGTGTTTGCACCCTTTTCTAGATCATAGAGGATTTGATTGTGATGTGCCAGTAGTTGTGAAAGACATGATCTCCCGGATCTAAAACCATGCTGAGATGGGTTCATCAAATTATTTGCGTCCAATTAGTTGACTAGATGTTCTCTAATTACTCTCTCAAAGATCTTGATTATGTGTGATGTTAGTGAGATAGGTCTATAGTTTTTGGGTAGAGCCTTACTGTCACCTTTATGTATTGGAGTGATATGTCCTTCCTTTGCAATGTCAGGGATGTTACCGTGGTCGAGGGAATCCCTCCAAATTATGTGGGTAGGAAAGGAAAGACAGATTCCGACGAGATTTGAACTCGGATCGCAGGATTCAGAGTACTGAGTGCTAACCATTACACCACAGAACCAATAATATTTGAATTTTTAATATTTCTTGGTTGCAAATGAAAGCTGGAAATCTCCCCTTTACATCTATGTAAAATATAAATTGATGAGATAAAAAATAACAGTGTAGTCCATGATTAAGCTATGTCATATGGCAGTATAACATGTGTTGCTCAGACGTAACACATGTTTAGGACACCACACAGTCTTAATAAAGATCTAAGCAGAATTAAATAATTTCATACTGAGAAGCATATTAATCATGGCATAATATATAGAAATATGTAGTGCTTATATTGATAAAGAAAAAGTAATTCCCAGCTATGCTTTATTCAGTGAATAATTAGTGTACAATATTTGTGTGGCATCCAGACACCACTGGTTACATCTGTGAGGGAAATTTGTAATGTTATTTCTGAAGACATCAAATAATTCTTTTTTAAATTTAAGCATGTATACATGTTAATAAATACTTCCTTTTGATTTGGGAACTGTTTTGTTTGATATATCAATGCAATACAAGATGTTAATAAGGATCAAACCATGTCCCATATGTCATGTTACAAATGGCCGACTGTAAAATGGGTGTTTTTTTGTTACAAAAACACTAAAAAGACCAAGGTTGCACGCGGTTTATTATATTTCCCCTATTTCTTACATCAAATCTGAACATGAATATGAAAAGTATAAGGAAAAAAATAAGTAGGAGGTTTTTTTATTGATGTTTTAAAATCACATCCCATGCTGACCAGTTTTCAGGAGAGTGACCCATATATGAAATGCCCATTATACGACCACAAGTTGCACAAAGGTATGTTAACTGAACAAGTACTTCCTTAATAGTGTCTGCTTCTCGTGTGTAAGTGGGAGACCGTATTTTAGTTTGCTCAAGTATTTCAAATGTTTCTTGGCAGTATTTTGCTTCATGTAATTGCTTGCTTAATAGGTAAAAGAGTGGTATTAATAAATTTACAGATTTATTGTCAGTGAAATTTTCAGAAGAGACATTAATTCTAGCCACATAGGGACTTTGCCGATTTTAATTTACATTTGCTTGTGGTTGTATCAGTAAAGGGAGGACAGGCTAGGTGTGGGAGATAGGAGTGGGAGGATTGGAAAAGTGAGATCGGCGTCGTAGGCATGGCTAGGAATTAATAGGATAGGGCAAGGACTGGTTAGCTCAGTGTCAGGATAATGTGACTGAGTGGGTCATGGTGCTGGTGGCCTGATTTCTCAGTGGGGCAGCACTGTAAAGTCACCATGAGTGCGCACTGTCACAAGTCGCTACCCATCCTGATATGACCATGGATGTTGCTAGGATGTAAAACAACAAGCAAAGAAACAAAACAAAACAAGGAACAACACACACCTATAGAATTTGTGATAGGACAGATTGGAAGATGATAGATATAGGTGTAGTAGGGGTGGCTACATAGATAGGGGTAGGAGTTGTGGTAGGGAAGATGGGAAAGGTGTAGTGGGAGTGGCTACATAGGGGCAGGAGGAGGAGGGTAGATTGGGGAGGTGTGATAGGTGTAGGAGTGACTACATAGATAGGGGTAGAAGTTGAGGATGGTAGATTGGGGAGGTGTGATAGGTGTAGGAGTGACTACATAGATAGGGGTAGGACTTGAGGTAGGGTAGATTGGGGAGGTGTGATAGGTGTAGGAGTAGCTACATGGATAGGGGTAGGAGTTGAGGTAGGGTAGATTGGAGAGGTGTGGTAGGTGTAGGTGTAGGAGTAGGACGTAGACAGGGGTGAGTGGGAGTTGTGGTTAGGTAGATTGTCGAGGTGTGATAGGTGTAGGAGTGGCTACATAGATAGGGGCATGAGGGTTTATTAATTCTTCACCCAATGTTTTACCCTCACCACAAAGCACCAATCTGTTCACGTCCAGTGGTTTGTTTGTTTGTTGTTTTACGTCCTACCAACATCTAAGGTCATATCAGGACGCGTACTGACTTGTGACAATGCGCACTCATGGTGACTTTATAGTGCTGACCCACTGGGACACCAGGCTGCCAGCACAATAACCTGATATCCCACTCAGTCACATTATCCTGACACTGAGCCGACCAGTCCTTGAACTATCCTAATAATGCCGAGCGCCACGCTAGGAACTGACAAGTATCAATTTTTAAGTCATTGGTTTGACTTGACCAGGATTCGAACCCAGAAACTCATGGGTTCGGATGTCCCGATCTCCCAAAACAGGAGACGGACGCTCTACTCATTCAGCCACCCCATCTGGTCCTCACGTCCAGTGAAACAAGCTACTTTTTATATTTGCCAGAGGATCAGTTTCCATAACTGATGGAGGAGTAGAGTAGGCCTACTCTGACGCACCTCCCACCAACTTACCCATCCATCCATCCACCCACCCACCCACCCAGACTTTCACTTATCAATACGATATAGACTTGCGTCTGAGACTGAGTTACTTTACGACCAGAACTAGACTGCTTCCCTGCCTCCTCCTCCCCCTCCCTGATGAGTCTGCTAGGTGATTGGGATCCAGCGGAGTGATCGGGAAAGATCACGATACTTCTATCTACTTCTATCTTGTTATTCAATGTAGTGGGTTCAATTCAGAACTTAACCTGGTTGAAACGATGGTAAACGTTGCTTCATATAGATATATTTGTTTCGATTGAATATTTGGAAGTGTCTCAGTCTGATAGGATTTTCCACTAGAGTTCATATGCAGTGGTTATTCAATCCAGTGCTACTAAATCAGAGATCAGACAACCAGATGGAATCGTGAGCAACTGCTGTTTCATATATATTTGACAAAACCAATTCGATTGTATCATATTTTAGTTCACACACTGAGAGGCATGGGACAATGACAACTTTGTCTCGAGTCCTGTTCATACCGATTAACTGCCATCTCCCCCGAGAATATGTTATTGTCTGGTGTCGCTTCAAGATAGAAATCTAATTCCCGAACACTGTGTTAACAAACAGTATGAGGTGAGTAAACAATGCTACGTTCTGGAAAGCATGGTCCTTTTCAATGGTTATGTCAATAAATATATGATATTAGGCCTTAACCATTGATGTCCATGACTTTGTATGGGAGGAAAGAGTCTGGAAAAGCAGTACTCTTTGTACAAATGTCAAAATGTTAAAAACTTTGGTTGGCCCTTAACATATTGAAAACACCGCTTAGGAGCCACATCACATGCATTAAGTTCTACATTTGCAACATTGGTTTGTGTGTGGTATGTAAAAATTTAGGGGTTCATGGAACTGTTGGTGTTCCGGCATCATGCATCCGCTACCCAATGCTCATCACAAGACTCGCCCGACAGGGGCCCGCAAACCCAACCGGGTCCCGCCGGACAGGGGCCTGTCTGACAGGGGCCCGCCCGACAGGTATGAAAGTGGTCTCTAGCAAAGAAATGCGGAAATTAGGATGAGACCTAGCAGGTTCCGGCAAAACCAATGGCAAATTTCTGTAAAAATGCAGTTATTCCTGTAATATATGCGACCCATGTCGTAACTGCGGGGGCGTGCTCACGTGGAGTGCGGGGGCGGGCTAGTTGATGTGGTAAAGTGAGAGCTAAAATAAACCAGTCGTTCAACTCCACTCGCTGTGTCAACGCGTGCTTCTTTACATGGTGTCAGATGTTCACGAACCAATGGATATGGCGTTATCAGGGTTGAAACCGCCAGGACCACTATCCTTACAGGGCAACTTGGCGTTAAACTGGAGGTCGTGGTTAAATTCATATCAGATATACTCCATCGCTTCTGGAGCTGCTAACAAAAGCAAGAAGAACCTACCCCATGGGTTAGCTCAATAACCATCGTCAAAAAGCCAAACAAAATTTGGGTGTGCCTTGACCCAACAAAATTGAACAAAGCTATTTTGCGAACTCCGTACCCGACGCGCACAGTCGAGGAGGTAATTTCGAAGACAGCAAATGCTAAATATTTTACAGTGTTAGACGCCAATAGTGGCTATTGGCAGATCGAATTAAATGAAAAAAGCTCCAAATTGTGCACTTTTAATACCCCATGGGGTAGGTATCGCTACACGCGCCTTCCATTTGGCATAAAAACAGCCGGCGACATATTCATAAGTGAAATGAATACTATTTTAGGTAATTTGCCTGGTGTTAATGTCGTGACAGATGATATTTTGGTATATGGGGCCACAATTCAAGAGCATAATGATAACTTAGAACAGGTTTTGTGTCAAGCGCGGCAGGCAAACTTAAAATTAAATCCAAAGAAGTCACGCATCTGTAGAACAGAAGTTAAATATGTAGGACATGTACTAACCCAGCAAGGCCTGAAACCAAATGAGGAGTGCGTGCAAGCAATTACGGATATGCTAGAACCCACTGATAAAGCTGGCATTCAGCGATTCCTAGGCATGGTCGGGTACGTCAGCAAATTTATTCCGAAGTTCTCAGAAATTACTAAGCCCTTGCGAGTAGTTCTAGGGAACGAGATAGCTTGGCATTGGCAACATGAACAGCGTGAAGCATTTAAGCCGTCAAAGCAATTGTTAGTGTCTGCCCCGGTATTAAGATACTATGATGTAAACGAAAAGGTCACAATACAAGTAGATGCTTCCAAGTCAGGTTTAGGAGCCACGTTATTTCAAAACTGTCAACCGATAGCTATGGCATCAAAAGCTTTGGATGATACCCAGGCAAACTATGCAGTCATTGAAAAGGAACTTCTGGCTATCTGTTTTGGATGTGTTAAGTTCCATGAATATGTGTATGGAAAACAAATTATGGTAGAAACTGACCACAAGCCCCTCGTGAATATTATGTCGAAACCTCTGCACATGCTATCTGCGCGTATTCAGAGAATGTGGATGCGTCTGCAAAACTACAATATCAATGTAATACATATTAATGGATGTAACATGTATTTTGCAGATGCACTGTCCCGGGCTCACACCGCTAGCACAGCGCCAAATGACCTTTTCGACAACCAGTTGTCCATAGCTTCTATCGACATAGCTCCAAACATGCTACAACGCGTACAAAACAACACATTGGTAGATGACACGCTCATAGAGGTAACACGGTTAGTCAAGAGTGAATGGCCAATAGATAACAAAATGTTGCCCGCAAACGTTAAACCATATTTCACATTTAAGGATGAGATAACTGCAGATAGCAATATGTTATTCAGAGGAAACCAAGTAATTATACCAAAAGCTCTCCAGAAGAAGTGTTGGGGATATTACATGAGACACACATGGGGGTGATTAAATGCAAACAACTGGCCAGAGACAATGTATTCTGGCCAGGGATGAGCAAACAGTTGGAAGATATCGTGGCTAGATGTGCAATTTGCCAAGAACACCGTAATCTCCCTCATTCTGAGCCATTAATTTCGCACGAGATACCCAACAGCCCATTTAAAAAAGTAGGAGCTGATCTATTTCAAATTGAAAATAAAACGTATTTATTGGTGATAGACTACTACTCAAAATTTCCAGAAGTTAGAGAATTATCAAAGACCACCAGTAGCGATATCATCAAGTCATTGCTCGAAATTTTCCGTACACATGGGGTACCCGACATATTAATTTCTGATAACGGCCCACAATTCGCGTCCCACGAATTTCTGAATTTTGCACAAGAATATGGGTTTAAGCACAACCATACAAACCCACATTATCCACAGAGTAACGGGCAGGTGGAACGTTATGTTCAAACAATAAAGAAGCTAATAAAAAAGGCACAGTCGTCACGCCTAAATTATAATTTAGCGCTATTAAACTACCGAAATACCCCTCTAGATACCATAAATGTTTCGCCCGCACAACTATTAATAAACCGCAGACTGCGTTCTAAATTACCGGCGACCAGACTGCATTTGAAACCCCGTGTCCCAGAGTCAAAGGTTACCGAATTTAAACAACGACAAAAAATACAACAAAAGTATTATAATAAACGAGCCGGAAAAAAGCACACTCTGTTAAAAAAAAAAGACTTAGTTAAGTACATAACACATGAAGGGAAATGGGCAAATGGGCAAGTTACAAAAGTAAATAACCCAGGACCTAGAGATTACGAAGTAATTAATCAAGAAGGGAATAGGTTGAGGCGAAATCGAAAACATCTATTCAAAGCCCCCAAACCGCAACCATTAGATGAGACGAAAACAATTACACCGGCTGTAAGGAAAACAATCAATGGTCAGATCGCACAGGCTGGCGGTTACAAAACAAGGTTCGGTCGTTTGACAAACAAGCCGGTTAGACTAGGGTTGGCAAGCATACAAATAGACAAGCAATTAAGCACCTGTGGTCAGACACGGCAAGGGACAGCAAAACAATTAGGCACCTGCGCGAGTAGACGCGTGTACGTGACATGGAAGCCACGTGCGCCAAACGGCCTGACCATGTGCAAATTGAACAGTGCATATATAATAAAAGATAAAGCTAACTGCAAATACAGACCTATTGCAAGTAGAAAGTGACCATGATAGTTAGTTGGAAAAAAAAAAAGATAACACATTGTTAAATTTAAGATTTAGACTTTAGAAATTAACAGACGATATGTAACCATACTGGACTTGTTATTACTATCGTTGATACGACAAATCGCTTAATTGAACACACTATAGTTAAAAGTTGATACATTCTATCTTTCAGGTAAGCGACAATGTTAGCTTAAGAGATATACTTATTTGAAAGCAGAGTTGCCTCTAATGAAAACAAATGAACTTAGACACGACGTCTGGTAAACTCTATCGTTAAAGATAATATGTACTGCTAGAGAAAGTTGTTAGATTTAAGCTTGTTACCCATACGTTTTGTTGCTAAAAAAAAAAAAAAAAAAGGAGATGTAATATATGCGACCCATGTCGTAACTGTGGGGGCGTGCTCACGCGGAGTGCGGGGGCGGGCTAGTCGATGTGGTAAAGTGAGAGCTAAAATAAACCAGTCGTTCAACTCCACTCGCTGTGTCAATGCGTGCTTCTTTACAATTCCCCCATAGGATTAGCATAGACGAGATCGTCATTCCGACTGCGCATGCGCTCAAAACGGCGTCGAGAGCAAAACACAGGCGTACGAGCATTGAGTTTGCTGATACACATAGGGCAAAACTTCGACTTTATTCAAAATTAATAGAAATACATAACAATTTGGCATAAACATGGATGCACACATGCAATATAATGATCTGATGAATATATCTAAGACAAAACTAGCCATAGTTAACATTTTGAGCTAAGAAAAATACAATCCCACACAAAATCAATCAGTCACTTTAAGGCTGATATCCACATCACCATTATTAATTCTTGTTCTAAATATTAAAATGCCAAATTTGTTAACAGACACTTGTTTCAGAGAAATATATAACCAATATCTGATTAACCCTACTCATTTTCTAGTTCTACATATGTTATTAACGATAGGATATATATAAAAACATGAATAAAATAAGTGAAACTGACTGGCTATGGCTCTAACACTAGTCTGATTGCCCAAATTTGTCGAAATATAAATGCACATGGCATAAGATGTGCTGATTATATTGAGATAAAAGATTAATATCTTAATTTATTATATATACTTTTTTAGTTGGTATTCTATGTTTCAAACAAGAGCTGAGATGAGCTGAAACTAGCACATTTCATAGCTGCACCCAGTGTATTAGCATGTGCCGTGTGCTTCTCGCGAGTTCGTTTTTCTTCCACGCATCCCACAATGCACGGCGCCGCTGGAATGACGAACCCGTCTATTGTCAGGGAATCGCGGGGAAGTGCCGGAAGTCAGGTTTCAACTGTCCTTATTGTGACTGTATTATCGCCAATGCCAAACTCTTTCTTCTTTAGGTTTATGTTCTAGCAATATTTAAGGTCATATAAGAACGGGATTCGGACTAACCAATTGATGTCTTATATATTTGCATTTGGTGAACGTTAATTGATTAATATAAAAATCCGCGAAATCGCGGGAATCTTTAATCCCTGCTCACCCCCCCACCCTCCTCTCTGTCCGCGCCCCCTCTCGGCGGTGACGTATACTTAGTGAAGGAGGGTGCGGACGAGTGCTGGAGAACGCTCTGATCACGCTGTACCGACTGCTTACCCCATCCACCAGATCTGAAGATGTGAAACTCGACAGATACACTGGGGAAACCCCGTACTACAAAGATACACACCATACATGATGTACCCAATCACTTCAGCTGGGGAGAAGCGCCCTGTTCCACTAACACCTCGTTGTGCTAGAGTGGAGCTATGTGGTGTAACTCGCTAGTCTTACCCTCAGCGGGCTGGCCTTGTACGTCAACAACGCAGTCATTTGGAATAAACATGTAACAGTTTCCCTGTTAATTATGGAACCAATACGCTTAAAATGGCAGGTTGTTTTTCATGTAAAATTTTTAATTGCGAAATTCAGATATCCAGATTTAGGATAATTTAGATTAATTTCAAGACTTTCGAGTACTTTCAATGCAAAATTCCAGGTCGTTTTTAAGACGTTTATTAAATTAAGCCACCCTGAAACATGGCCGTAATCTTAGCCAATTCACTGCGTAAGGTATATAGTGTAAATAAGCATAAAAAAAATAACAACGAATGTGTGTAGTTTCAATATAAAAATCAAGAGGCAGGATATCGCTTCCAAAAGTAACACATATCTGATTGATTACCCGGATAATTTCATATCATTTAGAAGCATTCTGGAGATATGAGAAGATGTAAATTACTCACCTAAAGGAAATTCCACTTTGCATTCGAAATTGCAAATCATACTTCTTTTCACCCGGCACGAGAAACTACTAAATGAAACGCTCCCCTCCGCTTTCACGGACGATAAATACAAAATAATCAGATAAAAGCCATCAATTATGCTCGTCGGTTGATTGCGTTGTGCGCCAGGTTCGAACCCGCAGTGAGACGCCGGGATCGTCTCCGCGGGGGTCTGACAGGGGATTGCACGGACTTCAACAAGGACCAACACACACCCTATAGAAATGTGCAGTACTGCCAGTAGGCCGGTCGCCCCGTTCCGGCGTCATTCAGAAATGAATGCTCTGTGTTTTTGGGGCGGTTGATAAATGCTGCCTGAGACTCATCCGGTCGGTGTGCATTGTAATTTGTGAATTTCACCCATTTCAATCTGGGCTTATTAATTCAAGTTCATTCTGCCTGCAAGGCCCTGTTTTGTTATTTGAGTGACAGGTTATAAAACAGCCCCATTCTCCAAGTCGTTTTTCTCCAAGCGTATGCTTAGTTGCGGAGACAGTTGGCGAAGAGTTCCCGATGGTCGCCATGTTTGTAGAGGGGGTTGAGCCCAGTGTGTGGGCATGTAAGGGCGAATAACATTAACAGTCAAGTCTACGGGAAGCAACGCCCGACCCAAAGGTTGGTTGTTGTAGTTTTACGTCCTGGAAACATCTAAGGTCATATCAGGACGGCCGACCGAAGGGAGCTCTCAATTCGAAATGAAACACGACTCTAACAGACCTCCACAGAGCATGCACAGTGCTTGTTTCTTTGCAACATCTAAGGTTATCAGGATGGGTACCGACTTGTGACAGTGCGCACTCATGGCGACTTTATAGTGCTGCCCGACTGGAAGACCAGGACACCAGCATTATGACCCGATTTCCCACTCAGTCATATTATTCTGATACTGAGATAACCAGTCCTTGCTACTAACTAGTAATGCCAAGTGAATGAACAAATAAACTGCTTGCCAAATACCTTCTAAATAGTTACTATGTTATGAATGTAGACATCGTTATTTTATTCACCCTATTGACAAAATCTGTACAATTCTGTATGTGAGACGAGGTGCAACCACACAATCAAATATACTACAAGGTAGGCCCTTTCTGTGCCATTATGCACGGATAGTGGGTCCTTATCGCCTTATACCACTGAATCCAGCAAATGACCCACATGGTCGGAGTGGCGCTAACTCAAATCTCAGCCATTACTACAAAATAGAATATTTAGTCGCTTGACAATTGTGTCCATTTTATACCCATTTAAATTATATTTTAAGCTAATTTGCCATACATGTATATGTGCTATATACATATATACATACATATAATATATATATTATATAGTATAGTTATACGAGTCTTACCTTGGTATAGATGATGGATAACTGTTGTTTTCCCGAGGTACAAGCCTCGGATAGACATGGGCTAGGGAGAAGGAAGCACATCAGGGTTCAGCAATCTTTACCTACTTATTCAGGATAAAAATGATCTTAATTTCAAGGGATACCATCATGCTTTCCTCTTGGCACAAGGAAACGTAATAGAAGTTGTAGGGTGTGGTGGGCGGGCCCTAGCCCACGTCTATCCGAGGCTTGTACATCGGGAAAACAACAGTTATCCATCATCTATACCAAGGTAAGACTCGTATAACTATACTATTTTACCTCGGTACTACGCCTCTGGCTAGCCTCAGGCTAGGGAGACCTTTACGTAACTTCATGTTTATCCTTAATTCATTCATATTCAAAAACCATATTAATTTATGGCTTCTTACATTCCATTCAGTATTCATTAGTATTAATACTTTTAACTTTTCTCACCTGTCTTGTTAACTGGTGAGTAAGCGTGTGGCGAGGCCGCTCGACTTTTCTAGTCGTTTGTTGTAATGTTTTGCAAACAATCTAGCAGTCTTCCAGCCTGTGTGTGCCAGGATTCTCTTCACGAAGATCCCTAGCAGTCATGCTTTCTAGACCATGGCTCCCCTTGTTGAATGGGAAGCATAGCATCCCATATCCACTCCTGCTGCCTTCAGAACTGTAATGGTCCATCGTGCAAGAGTGTCTCTTGAAATGCCCTTGTGTGGTTTAATAAAACTCACCAACAGTTGTCTTGAATTCCTAATGTCTTTTGTCTTGGATAAATATACCCGTATCGCAGACACTACACAAAGTTGTCGGTCATCCAGGAAACTGTTTAAATGCACTGTGGATAATGGATCCCCTGTGCGGTTTGATTTTAATAATTTCTGTAAATCAAACGTTGCTTCCTTGCGATCTATTTCTAAACCGTCCAGGGACAATGCTACGAAAGTTTGTCCCCCGTGTCCAGTGACTAACAGTAACAATACTGCTAGCTAAGATCCTAGCTGTTTTATATTCAAAAGAATATTACTAGGCCATTTCTTAAATAATTCGAATTCCATTGACACATCCCAAAACCTATTATATTTTGGCTTTTGGGGATTCCTTTCGTAAACTGATCTCAAAACCACTGAATAACTTGGTGTTTACCAACTGTCTGTCCATCTGCTCGGGGAAGTATAACAGATAAAATGCATCTTGCAGCTTTACTCGCTCCAAAACCTAAACCTTGATTTTCTAGCATCCTTAAAAAACCTAACAACTCTTGGCTCCTAAGGCTACTCCTGCCATCCATGGCTGCGTGTCCCAATCGGGAACTATCAAAATTATATGTGTTTTGTCCATTCTAATCTTCCTTACTACTCTGCTGATTAGGCTGAATGTCAGGAAAAAGTAATAAAATTCATTGATTTCCCCACATCAAAGAGAAAGCATCCACTTCCCAAGCATTAGGCTCTGGATGCCATGAAACCAATTTCTATAATTTGTTATTATTTCTTGATGCAAACAAATGTAAATGTGCCTAATTCCCAAATTAATTTCGCTATTTTATTATATGGTTTGGACGTTGTCCCTCCCATGTTGCGAATGTAAGCCATTGCTATAGTACTATCTGTCAAAATTCTGACATAACATTTGGGTATTCAGACTAAACTACATACCCTAAATACACTGCTCTCAACTCTAGAACATTAATATAATATAAACTTCTTCATCAAGCCATCGGTTTTCAAAAACCCTTTAGTTCTGACTTATGCTAAATTCTTATCTATTTCTGGCGACTTAATGTGAGCTTTTACAAAATAAAATAGCTGGGCATAGGCTATTCTAATACCTATTAGAACAGCAACTTGCCTTATCTTTGGCCTGGTTAACTGTAATAACTCACATGCTGTACCAGTCATGAATAAAACATTTCTAACTTAGTAAATGTTGTACCTAAATCATTTACTGCATTTTGACAAGCTGCTTTTGACTGCGCCCCACTAAATGAATCATCAATATACGGGAACATAATCATGTCTTTCACGCGCCATGAGCGAAAAGAATTTAGTAAATAAGCAAGGCACAAGCTAACCATTTGGTAAACAAGTAATCTCATATAGTTGTTCATTCCAAGTAAGCATTAAACATTTTTAATCTGCTTCGTAAATTGGAACTATGTAACCTGCATCTCTGAGATCGACACTTGCCAACCAAGCACCTTTGGAAATCAAGTCTCTTGCCGTCTCCAAAGAAAACATTTAAAAAATGTTTATCTTCGACTCACTTATCAAGTGTTGTTAACTCTAAAATCATTCTCACATCTCCATTGGGTTTAGGTCGATAAAAATATCTGAAAATATATTCTCCTTTCACATGATTAATCTTTTGAATAATTGATTTTAAATTTTAAAAATCCCACTTGCTTAGCTAGTGCTTCTCTCTCATCTTTATCAAATCGATAAAGAAAAAGAAATTACATCCTGTACTGTCAAAGATGTAAAAAGGAATATGTATCCCATCTACAATACTTAAGATTGTTAAGTTATCCGTAATAAGAGTTCCACTCGCGTAAACAATTTTTTACATTTCCTGCTTGAAAATTGCTTACAAGTGTTATGGCAGCCATGGAGGTTTGCATAGCAACCTCTACTTGTTCCCTGGTTGGGGGAACGGCTTGCTGGGAGTATACTCCCTCTTGCACGGTCGGTTACCGTTGTTCCCGCCCAAAAACCTTAAAGAGGTATTGGAGCTGACCACCAACATTACCGGGGAGACTTAAACTGTGACCGACATGGGAGCCTCGGGCTTACTGCTCTTCGTAGCCAAACCACGCCTCAGGTCTGAAACCTGTAACGATCAAACAAAAATTTGAGTGTGCTCAACAATTGTTTGTTTGTTGTTGTTTTACGTCCTAGAAACATCTACGGTCATATCAGGATGGTTACCGACTTGTGACAGCGCACACTCATGGCAAATTAATAGTGCTGAAACCATGCACGACCCCATGATCTACCCACATGAGAGACAGACGCTCTAACTCATTCGCCCATCCCGTCTTGTCTCAACCAAATGTCACAACAGGTTAAGAAACCTTAGTTTGTGCATTCACTGGTGTTGGAGAACGTTCCAACACAGGCGTGAGAATTTTTCTCTTGTGAGTGTCGCAGGATTATGGTTCAAAACCAAACCCAAACGAGAGGTAGGGACCAGTATATTGGTAGCCTCAGTAAAACAACATGGGGAATCTTTGTCGGAAACCCAGGAACAAGTCCCACAGAGGCATGGCTCCAACCACACCTCTCTCCGTTCGGCAATGGGCGGCAACTACTGGTGTTGGAGAATGTATTTACACCGTTCCAACACAGGCGTGTAAGCTAATGTGTAATGTTGTAGGGTAACGGTATGGAAGCTGAAACCAAACGAGGGGTAGGGACCAGTATATCGGTAGCCTCCCACACTCTCCATCCCGTACCCTTCTCTCGCCTGTGGCTATTATGCCAACAAGTTGGAGAAAATGCTACGAAATTCGGAGGTATGCCTTAGTAAAACAACGTGGGGAATCTTTGTCAGAAACCCAGGATCAAGTCCCAACGAGGTGTGGCTCCAACCACACCTCTCTCTGTTCGGCAACGGGCGGCAATTACTGTTGTTGGAGTAGTATTTACACCGTTCCAACACAGGCATGTAAGCTAATGTGTAATGTCGTAGGGTAATGGTATGGAAGCCGAAACCAAACGAGGGGTAGGGACCAGTAAGCCGGTACCCTCCCACACTCTCTGTTCCGTACAATTCTTCCCCCTGCGGCTACTGCGCCAGCAAGTTGGAGAAAATGCTACGAAACTCGGAGCGTACGCCTAAAATATGGGAAGTCTATAAAAGAAACCCAGGATAATTTCCAACACGAATCCATAAAAGAAACCGCAGAAAAAATCCAAAAAAATCACGAGATGAGGCTCCAGCCAACATCGCTCTCCGTTCGGCAACGGGCGGCTTGTTGAAAAAATTGTACCTGTGATGTGGCAACCACCAACATCGACATACACAACAGTGATCCAAACTACCTGTCTTTCTAGGCTAGCTGGAGCATAACCGACAATCAGGTTCCAAAACCCCTTACGGGTCCCAAATAAATAATTAAATGAATAAATAAATCAAATAAAATGCTGGCAGGAACATAACCGAGAATCTGGTTCCAAAAACCCCTTACGGGCGTCGCTCCAGCGCGAACTGTCAACAACGCCGCATGCGCGCGTGTTATTTATAAAATAATTCCATAAAATCGAAAAAACACCTCTATATTAACAAATAAGAAGCATATATACACAAGAAATACGTATCCTCCTGTATTCTTGGGTTTAACCTCATAACAACGCTAACACAATAGCGATAATAGAGTCGGGCACGAGATAAACAACTGGCGATGTCCCATGTAGTGTACCGTATAACGAATCGGTTTAACGGCAATAATTCCATTAATATGGTCGCCAAAGTAACTAAATTTGCACAAAAGTTCCTAAAGGTCTTAATAAACCCTCGTGTGAATTATTTCCATTAACTTACTGCGAGTTCTGTAGTTATTTGTAGATAAAGACCGCTGTCCTACTCGCACACGTTGTGCCATTGTGAGTACCTTATGCTAATTGCTGAACCCGGATGTGCTTCCTTCTCCCTAGCCTGAGGTTAGCCAGAGGCGTAGTACCGAGGTAAAATAGATAATATATGTAATATGCCTATATGTAATATAAATATAATATATATAATCACTCTAACAATTAAAATTTAGACAGGTAACCACACAGCAGATGAAAGTTTTTCCAATGAAAACAAATGCCAAATTGTGTGCAAAACTTCCAGATGTGCGCTGTTAAAAAAACAGAGAAAGAATGAATCTGAAGTCGGATTTGAGCCCAATTGAGTTAATAGGTAAGGGCCTTATAATGGAAAATTGAGGCTGTAACTTTCTGCTGGGTGACTGCATCAGTAGTTTCTTCATAGCAACCTATAGATTCCAAGAAGAGGACTGGGAAGCAGGTCGATCCCCGCTATGTGTAATAACTACCATCCAATCATTTTCAAACAGATCTTTGTCATGAATGTAATTAAATGTAACTCAATCATAGATTGATTCACTGCTAAACCCTCTCTTGATGGCAGGTGACAATACTGCCTCAATCATGTGTTACTACTCCATTTATTGATGTCATGTGTTACTACTCCATCTATTGGTGTCATGTGTTTATTACTGCCCATTTTGGTGTCATTTGGTGTTACTGCCTCAATTGGTGGCATGTGGTTACTACTGTCACCATTGGTGTCCTTATTAGTGTCATGTGTTACCACTCCATCTATTGGTGGAATGTGTTACGAATGCCCATTTTGGTGGCATCTGGTGCTATTGCCTCAATTGGTGGCATGTGGTTACCACTGTCACAATTGGTGGCATCTTACTACTACCCATATTGGTGACATGTGTTACTACTGCTTCTATATGAGACTGTCTCAAAAGGTGCTAAGCAATATGGGACAAAACCTTGTCCATTGTATCGATCAACATACTATCTGCTTATGCATTTGGTCAGGATAAACTGATTTGTTTTTTACATGGTGTTTCATAATCCCAATAGAACACATATTGATTTGAAGCAAATGTCCTTGTATTTTCAGTGTAACCGTTTCTGTGCTGTTTTGTGTCAATCGTTACAATGGACAAAAAAAAAAGTTATCACCTTTTGAGACAGGCTCATATGTGGCATGTGTAACTACTGCATCCATTGCTGGCATGTGTTAATATTATATCACCCCAATTGCTGGCGTGTGGTATATCCGTCCCTATCGGTGGCATGTGTTACCTCTACACTCTTGCTGAAAGTGACATATAGTACTACTTCCCCCATTGGTGACACTGGTACTACTGCCTTTATTAGGGGAATTTGTTATTATTAGTCTATTATTATTATTAGCCTCCATAGTGGCAGCATGTCATTACTCCCCCTATTAGTGGCATATAGTATTACGATCTCTGCTATATGTGCTACTACTTCCCCTATTGGTGACACGCGGAATACTTCCCATTGGGAAGTAGAGATGGCACCTTTTTATTTATTTATTCGAACAGAAATTTCAAGCCAGGTATGGTTGAACACTACTGAACCATAAATTAGTGCATGTTAGACGACCTAGTCTGATATATATACGCATGCCCTATGCAGACTATCTCTTTCCCCGTTAGTTTAATTAAATGTGTTTCATGAGCATCTCATCTAACACGATGTTGCAGGGAGTGTTTTCTATTTGTGTGTTATATGGTAGACCTGACAGCTGCGCTTAATGATTTACGCTGGTGCTACTACCGGGCTGGTGCTTCCCTCAGAAGGTCAGCTGTGGTGTCGGGGAAAGCGCGTGTCCTGCACAGTCACCGTGTGCTTCATGAAGTATTAAACTTTGGGTTTGGCCAGCTAGTGGTGCCGGTAGTAGCCCACTCAGCTAGTGGTGTACATACTGATAAATAAATTAGCTCTCAGCGCCCAGTGGTGCGGCGTGAACCAACTGAACTAATACTGCTAAGCCAGAAGTCAGTAAGTCTCAACTACAAACCGTCACCAAAAGGGTCATGTTGAAACAAGTGCCAGATTTGTCTGCATGTTATCAGGGCCGCGTTCAGGCTCCGTCTCGGAGACGCCTTGGCGACGGGCCTGACGTCATGCTAGTCTGAACGGCAAAGGCAGTTTATTGTCTCGAAAATGGCCACCCCCATAGGCGGCGGCCATTTGCAATGGAAAAGCTGCGCTCTGATTGGCTGAAACCACTGGACACGGCAGCCATTTTCGAGGCGCTTTTTGTCTCCTGATTGAAAAGGGAGGCATCGCCGAGAGGCACCCTGAATGCAAATAGGCCAAAAAGCATCGCCGCGACGTCGCCGAGACGTACCCTGAACGCGCCCTGCTTACATTTAAGTTAGCTTGCATTTAGAGTGGGTTTTTTGTGTGTGTGTGATAAATTGATTTAACCTTCCCATAATGGATAAGTGTGTTAACACTTGTTTTAATGACTGGACAGGACTAGTGCAATTTGATTCAAATCTTTTGAATTTTGTCTTAGTAATAATTTTGGTTTTGTTATTGCTTCTTGTTTATGAATTGTAACTGTAGATTGCAAACAGTCCAAATCCAGCTTACTTTGTGCTAGTCTATTTACCTATAATATTTGGGGGGTAGGATGCATTTCTATTGTAACTTGTAAATAATAAAAGATAAAAGATAAATAAAATAAATATTTCTCCATGGGTGTTCAATATGTTCTGTGAAGTATTTAAGTAACAAAAACCTTATTTGTGTATCTTAAGTATCTGTGTTGATCTCATCATTATTTATCCTGGAAGCTGATAGTAGAAATGAGTGAGGCGAGTCTGTTAAAGGACTAGGGTAGTTGATATGTTTCACTATGGATACGAATGGCAGAACGGACAGCCTGAGCACCCACCTAGAGACTAGGGAATGTGCACTATTATAAGTAAGTACTATTGTAACTGTAAAAATCGACTCACCCAGGACTCTCCGTCAAATGCTTCCATATGAATTCATTCTAAGATAGCAGCTGCTAATGATACGCTGAAGTTAGGTTTTCACATTCTTTGCAAACTACAGCTCTCAATGTTCTGACCCACAATAGATGTTCTAGGCTGTTGAGACCGTTCATGTTGGCTAACTTACCATTAGTCAGAAATACTACTATAAGAACACAGTTTGCGTACTAGTCAGTAAATAGTTCATTATTAAAATATTAAAGGCACACCAGAACATCATAACCTGGCTGATTTAGGGCATCTACATTGACCAACTTGTAAAGTGTTTTTATTGTTTGTTTTGTGTTGGTGTTGTTTGTACTGTTATTTTGGTGTGCAGATATTCCCGTTTTGGGGACGGGGAGCGGGGGCAGGAAATACAGCGGTGAGAAGGAAAGTTATTACTGGGTGCACGGCAAAGCAGGAAGTGTCCCAGTGGAGCCTTATGATACACTGTAGCGCGCAGGCATGACCCACCAAGGCCACCCAGGCCTCACCCGGCCTGCCCCTTGTCGTACGCCATCTAGCGGCTCATTAGTCAAACATGGTAGCTGGATGGATAGTAACTGCATGTAAGTCCCATAATCCGATTTACTATGCATTCTGTGGCTTCATCCTGGCACTACTTTCAAATTAATGTTAGAGCGGTGGCGGGGGTATTAAAAATTAATTCAAAGGTAGCTTCTGGATTTTTAAATTACAAATTTGGGAAATGGAATCTTTAGATCAAAGACGTAGGCTAGGGAAGTAAACCCACCTTCAACTTATGAATGCACAACAAAGAAAACCAATAGAAGTATTATCAAGTACGCTACATTGACACCTACTAAGACTTAGGAAAGAAGCAATCTGATGACAATGCTACAATAATCACCATGAAATCAACTAAAATAGTAGCTAAGTGAAAACAAACAATCACCTAAATCCTTGTATATATTTCGAGTAGGGCATATGTTGCAGTACTTAAGAGCTCATATAGGCTTTACTGTGATTTTCCTTCAATTAACCACGGCATGTGTGGTATTTCTAAAAGGGGAAGGAAACCTATGATCAGGTATACTAGAGTTTACACCTCCGTATACGTTGGGTTTATTTTAGGTACAGGAACTCATTAGTATGAGGCACACGTATGCTATGATATCGCTGAAGACACCCACTATTCGCACAACACCAACACCAACACACACATGCGCGCCTGAACCCCATCACTAAACCTTAATAAAAACAATAGCACTAGTACCTAAGAACGCCACCCGCAGCTGCCAGTCTATATTTACATCCACACATCACCAAAGAGAGATCCAAGTAAGAAGTAACACTTTGTTTCACATTGCAAAGATGCGTACATGGCCACATATGGCCAAGTATTCGGCATAGCATTAAGGGTCTTGTTGCACAACCTATTGTAAAATATTCCGATATTCAGCATAGGGGGGAATGCAAATGTTCTATTACTGATCGGTGTATGTGACCAGGCGCATGTATGTATGTATATATATATATATAGTATAGTTATACGAGTCTTACCTTGGTACAGATGATGGATAACTGTTGTTTTACCGAGGTATAAGCCTCGGATAGATGTGGGCTAGGGAGAGGTAAGCACGTCCGGTACCAGCAATCTTAACCTACTTATTGAGGATAAAAATGACTTTCAACAATGGATACTATTACTTTACCGAAAAGGTACACCAACGGAATAGATGTGGCAGGGTGTGGCGGGAGGGCCCTAGCCCACATCTATCCGAGGCTTATACCTCGGTAAAACAACAGTTATCCATCATCTGTACCAAGGTAAGACTCGTATAACTATACTATTTTACCTCGGTAAACAGCCTCAGGCTAGCCTCAGGCTAGGGAGACCTTTACATAATTCATTTTTATCCTTAATATCATTCTTTCTTATTATTATAACATTCTAAATTTTTGTTCTCACCTATTCTTGTTAGTTGGCGAGAAGACGCTTTGCAACGCCGGTAGGCTTTTCTAGTCGTTTATTATAATGTTTTGCAAACGACTTAGCCGTCTTCCAGCCTGCATGCGCTAGTATTCTTTTCACAGAAATACCAAGCACCCGTGCCTTGGAGACCATGGCTCCTCTAGTTGAGTGGGAAGAGTATTTACTCGTATCCACTCCAGCCAATTTCAACACCGTAATTGTCCATCTGGCAAGTGTGTCTCGTGAAATCGCCTTATGTGGCTTTATAAAGCTCACTAATAGTTGTTGTGATGCACGTAAATCCTTTGTCTTGTATATATAAGCCCGTATGGCCGACACAACACATAATTTCCGATCATTCGGAAAACAGTCTAAGTGAACCGTTGATAAAGGGTCACCTAACGTGTTCGATTTAAGCAATTTTTCTAAATCAAACGTAGCTTGTTGCTTGTCTATTTCTAATCCAGTTAAGGATAAAGCAACAATCGTCTGTCCTCTGTGTCCGGTTACTAACAATAACAGGACCGCGACCTTAAAACCTAACTGTTTTATATCTAACCACGAGTTGTGAGGCCAAGCCTGAAACAACTTAAATACTATAGAAACATCCCAAAACCGACTATACTTTGGTTTTGGAGGATTCCTTTGATAAATTGAACGAAGTAAATAACAAATAACATAATGTTTTCCAACTGTTTCGCCATCAATTCTAGGTAATATAATTGATAACGCACACCTCGCCGCATTAATCGATCCAAAGGAAAGTCCTTCATCCTCTAGAGAACGAAGAAACCGAGCTACTTGTGAAATCTTTGGATTTGTTGGCTTAACTTTCATTAACAAACAATGTACACCCCATTTCTTTAAATAGGTTGTATACATTTTGACAGTTCCTGGCCTCCAGGCATCCGATACTATCCTATCCTCAGTAATTCTGTCCAATCCAAATTGCTGTAGCTGCTTCCTTAGAAAAGGAATGCCAATAGGGGCGTCGTTGACACGTCGCCGTGAACCACTAGCGGTCCGTGGTGCGTCAGATTCCCGAGTTTTCTTGGGAATCGTATACGATCTTTTGCCAGTTGTGAAACTGCTGGCAGCCAAGGTTGCGTGTCCCAATCGGGCACCACCAGTATCGCATGTGTCCCTTCCAAGCCGATTTTTCTCACTACTCGGCTGATAATGCTAAATGGTGGGAAAATATAAAAATAATTATTTTCCCAGGTAATAGCAAACGCATCTACTTTCCAAGCATCCGGTTCAGGATGCCAAGAAACATAACAGGGTAACTTGTTATTATTTCGTGATGCAAATAAGTCAACTTCAGGTGTACCCCATTTTTCACAAACGAAGTTAAACAAAGGTGTAGAGAGAGACCACTCTAAATGGTCATGGAAATTTCTACTTTTATAATCTGCAAGTGTATTTTGTGACCCTGGAATATGCGCTACAGTCAGCCAGACTTGTTGAGCCTGTGCCCAGTTCCAAATCAGTTTAGATAACTGATTGCAAGACTTTGATTTGGTTCCACCCATGTTACGAATATATGCCATGGCAGTAGTATTATCAGTTAGTATTCTAACCTGTGATTTATTTATCTTTACTAAACTACGTAAGCCCAGATAAATAGCACGCAATTCTAGTGCATTAATATAGTCTGATTTTTCATCATCAAGCCATCTACCTCCTGTTGTGACCCCATCTCGATGAGCTCCCCAACCTTCTAACGAAGCATCAGTAGTAATTACTGTATTAGGTTCCGCCATGCGGATTGGATTTGGTGAACTTGCTATATGTTGCATCCACCATCCAATATCCTGTAACCCTTCTTGCGAAATAAACATCTTTCGCTCAAAATTGCCTTTAGTTCGTGTTAACGCTAAATTTTTATCTATTTCTAGCGACTTAATATGGGCCTTCCCATATAACACAGCAGGTGCTTGAGATCATTATGCCAATAAGAACAGCAACCTGTCTAATTTTTGGCTTTGATAACTTAATAAGCTGAGTCGCTGTAGTCATAAACTTAATTAGTTTTTGTTCTGTTATCGACACTGTAAGGGACTGTGTATCCAGAATAAACCCTAAACATTTGAGTTGTTTTGTTGGTTTAAACACTGACTTTTGTTGATGTACATAAAACCCAATTTAGTAAGTAATGCACATAAATCCAAAACTGCATTCCCACAATCAATTTGTGTTGATGCTATAATAAAGGAATCATCTATGTATGGAAACATTATATGACCCTTCCGCGCCATTACTGAGAAAACAGGTTTAAGCAGTTTAGTGAATAAACGAGGGGCACAAGCTAAACCATTCGGCATACAGGTAAACTCATAGAGTTGGTTATCCCAAAGAAACCGAAGAAATTTCCGGTCTTTTTCCATTATGGGAAGCGTATAATATGCATCCTGTAAATCAACACTAGCCATCCACGCATCTGGTGTAATCAGATCTCGTGCCGTATCTAGAGAGAACATTTTAAAATGTCGATATTCCACCCTTTTATTAAGGATTGTTAAATCCAGGATCATTCGAACATCACCATTAGGCTTCGGTCTCGAGAAAATGTTTGAAATAAACTGTCCTGAACAGTGTGTCACTTTTTGTATAATTCCTTTCTCAAAGAATTTATGTACCTGTTTAGTTAGTGCCTCTCGTTCAACTGGTTGAATGTTATATGGAAAAGGTATTATACTTTGTACAGGAATTTGTGTAAAGGGAATTTGAACACCCCTAACTATTTCTATAATTTCTTGGTCACTAGTAATTTTGTGCCACTCAGAAATATGATTACTAATATTACCAGCCACAAAGTTGCTTACAGTTTGTGTGTTTTTAGAGGCTGCAGGGACTTGTAAAGTTTGTGTTTGGACCTCTACTTGGACCCGCCCCTGGGGAAAGGTCTCGACGAGTTGAACCCTCGACCTATTGGCCGTGCGGTGTTGTCGGTCCAGCCTGGGCGAGCGCCCCGGCCCCGAAACCCTTGACCGAAGTTTGAACTCGGTCTGGTTCCTCTGGTGAACCGTCGTGGACGAAAATCCCCTCGTGACTTTTTGAAACGAGGAGTTTCCTGTTTCTTCTTACCATCCATGTTTTTGCCACTCTTGGCTGCAGTTTCTACCTCTTTATAGAGGTATTGTAGTTGACCGCCAAACATTTTCGTGTTATCTAAAGGTTTCCCTTTAATCGGCTCTGGAGCAAGAAAGAGCGTAAACTCTTTCCCATCATTATCGGTAACCTTCTTTGAGCGAGCCACTTCTTTGCCAGCATCTGTGCAAACTGACTTGAAGACATTTTCATATCTTCGAAACGACAGGTAATTACCTGCCGCCGCTAGCACTGCAATGCCTTTGTCCATTGTCTTAGCCAAAGACGAGAACTTATTTTCACTCTGCATCCTATTAGCCACAGGAACAATAGCTGTTAGGGTAGCCAACACTGCCTTATGCACTGTGTGCAACACATCCTCAAACTTCTTACGGTCATCCGTCATATTGACATCCCGATCCATTTCTTTAATGATGGAGTTGGGAACACCCTTTATGCCTGTTAACTCATCTCCTAACTTGGAGATAACCTCCGCCGGTTTGAACGTGCGAAAATGACCATTCACGGTCTCGCGCATAAGCGTAGTGGTTTTAACCCGCTTAGCCTTTGGCTTCTCCACCTTCTTAGCCACTTTAGTGCCAATGTCCGCATAGACCCCTTCATATACGGTGTCTGAGTCTGATTCCGTAGAAGTAGACTCAGTGGACGACTCAGAAGAAGAATATTTCCTCTTCCTCTTCTTCTTTTTGGACTTAGTCTTCCGCTTTTTGCGCAAACCAGACTCTGCCCGCTCCTTGGTGAATTCATCACCCGAAGAAATCACCTGTTTCTTCTTCTTCCTCCGTTTAGGAGAAGGAGGAGGAGGAGCCTTAAGCTCCACCGCCGAGTCTGTGTCCAAGAAATCCTCAAATGAATCCTCTTGGACACTCGGCCTACGCCGCTTCCGAGACACAGGCGATTTGGCAGTCAAGATGTGGCTTTCCAATCTTGCAAAGCGAGCCTCCCAATCTGGAGGCGCAGGCACATCAGGCACTGCGTCCTCGTCCGGGTCGGAGAGGATATGCGCCCGGGGCTGTGTCGACGGCCCTGCCGACAACACGGGTGAGGAGTCGTACTCCTCGTCCACTCCACTCGGAACACGCCCCTCGGCTGCTGCTGCACCGCGCTTACTCCGCTTCGTGGCCATCGGGAACTGAAACAAACATTTTTGGTCAGTCCCGGTATATATATATGTCACAATATGGTTGTTTCAAACTCATTTGGACATCTATTGGTGTTAAAGAACGTGTTTATACCGTTATAACACAGGCGTAATAAGCTAAATTTGTGCGTGGGTTGTGGGTCAAGCCCAAACCTTACGCGGGGTCGGGACCAGTGTATCGGCCCGCCCATCCCTCTGTTCCGCACACTTCTCCCACCTGTGACTACTACGTCAACAAGTTGGAGAAAATGCTACGAAACTCGGAGAAACGCCTGAAAAAGTTTTGTCTAGGGGAGTCTATAAAAGAAACCCAGGAGCATCTCCAACATTACTCTCTATTAGAGTACGAGAGAATTTCCACATGAGATAGGGCGAAACCCACATCTCTACCCATAGTCACACGGTGACCCGGGTGTTGACATAACCGCTAATGACCGGTTTGGTTCCTTCGAGAAACCCACTCGAGTGTTCTATCCTTGGTTGTTTATAACCAAATAACTCGTCCAAATTGGACCAACGAAAGTCTAAACTTTCCATATTGATGCTCTAATGCATCATAATTAAGCTAACCACAGTTTTTATTATACTTACTGCGTATTTGCTTGTATGTAGACTAATTTTGCCGGAGCAACCCAACGACACGTTATCCAGTCGTGAGTTGTATATGCTAATTGCTGGTACCGGACGTGCTTACCTCTCCCTAGCCTGAGGCTAGCCTGAGGCTGTTTACCGAGGTAAAATATATGTATGGGTTGGTGGTGCCTGAGTGGGATGTAAATAGACAAAGTGGTGCTGGCAGGTCTGGGTGTGATTGCACTCAGGGCCTACCCCATCTGCTGGGATAGGGATCACCACACTCAAAGGTCAAGGTTGGTGGTGGCCATGAGCCCATACAGCTTGTGGTGGTGGGCAGACCACTGGTATCCATGAGGACCAGGAATGCTGGATCCCTATTGGTAGGGCCAAGAATGATTGTTTCCCATGTAACCATATAAATAATAAACCAGAGGGATGGACTCTGTCTTCTTCTTTACACTTTATACTCTTCCTTTCTCTTTGTCTCTGTATTGATTTCCTACACAGCAACATATTCTAGCATTGGACTTTACAAAACTGTTGACCATGACGAGTGGAGTAGTGGATTAGACTTTACACTATGAAGGAACCAGTTGCGGAGTTCCTGAGCAGACTGGCAATTACTGTGAACTGTTGATAATAATTTGGAACTATTTGCATATGTTGCCTTAACATATGAAATGTACACTCAAATTCTCGTACATCGCATGCAATATCTTTTTCTAAGCAGACTTCATTTGTCGAATTTGTGTTCCATTAAAGACTATATATTCTGAAAGTTTACAAGGGTCAATGATGTCAATTCAGCTCAACCAGTTTCGTGGAACACCTAAAAATATTAGATGGGATGGCGGAATGAGCGCCTGCCCCGGTGTGGCAGGTCGTGGGTTTTCGAACACTTGTAGCTACCTCGCATAACACTCACCGTTACTATGATAGGGAAAGGAGCGGTGGAATGAAGAAGACCAATTAGCTGTGGTTTAAATTCCCCCAACTTAATTAATCAAAATAAAATATAAAAATGTTAATAGATACTATTAAATAATTGTGCATAATACTATGAATATAAATTAATATGGAACTAGATAATAATATTCATCTCAAATTCACGCTTAATCAATGTGAAGTGGTGGTCTAATATAACCAACCTTTTATAGAATAAATTAGACCACCGGCAACACATCCCCTCAAATGTCCAGGGCACAATAGAGCAAATGAGATTTAAAGTTCACAAAAACCTGACATTAATGTTTTTTTCATCTCGAGTTGACATCTTCCTTTTTATATTAACATATTTCCCCCGTCCCGACGTTGCCCGGATGGTAATGTCTAATATAACCTATTAGGAGCACGCCAGCCGATTGGACTGTCTCCGGCAATTGACATTTAAACAGGTCCTGTTTTTTAATTTGTATAGATGGATCCAGGATGTGGGATGCAACGTGGCGTAGGTGTGATTGGACCTAAGTACGGGGGGCGGGGGGGGGTGTCACTATGGGTGGGTTTTAATAACCTGACCAAACAGGCTTACATTGAAAATAGACTGGCACTGGAGACTAGCTTTAAAAAACAAAATTAAAAGAAGAAAGGAGGATTACAGTAAATCCACATGCATACTACACGTCACAAAACAATCCACTCAGCACGAGCTATACTTGTCATCTTCAGATTAAATAGTGTCTGCTGTCAATCAAATTAACTGAAGTGCAGTACCTCTCAAACCCCTACTAACAAAACTAAGTTATATCCCCTAGACTCCAATGAATTGAACTACCCAACCAACGCCCAATCCCAATGAAATTACTTATCTAACCCCACAACCCCAGTGAAAATTAAGTATGCATTCCCACGCCCACCTCCAACGAAAGTACCCCTCACCCTACCTCATCCCAATTCACAGTGAATATGAACTATATTCCACCCCACCACCCAAATCCTAATACAAAAGGAACCAATCCCCCTACTCCAACGGCTTTCATTCAATGAATAGTGATGATGGAGAAAGGATC
Source organism: Branchipolynoe longqiensis (assembly GCA_030323885.1). Lineage (NCBI taxonomy): Eukaryota > Metazoa > Annelida > Polychaeta > Phyllodocida > Polynoidae > Branchipolynoe > Branchipolynoe longqiensis. The sequence continues at coordinate 10,323,329 of CM059191.1, forward strand.
GTCTCTTTCACCAACAGGACTCTCCGCTTGCACTTACACACACATGTGCAATGTGCCACCACACATTCTGATCACGAATTGGACTCATCAGTCATTGACAAGTTCACAACAAATTGTAAAGGCTAGGGCTCGAATCTGTGGTTGTGTAGGCAGGCTATAGTGAAATCAATACAGACAAAGAGAAAGGAAGAGTATAAAGTGTAAAGAAGAGAGAGTCAAGCCCTCTGGTTTATTATTTATATGGTTACATGGGTTCATTGTAGAGTATCACCCCACCCCTTTCCCCCAATGGGAAACAAGCATTCTTGGCCCTACCAATAGGGATCCAGCATTCCTGGTCCCCATGGCTACCAGGCACCCGAGTGTGGTGATCCTACCCAGCAGAGGGGGAGGGGGTAGGCCCTGAGGGCCCTCACACCCAGACCTTCCAGCACCACTATGTCTATTTACATCCCACTCAGGCACCACCAGGCCTTCCATATATATACATACATGCTTCTGGTCACGTACACCGATCAGTAATAGAACAGTTGCATTCCCCCTATGCCGTAAATCGGAATAGTTTACAAAATGATGAGTCAATGTCATCATCCACACTGATGGACAACCAAGAGAGCAAGTCATGATACATATACGGGTACCTCATTGCACAACCCACCCTCCCTTCTTCGTGTGCATATCCACAGAATGTGTGTGTTCCAAAGGTGTGCAGGCTACAGCCCCCGCCCCCCCCTTTCCCCCACCCTCGTTCCCCACCAGCTGTCCAGTAGCCGAGTAATACTAATAGTTTCAGGCTGCCAGCCCTTATCTGTACACAGCATGAGCCTTTTTCACACAACTCGAGAGGAGATGAGCAGGCAATCAGAAATACACTCAGCAACAGCGTAAAAACCAGCACCATCATCCGCCCAACGGTGTGAGATCATTGCCATTTCACATAGTATGGCTCACTGACGCCATATGAAGTCACTTAAATATAGACCCATAGCAAATAGCCAAATAGGTCTGTGCAATATAAAGAAAACCACGAAAACATAATTCTACAGTTAAGTATACATAGTAGTCCTGGTGGGTGGACGGACTGATTTCTAATGGATCGAAGCCGAAGGCTGAGACCCATTTGAAATCATTCTGCCAATTGACTTATATATATAATATGCATGGACGTGTGTGTATGTGTGTACAACCAGGTCTTTCCATTATAGAACGGAGTATGGTCAACAGGATACGAGGTACTAAGTAAAAGAACATTTTATATTCGTCCATAATAAAGTACATAAATCGACATTCAATGTTATCAGCAACTTCCTTCGGTGCGCACTTGCGTTTATATGCGTTGCAACGAGAGTTCTCAGTTTCCTGTATCCCATATCAGATGGCTTCTCCACAGTGTTGCTACCCTATGACTATGTTATTTATATATGATTGCATTGATTCTATTCATAGGCTACTATGACAGCGAACACTTCCCAGCCGTCCTGTCATACAAACACCCATACTACAACTCCATCCTCTCCCTCCACTCTATTTTCGCCCCACAATCTGTCAGTATACCTATGTAGTGGTCAGGTAGTAGTGGCGCATTGCTGGCAACACTTGGAGGCACGGTCGACAGTAGCAGTGATTGTGCTGGGCGAGTGTACACTGTACCACCTCTACCAATAGCAGATGACCAAACACAGTTCTTGTTGAAAACTGGCCGTGACCAGCCGGTCTTATTTGGCTACGGCTATAAGATAAGCCCGGGACCCGCCAAACTATTTGACCTGTCAGCCATCCTCGAGGCACCGTCAAATTAATAGATCGCTGATCATTTCCTACAGAAATTCAGTTCCTGCGATTGGGGCATTATCAAGAGAAATTTGCACGAAAAACAATTAATTTACTTAACATCGGCAACGTGACAATTTAAATATGCAAAGCCTTTTTGAGAAATATTTCTATGAAACAATAGCAGACCAATTTGGCCATAATAAGCATAACAGCCTGCATGCCATGCGCTACAGGACTGTTCACGATTGTCACGAATGCTGTTCAGTGAACTCATTGGTTCTCGGGTCGAAACAGACCAATAAAAATGGTGGCTATGACCTGCTTCTTCACCCACAAAACGCTGGTATATTTGAGTAATAAGCTAGTTGAGCCTGAGTCCTGTCTTACTATCACCAAACACTATAAGTGTCCGTATACGCAGTGCTCAGGGCCCCCATAGAACATTCCAACATCTCTAGAACTCAACGGTTCCTGTGAAGGTCACACCACACAGGACTTTGAATACAAGGAAAGGTGTCATACGATGTGCAGATCTAATTGATTGCTCTGAGGATGAAATTGTTAGAGAATTGGCTGACCAGAAAGTAATACATGCATTTCACATCCATACCAAAAGGGAAGGTGTCAGAAAGCCGACTCAGACTTTCATCTTGACATTTGAAACAATGGTGCTACCAGATTCAATTAAAGTTGGATGATGCATACATCCCTGGCCCGCTCTGTTGTTTTAAGTGTCAAAGATTCGGACAAGGTAAAGATAGATGCAGACAGGAATTGATTTGTGCTAAATGTACTGGAAATCATGATGACAATTCTTGTGAAAGTACCATTTTTAAATGTGCCAACTGCAAGGGAGATCATCCATCATACTCTCGGCAGTGCACAAAATATGAATTTGAAAAAGAAGTGCAGGAGATTAAGCATACAAGACAGGTCGGTTTCCCAGAGGCAAGAAAGATTGTTGAAAGTTTGAATGTCGGCCTCAGAGCATCATATGCACATGTGATAAAGTCTGTTGCTCCAAGTCCAGTCAAGTCGGTCTGTGTTTCAGTTGAAACACAGACTGAATTGTCCTGGCCAATTGAGGGTGCTAATAAATTTGTAATATTGGAGGACTACCTTATCACAACACCTAAGCCTAGCACTAGCACTTCAATGTCTGTACAAACTAATACATCTAAAGAACAAGTAACATCAAATAGCAAGAAAGTAACACATAAGAGCAATAACAATGCGTCAAGCAATTTAAAATCACAACCTCCCTTAAACACAAACTCGCAAGTGACAAAGAAAATACATAATAAATCACAAAGACCTGGAAGACAATAGAAGGGCTCAAATTATTCAACAAGTTTGGCCACTTGGATGATATGGAGGTGGAGAGTGGAACGAGAGCTAGGTCTCTCTCCCCACTTCACCCTCCGTAGCATTTTAGTTGTTTTGACTGTATATATTTATTGTTTTAAATGGCTGCTGCAAATATAATACAGTGGAACTGTCATAGTTTACAGGCAAATCGAAATGAACTGGAACTAGTCATTCAAAAATATAATTCATCTGTAATTTGCCTGCAAGAAACAAAAATAGATAATGCAAATGTGACTTTAAAAGGTTTTGCATCTTATCACAAAATAGGCACAACAGATGCTATGGGTAGAGCACATGGTGGAGTGTCTATTTTGAAAAAAATGCTCTCTGCCACAGAGTGAAGTTAATTTAAATACAAATTTACAAGCTGTCGCTGCCAAAATAACTCTTCACACCACAATAACATTTTGTTCATTATATCTTCCTCCTTCTAGTCCTGTAATAGCTGCGGATTTAAACAATCTTTTTGCTCAATTACCCCAACCCTGTATCATAATGGGAGATTTTAATTCCCACAATCACCTCTGAAGTGCCACAAACAATACCGATCCAAAGGGACGCATTGTAGAAGATTTCATGAGCAGCCAGAATCTCTGTCTGTGGAACGATGATAGTCCCACATAGTTACCACTGTCCCATTGTTTTGTCTAGCCACTTTTCTCCTTCTGATCAGAGAGTGCCTAAATGGCACTTTCAAAAGGCCAATTGGGCCAAATTTCAATCACTTTGCCTTGAAAAGATCACAGGCGATCTTCGCAAGATGTGGAAGATCCCATTAAAGCTTTTACAGACACGCTGTATGACGTTGCTAGCAATTGTATTCCTTCCTAAGTCAAATCCTAACCCTAAAAAGCCAGAAAAACCATGGTTCACAGAGGAGTGTAAAAAGGCTGTAAAAGCTCGGAAGAAAGCTTCAAAAAAATTCAAGAGACAGCCAACACAGTACAATCTACAACAATACAGAATAAAAAGAGCCAAAGCCAGATATACCATTTGTTGTAGTAAAAAGAAAAGCGGTCAGATTATATATCAAAACTGAACAGCCGAACACCCATGAAGAAATGTTGGGATATGATTCGAAGGATCAATGGTAAAGGGGGAGGCGCAAGAATAAAACATCTTAATAAAAATGGCCAAAACATTTCAAATCCGAAGGATATAGCCAACACCTTAGGTGAATCTATATCCCAGAACTCCTCTTCTGATAATTACACTCCTAAATTCCAACGAACAAAAGCAAGGCAAGAAAGAAAGCCTCTTAATTTAATTTCTCAGAATTTAGAAAATTATAATAAGCTTTTTTCCATGGAAGAATTACAAATTGCTCTGTTTAAATCTCACGACACAGCACCTGGACCAGATCAGATCCATTACCAAATTCTTAAACATATGCCAGCTGAAACAACAATACGTCTCTTAGAAATATTCAACACCATCTGGATGAGTAGTGACTTTCCCCCTTGCTGGAGCGAGGTCACAGTGATCCCGATACCCAAACCTGGAAAGGACTCCACCAATCTCAATAACTATCGACCGATAGCACTCACCAGCTGTGTATGCAAGAGGACCATGGAACGCATGATCAACGAAAGACTTGTTTGGTTTCTTGAAGAGGCTGCTATTATCTCTTCTTCTCAAAGTGGTTTTAGAAAGACCAGGAGCACCATGGACCATCTGGTACGCCTTGAGACATTCGTGAGAGATGGTTTTATAAAGGGTGAACACGTCATTGCACTTTTCTTTGACTTGGAGAAGGCATACGACACCACATGGAAATATGGCATTATGAAAGAGATCCAGGATAATGGATTGAGAGGCAGACTGCCTCTTTTTATAGAATAATTTCTTTTAAATAGGTGTTTCCGAGTCCGTGTCAGAAGTACTCTCTCAGAAGCCTTTGACCAAGAAATGGGTGTACCCCAAGGGAGCATCTGATCGGTTACACTGTTCATAATCAAAATTAATAGTGTAGTAGTCTGTACATGAGCTCTCCTACCACGCGGTAGCAGTGGAGACTTCAACAAAGCATACACCAGCGCAGTACCACTATACTGCGCCAGGTGCCGGCATGGGTAGCCACCGGGCAGACCCCAACTGGGCTGCCCTCTACTGCGGGTGGCTGACCCAACGCCCCCACACACACCTATAGAGTCGATGTGGAATCTGGCGAGTCAGGGGGCGGGTCAGACAACTACTGACACCGCGGAGAGCGGATAGTTCAATAAACCAAGTTGAAGCGTACTCTAATTGAATCTTGGTGTTCTTCCGTGAGTAACCGTGTGAGTGAGAGTCGGAGGGCCGTGGGCCATTAGAATAGCATTGTGGGTTGTGTCAGATCTGATATTGATAAATCTCTCTTTGTAGATGATTTCCACCTTTGTTACAGGTCTAGAAACATGGCAGCTATAGAAAGAAAACTGTAACATCACCTGAACAGAGTAGCCGAATGGGCTGACGAAAATGGTTTTAAATTCTCTCAGCAAAACTGTGTGTCTGCATTTCTGTCAACAGCGGGGAGTCTATCTCAACCAAACACAGATCCCTGTGGTTGAAGAAACCAAATTCATGGGTGTCATTTTTTACAAGAAATTGAACTTTATTTCGCACATTAAATATGTCAAAAAGAAATGTCAAAAAGCTCTAGACCTCCTGAGAGTTGTTGCTCATACCAATTGGGGGGGGGGGGCGACCGCGCCGCTCTTCTTTCTCCCTATCGTGCACTGGTCCGATCAAAGCTCGATTATGGTTCCATGGTCTATGGATCAGCAAGACCGTCATACATCCAAATGCTGAAACCCATTCAAAATCAAGGACTCAGACTCTGTCTTGGAGCATTTCGAACTTCGCCAGAGAAGAGTTTTAGTGTAGAAGCAGAGGAACCTCCACTTGCACTGAGAAGAGAAAAACTCGCTCGACAGTATGCATCCAAGATAGCAGCAAATCCCAGCAACCCTGCCTATGAGTGCATTTTCAAACCAAGCCATGAAACACTCTTTGCCAATAAACCCAAGGCGATTCCAACTTTCGGTATACGTATTAAGGAATCATCAGAAACACTCGAGTTTGATGTAGATAACATTGCAAAATTCCAATATCCAGACACACCACCTTGAACATACGCTGTCAATGTGAACTTGGCAATCTCTGAAGCAAGGAAAGACTCAACTGACCATTTGATCTAAACAGTATGTTCATGGAGGTTAAAAAGATACATTCTGATCATAAGTTCATCTACACCGATGGTTCTTATAAGGATGACAAGGCTGCAGCGGCAGCTGTCATGGGCAAGCACACCTTCTCAGAGCGATTACCAAAGGGTGCTTCGATATATTCAGCAGAGCTTGATGCCATATTCTTAGCAATGGACCATGTAGAAACCTCTTCTCGTAGAAAATTTGTGATATGTTCAGATTCAAAATCATGCCTACAAGCTATTCAGATCAAGGATTGGAAGAATCCTCTGATCCGCAAGAGTTTAGAAAGGTTACATTATTTATGTTCAGAACTGTGCTCTTTTATTGGGTACCGAGTCATGTTGGCAATCGAGGAAATGAGGCTGCAGATATGGCTGCCAAAGAAGCTCTTGACAAAAGCATTACACCTCTCCCTATTCCTCACACGGACCTCAAAAGGCACATGAGTGTACTGATAAGGAAAAAGTGGCAATTACAATGGGATGAACAAGCTTCATGCAATTCAGCCCACCCTTGGCAAATATTCAAGTGCTTGTCATAGAAGTAGACGCGAAGAGACCGTTGTTGCACGTATGCGAATTGGACATAGCTATTTGACTCATAGTTACCTTTTTAAAGCAGAAGACCAGCCAAAATGCATACCATGTGGAGTGCCTCTGACTGTGAAACATATTTTGATTGAATGCATTGACTTTGCAAATGTTCAAGCGCAGTATTTTAATGTAGCAAGTATGAAACGTTTATTTGACACGGTTAGTACTACCTTGGTTTTATCGTTTTTAAAGCATATTGGACTGTTTAACCGGTTTTAGGACATTTTGATGGCATTGTATAGCCCTTAGTGTGCTGGTATGCCGTTAATCATTTATTCATTCATTCATTCATTCATATCCCATTAATCCACATTATCCTGACACTGAGCCAAACAGTCCTTGCCCTATCCTAATAATGCCGAGCGCCAGGCTAGGAGGTGACAAGTATAATTTTTAAGTCATTGGTTTGACTCGATCAGGATTCTAACCCACAAACTCATGGGTTCAGATCTCCCGATTTCACAAAACAGGAGCCGGATGCTCTACTCATTCGGCCACCCTGTCTGGTCCCATGACCCGATTTCGCACTCAGTGATATTGAACTAACCAGTCCTTGACCTATCCTAATAATGCCAAGCGCCAGGTTAGGTAGAAACAAGTATTAATTTTGTATGTCATTGGTTTGACCCGATCGGGAATTGAACTCCCAACCTTCCGCAGAAGACACCTGCACTCTATCGATTTGGCTACCACGTCCGGTTATGTGCAATGTGGTAACCTATGCACTATCAAATGAGGACGTGACAACCACTGTGTATCTATCATGTGACTGTGCGATACAAGTCAGGGGTCCCATTCTCTCTGCAAGTCAAATAGACGAGATCACCGTTCCGACTGCGCATGTGCTGAAAACGGCGCTGGCAGCAAAGCAAGGGCATACGGCCATTGACTTTACCGATACGTGTAGGGCAAAACTTCAATTTTACTCAAAATTAACAAAAATACATAACAATTTGGCACAGACATGGATGGATGCAAGAAACCTACAATTTCAGTCACTTTACAGGCTGATATTTACATCACCATTGATAAGACATAAGTCATTCTTGTTCTAAATATCAACAAAAACTTATTTCAAATAAATATATAACCAATATCTGATTAACCCTACTCATTTCTACATATGTCATTAACCATAGGATATAAATAAAAACATGAATAAAATAAGTAATCTGGCTATGGCCCTAACACTAGTCTGAGTGTCCAGATTAATCTAAATCTAAATGCAAATGTCATAATATGTGCTGATTATATTGATGGATAAAAGATTAATATCTTAATTTATTATATATATTTTTTAGTTGATATTCTGTTTCAAACAAGAGCTGAGATGAGCTGAAACTAGCACATTTCATAGCTGCACCCAGTGTATTAGCATGTGCCATATGCTTCTCAAGGGTTTGATTTTCTTCCACGCATCCCACAATGCACTGCACGGCTGGAATGGCGATGTAGTCTATTAGTGCATTGCTCTGAATCTCCCTGACTGGTGCATCACTTAGTCGATATTCACCCGCCAAGTTGGCTGGTCCTTTGCAGTAATTTGACTTGTATCACGCTGTCACGTGATTCCGGCATGTCAGCTGGCAGGGCGCTATGGAGGCGAATACAGCGAGTACTAATGTATGTACATCCTTCATATATGCCTACATTTATACAGAGGTGCCAAGTCTCCAGATTTGGTGGGAGATCTACCTAATATATAGCAAAATAACCCCATTCTCCTGATTTCCTGCTTTTAATTTGTAATCTCCCGCCAAAGAATAATTTTAGCCTGTTTAAAAAAAAAGAAAAATGTACACGTATTATTTTGTCAAAATGCACCACCAGACTGCGACACACTATTTCTCTCTATTTACAATTTGTGTATTAGGGAGATCCCCCCCATCTCACATTCTTATCTACTTGGCACCTCTGTTTTATTATGTTCCGCCTATGTAAGTTGATCACACCATGTGACCACTGCAGCTGGCTGTTTCACTTTTCAAATGTTCTCCAACTTTAATCGAAGTGGAAAAAAGATGGCTCAGGTAGTGTGTGGTGCGTTGCACTTTAACTTACCATCAACATACATAAGTGCAGCAGTACTCGTGAACCCGACTAACCCCTTAACGTCGTAGTTTATTTCTAGCCCCACGTTAATAGAGGGAGTGCACGTGACGTCATCACTCGGCGGTTAGCCATCTTGGATTACACTTAATACCACCTATGGCACCCCGTCTTATACCAAGAACATTATGGCCACCACTGGGCCTACCTATAATCAGGGCTGCCAAAGTATGTGGTGCCACCTAGTGGGTACTTACTGCCTGAACCTTTCTAATTCTTTGACAGAGCATCCAAAGTGTCAACATACTGCACTTTAGCAATGATGTGAGGCTACATGATTTAAAAAAATGCTTCCCCTCCATCAAAAAACCCCTTTCCCCCAACCTTTGAGGCCAAACTGCTCAAAACAGTGACAAATAAACCAACAAATCGGTAAATAAACACAATGTAAGCACTTCCAAGCCTTGCACATGTAATCCAATATGGCCACCGGAAGTTGCCTCGTGACGTCATTACACCCCCTCTATAGGGTAATTAGTAGTACCCTGTAGACATATACTTCCTCCACTATATATAGTCTCAGGCAGGTCTTCTGGCCGGATTCCTCCAGAACATGTTACTGAAAAATTCCTAATAAATCAAAAACACGAGTTGCGCACCAGTTATCCTCTTAATCTTTTGTCATGATTGAAAATAAAATAAAATAACGCAGTACATTGTACTCACAGTATGATGTGATATCTAGTCTGAGAGTAAACCACCAGTCACTTACCTGAAACAAACAAGAACAAAAGTAGAGTTAGTAACAGCAGGTAAACAGTTGAACAGATAGCAATAGAAAGTTGAAAAAGCAATTGTTTGGTCATATTAACTATACATTTAATATCACTGTTTGATTAAAGGTGGATGTGAATTATTAGTAAATAACATAATAAAGTTAAGAGGACATGATCCTGTTGTACTGTGTAGATGCTGATCTGGATCTAGTAGTAACTGGTGTCGAACATTAAGTACCGGGATCATACAGAACCCAAACAGCGTCCCGACACACATTTAACTAAATACACACACGGGGGTGCGAGTGTGGCCAGAAATAGGCAGCAACAGCAATCACGTATTACAGGGGGGCACCCAGGAATCGGCTAGGTGTTTCCAAATATGGATCGAAACTACCCCTATTTTAGGGTAATTCTTTTCACATGGGTTGGTGGAACAACACCCATTTTAGGGAAATATTTTACATGGTTTTCTGGTGCAACAACCCACATTTTGGTGCAATTTTTCACATAATCTTAAAATCTAGTGTTCCTTAATAAATGTAATGCAAGAATTTAGGTCTATATGATATTTGGGGAGGGGGGGTTCCGGGCAACCAGGAAACCCCCCTGGGTGCGCCCCTGTATTACAAAATATCACAGAACAACTAAGCAGCGTTCTTAAAACTAATAGTCACACAGCATACACGTCTGGATCTGGACCATGTGCTGGTGGAGCGTAGTAGTATATATATACTACTGCGTGCTTTACAAAAGCGAGGTTGTGCCTCTGGAAATAGCCCAAGTGTCAGACCGTGCTGTTTAACACAAATATATACATATTTCAATCGCTAGACCACCTTATGATGTCACATGTTTTCAATCTGCCTAAGCCAGCATATAGCGTGTCGCTATTTACATAGCATGAGGTTATCTTAGCACAGTACGTTTTTATTTACACTCTACAAACTGGTGTTAAATAAAATGAACGGAATATCAATTATGTGGACTTGATGGCGATGCGGTATGTTAAAGTTGCATAATCCGATGAAAGCATCAAAGTTTCTAAATATAAAAAAAACACTTGCCTAGATTTGTTCCTACGTATTCAACTTAGATACAGGTAAACTCATTAAAAAAGAGTATAAGTTTTATGCTTCTGTGAAATGTTTTACAAAAGAAAAAGAAAAAAAAGAGTAAACAAAGCATATGTCCAGAAATTCAATGTACACACCGAAATTAATTTGGCATATTTTCAGTTCATATATATCTCTCAAAAGTTAACATTTTAAATAAAAGTTACTTCAAACTAAAATAAAATATGATTATAACAATCGACTTAATGTACTTACCTGGACAACATGACAGAACCTCAAAACCATCGGTTTATGCAACTATAAGACACTAGCATCTGCTACCAAACCGACCAATGTCAAAACATGATATAAAAAGACTGCACATATCACCCCCTTTTCCCCGTTGCTTTTCACTGATTTGTATCCATGCACATACCTTTAGAGCCAATTGAAGAGGGGATGTTCGTTCCTGCATAGCATTAGTAAACGTAAGTGCGTTTCCACAGAAATGTATGAGCAGCAATATAAAGAGAGGTGACAATATAGGTCACCTGCTCAAGTCAATTAACTTTAGCAGTCAGTGTTATAAGTATGACACCAGTATTTGGTGGAAACCTCAGCTGTCCATCTCAATCGGAGTGGTAGATTTGCTTGCTTGTTTATTTATGTTCTATGTCCTAGTAACATCTGAGGGCAGCATACCAGAACGGATAGCGTCTCTTAATGACTGGGAATGTGGGACGCAATCTGAAGAGGTAATGGAAGAGTGACTGTTTGCATGTTAACGGAGTTTTACATCCTGGCAACATCTGAGGTCATATCAGGATGGGTGCTGACTTGTGACAGTGCACACTCATGAATAATTTATAGTGCTGCCCCACTAAGAGACCAGCCCGCCAGCACCATAACCCGATTTCCCTCTCAGTCACATTATCATGACACTGAGTTAACTAGTGCTTGCCCTATCCTAGTAATGCCAAGTGCTAGGCTAGGTAGTGTAAAGTATCAATTTTGTATGTCATTGGTTTGACTCGGCCAGGTTTTGAACTGACGACCTTCTACGCGGGAACCCTGCACTGTCCCGATTCGACCAGCGCGTCCAGTGAGGGGATGGACAGTGTGGGCGGGTGCTGTCAGCAGCTGGTGGTGGCTGTACGCGGTGGTCACCGCCATTCAGCATGGCGCTGTGTGGTCAGTGGCACGGCTGGGGCAGGACGGTCAGTCACCACTCAATGCAAGTCCCGATAAGTTTAATATCAAAGCTGGTTTGGTGTATTGCAGATTTACATACTAATAACATTCAATGTCATAGCAGGACGGGTACCAACTTGTGTCTGTGTGTATTCACAGCGATTTTATAGCACTGCCCCACTGTAATACCGGGCTGATGGCACCATAACCGCTATCTCATTCAGTCACATTATCGTGACACTGAGCCATTAAGTCCTTCATCTATCTTGTTAATGACGAGTGCCAGACAAGGTAACAACGGGTGCTAATTTTGTATCTATTCAGTTTTACTCGGCTGGGGATCGATCAAACGACCTTTCGCACGGGAAGTTTGCGCTCCACCCAGCAGTGACCAAGTTACACTGACTACGTGGATGTACTGACAGTATGTGAGAGAGACCTTAGTTTTGGGTTCAAGTATTGAACTCGGTCCATATTCGTTTTCGATACATATTTAACCCTATTTTAGCGAGGAGTGACTTTCACGACAAATTCGAAGTGATTACATAGTGCCAACCTTCCGTGGGCACAAGGAGAAGTACCTGTACAGATTACCGCTATCACTTTCCTAGCTGTACCGATTTCCGCCATCCCTTTCCTAAAAAAAACTGGGGAGACCACTGTATTTAATTCTAAATCTTTGTATGGCTGTTTTGGGGTGAGGTACAGTTGGAGCGAAGGCGGCACCGTCCCTCATTAGACCCAGACGGGGGTTGCAGGAGGCAGTGGTCATTTTGGTGACATTTGACCGACGGAGAAGGCGATAAAACATTAGTCGCGCAGGTGTCCAGACAGTGGCCTGGATGGGGTGAGCCATGTGCAGTAGTCGCAGTAAATAGAATTAGCATGTCTGGGATGACGGATTCCTTCCTTCTTACCCAAGAGATAGTGGTCTCGCATTAATCTGTTTATTACTTTCCATAGACTTATTTTGGTTGCACTGGACGCACTGGCCGAATCAGCTAGAGCGCAGGCTTCTTATGTGGAAGGTTGGGCTTCCTGTGCAGAAGGTAGGGAGTTCGAAATTTGGCTGAGTCAAACCAATCACTTACACAAATTTATGTGTGTCACTACCTAGCCTGGTGCTCGGTATTACTAGGATAGGGCATGGACTGGTTAGCACAGTATCAGGATAATGTGACTGAGTGGGAAATCGGTTCATGGTGCCAGTGGCCTGGTCTCCTAGTGAGGTATCTCTATAAATTCATCATGAGTGTGCAGTCACAAATCAGTACCTGGCCTGATGTTGCCAGGATGCAAAACCCACACAAAAAACTATATTTTGGACGCTTTATGTGAGAGTGCAGACTCTGTAAAGGGTAAGTAGTTCTCACTTTCGGATTCGTGCCAGGCTAGTCCTAGGTTAGATACAAGATTCACCCCGTACTGCTGCAGTAGGGGTGCAAACCAACCCTATGTAAAAGCTGTCGAAAATGCGGGTCAAAGAATTGAGAGCCTAATTTCACAATCTAAGAAGCAACATTTATTCTTTACATATGTCTTATTGATAGCCCGCTACCTTTGAGCTGAAAAATATAATATAATATCTAGTTTAATAAGATTTAAAAGTGAAATCATTTTGGCCTTCTGTGCATGTTCTTATGCATTTAATTTAGCTCATCCATGCAGTTCCAGTGTTTTGTATTTGACATTTAAATACTGTTCTTATGGTGTCGGTGTGGATTGTTTTCAGTTAGAAAACTGTTGTTTTATAGGGAGGTTGCACACCCTGCCCATGGTTGGAGATATCGCTGTATTATACAGGAGAAGAGTTATGACCGGAAATGTGTCCACTCCAAAAGATTGGTTCAATTTATTTAGTTGGTTTCTTACTGACTATTGAGTCTAGTATCATTTCTACGTATTTGTATATCATTACTTCTCTTATTACTCAGTTGTGTTTTGGTGATGCTTCTTTTTCGGTTAACTTTAGATACGAGTCATTTTCTTTTGGTCATAATATCAAAGATTAGCATAAAGAAAATACAGTAATTACGTCTTCATTAATCTTAGTTTAGTACTTGAAACTTTGCTTTGTTATCATTAGTACTGCACTATTGATAAATAGGGATCCCTTATAGTTAACATCCTGATAGAAGCTTTTAATTTGGTCAGTTGTCAGTGGCACGCGGATTTAACCACATATGGGCAGAAGAGCTGGGCCTTAATTCATTGTAATTATTGGGATAACAAGGCAGATTCTCTATTATGGTCATAGCGTAGAGTCAAGATTCAGGTGTTTTTTTTAAAACCCATAATGATTTTTACTTTTACATAACGATTTTTACTCCATTCGCATTTATTTAATTTTATTCTATTATTAGCCAGTGTTCTAGCTGGCGAATTAGCTCGCTGTGTGTTAGGTGCGTGGGTACATGTGGTTTCTCAGACGCTTCTCCCGCAGTCATAATCTACTCAACCCAGTTTCATGTACAGTGAATGGGTGATCGTAGTTCATGGCTGCTGTAGATTTGTACTCGTCTAGCAGCAAGTCTAGCTTTGGCCTAGGGAGGAGGCCTAGCCTTGCCCTGTGGAAGAGATCTAGCCCTGGTCTAACCATGGAGTGGAAGAGATCTAGCCAGTGGTCTAACCATGGATTAAGGAGGTCTCATATGAGGCCTCGTCTTAGTCTAGGGAGGATTTCTAGCATTGGCTTATAAAGGTCTAGCCTTGGCCTGGGAAGCGAGTCTAGACTTGGCCTGGAAAGCAGGGATTGCCCTGGCCTTATGAGCGGGTCAAGACTTGGCCTGGGAAACAGGTCTAGCCTTGGCCTGGGAAGCAGGTCAAGCCTTGGCCTGGGAATCAGGTCTAGCCTTGGTCTAGGGATCGGGTCTAGCCTTTGCCTAGGGACGAGGTCTAGCTTGGCCTAGGGAGGAGGGTCAGCATATATTGCACCTGGTCGATCTCAGACACTCCAAATGTTCCGTCAGTGCTGGGACGTGACAGGTGGCGGTGATTCATGACGTGACTTAATGCTGCCAACCCCACCAGATGCCGGTCAGTGATGTGACGGCAGGTGCCCATGTATGGGTGAGTGGTACCGTCAAGTTGTTACTATACCGCGGGTCGGTGCTTGGCTGCCGCTCGTAGGGAGTTAACGCTATAAACAACCCACACTAATGCATGCATCACGGTATATGAGAGAATTGTCCCCCAAACACAGTCTGGTCAGGTGTGATAACAGCATGGTAACACACCAGAATGTCACTGCTGAACTAATAAACAAAGTAGCATTGTACATCATGCAACAGAGTGTGTACAGTACACTAGACTGTCACTACACGGATAAAAGTGGTATCCAGCAAAACATGCTGAAATCGTGCCGAGACCTTGGCACCACCTAGCGGGTTTCGAGAGCACCAAAGGCAAATTTCAACGAAAACGCGGATTTTCCGCCCATAGGATTAGCATTGTCCGGGAATCGTGGGGGGAAAATGCCGGAAGTCAGGTTTCATTGTCTTTGTTACTGTATTATCACCAATGATAAACTCTTCCTTGTTTGGGTTTATGTTCTAGCAACATCTAAGTTCAAATGAGAATAGGATTCGAACTAACCAATTGCTGTCATATGCATGAGCATTTTGTGAAGTTAATTGGTGATTCTCAAATACCGTGGAAATCCGTGAAATCGCATGAGTATATCACACAACATAGTATATACAATTATGGAGGTAGTACTTCAGTGGAAACCACAATTTAAATTATCCTTTTTGTCAGGTAGTTTCTTTACCGGTACAGTTCTATTATTGATAATTTAATTTATGGCCATCTGATTTACATAACAATATACATGAAGAGATTATGATTGAAAATGTTAATGGTGTGTGGGCAGGAAGTGGAGCAAACTATAAACAAATTGGGCGTGGGTATTATTCATTGAGTGGTGGTTCTGTTGTTGTTTTTGTGTATATGTATTGCTGTTTTTGATGTGTGTAGTTATTGGCGGTTTTTGTGTGAGGGGGGGGGGGGAGTATAGCGAGAGTGGGTTCGTTGTCTTTGTGAGGAGACGGGTCAGCTTTCTGCATTAAACAAGAAGGCAAAACTGATACATTGATACCACAATGACTGATGCGCTCAGAAGTGCGCCTATCACCAGAACCCTGAGCTTACAGCTAATTGACAGACCCACGATCCCAGACGGCCCCCCTATGGGTTAGCGTCCCCGGCTAGACCGCACTAACACTGCGCATGGCGCTCTTCCCAATAATAAAGCTTTATGGTGATGGGGGTTGACAGGCCTAATGGCAACGTCCAAGGTGGTCAGTAAGTGTATGGGTGGGTGTGGGTGTGAGATCGGGTGTACGATGTGGGGGTGGGTATCTTGGTTGGTTGTGAGAGTTTTACGTCCTGGCAACATCCAAGGTCATATCAGGACAGGTACCGACTTGTGACAGTGCACACTCATGGCAACTTTATAGTGGTGCCCCACTGGGAGACCAGGCCACCAGTACCATGACCTGATATCCCACTGGCACATTATCCTGACACTGCACCAACCAGTCCTTGCCCTATCCTAATAATGTGGAGCACCTGGTTAGGAAGCGACAATTATTTTTAAGTCATTGGTTTGACTCGACCAGGGTTCGAATCCCACGATCCAGCAAAACGGGAGATGGACTCTCAACTCATCCGGCCATCCCGTCTGGTCAGGGGGTGGGTATCTTGTAAGGGCCAGCCAGTCCAGATGGAAAGTCGGGGGTATCATCGGCTACACAGACACAATAGATTGCAATTATCTTATCTGATAGTGTCTGCCATCCTTCTGGGCCAAACATGCACAGGTGTCGCGGTAATAACAGTTTGATCAGGAATGAAAGTGGTTTCTGGCAACAACAAGAAGCGGAAATCTATGGTGAAGTTGTTCCAATAATAGTATTCTTATCCTAGTAATTATTGCCTTACATTAATTGATATTACATTATGAACATTCTGAGATGAAAGTGATCAAAAGGTTGAAATCCCAACAAGGACAGTCGAATGCTCTTCGATGATAGTTTGTATTGACTATTCAGAGGACTGGAGCTAGGATAGTGCAGAATGTTTGTTTCACTTTTTTTTTTAAACTCTGACAGTGCTAAGCCTATGACAGAATTTCAACATTTTCCCGCAATTTCACCGCCACCCGCTGACCCAAAACTGTCGGAAGGCAGTTAGATGATTCAGATGTTACTATGGATTTTCGTTTTAATATTAGGAAGTGAATGGAGAAAAAACGTAAAATTAAGCATCTTGATTATTGGGGGGTTGATGTCCTAGATATTTTTTATAAACGACACAAATCGTAGATGTACAACAAAATCGCGGAAATAGGCAAAATTGTAGATATCTTTCATCCCTGTTGATTAAAGTTGTATAATCCGGTGGCTTTGATTGTTATCTTATTCTTAGATAACTATTTAAGGTGGACCCTCATGACCTACTGTACTTTTTTAGTTTGGAGTACATTATCCTTTTTGTCAGGTAGTTTCTTTACCGGTACAGTTCTATTATTGATAATGTAATTTATGGCCATCTGATTTACATAACAATATACATGAAGAGATTATGATTGAAAATGTTAATGGTGTGTGGGCAGGAAGTGGAGCAAACTATAAACAAATTGGGCGTGGGTATTATTCATTGAGTGGTGGTTCTGTTGTTGTTTTTGTGTATATGTATTGCTGTTTTTGATGTGTGTAGTTATTGGCGGTTTTTGTGTGAGGGGGGGGGGGGAGTATAGCGGGAGTGGGTTCGTTGTCTTTGTGAGGTGACGGGTCGGCTTTTTGCATTAAACAAGAAGGCAAAACTGATACAAAAAAGTGTATGGAGGAGCAGAGTGTCTGGAGTCAGGAGGGCGAGTGGCCTGAGGCGGCCTCGGGGCTGGCTTTAAGGGAAGGAAGCGCGGGAGATTATGTAATGGCCAACGGCTGGAGGAGGAGGGGGGGGGGGGTCCTCCCTCGCCTCGCATCAACCGCAATGCAAGCATTACGACCAATTGGTTAACTTTGAAGATATTTGAATGGAAAACATGCATAATAACGTGTGTAGACACCAGGTGAAACGAAACGTAATAAGGCCGTTGCTATGTTAACTAAGCTACTTTGCGGCCTCTCGAAACTAGTGGATTTTGACATTCCTATGAGAGCCAATCCCTAAAGATCCAAATAATTAATGCACCAGTATCTAAATTAGAGGTGCAATCAAATCTAGGTTATCAAAATATTTGGGGGGGTTTTTCTTCCTCTTCTTTGTTGTTGCAAAGTTATTCATTGAATAAATTCTTTTGTCCGCACCATGGCACTGGTCTGCCGGCCATGTGACAATACAGTTATTTACAGTACATGTATATGCAGTCTGATATTGCCATCAGGACCTAGTACAAGCAGGCTGAAATGACAATATTATTCATTTCAAGATTTAGATCGTACACTTTGAAAATTGGCATGAGACTAATAAATGTAATATCTACTTAATATCTACTAGATACTCGCATAAAGCTCGGGTATGACTGAGACATACAAATGACTAAATCTGTGTGTGTATGCTAATTTTTTTTCTTCTTCTTCTTGAAGATTTATACTGCCTATTATGGATAAGCCTGAGGAATAGACTTGTTTTCACCATTAGACAGTTTGTCGATAGAAAGCCCGAGCCTACACTTTTACCGACCCAAGGGATTTTTAACCTCCCACACCACATAGACATGGTATGAGAGCAACTGGCCTTTGATGACACTGTAAGTTATACACAGCGGTGGAAATCCAAATTGGCAGAGGTGGGGGCATGAGGAATCGAACCACCGACCTTCAGATTAGGAGTCTGACCTAGAAAAAAGTCAGACACTCTAACCACTCTGCCACAGAGAACACCACGTTCAGTTACAGAGTGGTTAGGCGTAGGTGTCACTTCCCAGGTGTGCATACTGCAGTGCGAATTGCTTAGGTGTGCTGCTGATAGGGATGGCGTTTTACGATGCAATGTTAGTAGAATGGTTCGTTTATTCTGTTAATAGGGTTGTTGTGTTTCTTAAGCCTGGGGTGTGTTCTTGAATATATGAAGAAGTCCAGGTAAGTTCAGGTAAGTGGATTGTTAGTAATGACGAGATAAATTATATGTGGGGGATGGCAAAAACATCTGGTTGGTAGTACATAGTGTTTGGTGTCTATGCTAACATACCTCTATAATTTTAGCGGTGAATAACTTGGCGAGTATTGGCATGTGGATGGCATATCAGGTGGTATTAGGTAGTGCACTGTAGGCTAATTATAAGTAGCATTTAATTAATTGCATGGTGGGACACTCGCCCACTAAGTTATCAACCATGGCTACACCTATGACGTATGCCATCACCCTATCACTAGGTACTCCAAAGTGATTTATATTTTCAACAGGTCAGTATTACATCTTATATATCTGTACAGATCTTTTAAATTGGATCTCAGTGATATAAAAATCATTTAGATCGATTGAATAGCTGCAAAGTTATGAGTGTTTAAAGATTGATTTTTTTGCCCCGATTTGTGCACATTTCCAAATTAGCCAAATCTTGGATTTTAGGGTCCCACCTGGAAGCTATTTTGCATATGATCTGTCCAATATTAAAGAATCTCATTCTCTATAGTACAAATAAGAAGCTCAATTTTTTACAGACCATCACTGTTAGTATTCTTTCTGAAATTTCATGTCAAACTTGCTAAATTCCTTAATTTCCAGCAACCACCAATAATAAATTCAGTAAAATATAGAAAAATAGCATAACTCCCATTCTAATTGTCCTATCACAGCAGTATTTATACCAAAATAACCAGAATTAAAAGCTCTACATGATGACATAATTTTCTAACTGATCAGAGAAAGAAAGACAACATTCAATTTTAGGCATCGCGAGCTGACAATAAAATTAAGAAAAATAGCAAACCCCACAACCACACCACCAACCAAAAAACCAAAAAAACCACAAACACACAACACAAAAAAAAACAACACAAACACCACACAAACCAAACCACACACCCAACCACCACACAAAAAACCAACAAAACAAAAAACAACCAAATGTAGTGGTCTGCACTGACCTCTCAGGCAAGGAGCCGCATAGACAGGTAGGCGTGGGGAGTGTGTTGATATCAGGGAGCCTGGGTGGTGTAATGGTTGGCACACTGGCCCGGAATGCAAAGAGATGTGGGTTCGAGTCCCGCTCTAGGCGCAGTATTTCCCATTTTCATCACCCCCACGACACTGGTTGCCGTGATCAGGATCCTGTACAAGCTTTGCGCTGTATGGTTGTTGAACCTACCCTGTGTATGTATGTGTTAGTGCATTGCCTGTATGTATGTAATTGTAAGCATTACAAGACTTACAATTCCAGGGGGACGAGTGTAGTGGTCTGCACTGACCTCTCAGGCAAGTAACCACATAGACAGGTAGGCGTGGGGAGTGTATTGATATCAGTAAGCCTAGGTGGTGTAATGGTTAGCACAATGGCCCGGAATGCAAAGAGATGCGGGTTGAGCACCTCCCGCTCTAGGCACAGTAATTCCCATTTTACCACACCCCACGACCCAAACTCACATTCTAATTCGTCCTGATCAATTTTCAAGGAGTATTAATGTCTTAATGTTTTCACTCCTTCAGTTCAATCAAATTTCCCACTCAGAAACACTCATGCTTGATATGCTAATGAAGCCTAGATTCTTGTCTATCTTTTATTGGTGGTTATTTTTAGCTCAGGTCAATGTACTCACCAAGCCATCAAGTTTAGGGAAGGGAGTAGCTCAGACTGCATGAAAACAAAATCAGCGAGCATGCTCAGAGCTGCCGATGGTACCCACCAACAAGTGTCCATTGACTGTGATTTATTTCATAATGATGATTAAAAATCAGACACCCTAAAAGGCAAAAGAACAAGCTTTAATTTGATATAACTTTTATTTCAAACCAAGCAGAATTAGTGGAGATACAAGCCTTTTTAAAACGGTTAAAATAGGTCAAATTTCGCGCTGCGGACACCGTAATCGCCGACTTTGGAGTACCTACTATAACCCACCCCCATCACCCAACCATACACATCATAGCTCTCCGCAAATCTGAGTACAATTTTCCAGAATAAGCCACATGGGAGGGTTTGGGTTGGTGTATAACAGTACAAACACAACAAATACACATTATACATTAAATAGGTACAACAGTACCTGAATCCCCACAAATACAACTACGAAATTGCTCACGCAAAACAAACACACATCACCAGCACAACACATCACAAAAACTCATATATATATATAAGTATATATGAGTCTTACCTTGGTACAGATGATGGATAACTGTTGTTTTACCGAGGTATAAGCCTCGGATAGATGTGGGCTAGGGAGAGAGGTAAGCACGTCCGGTACCAGCAATCTTAACCTACTTATTGAGGATAAAAATGACTTTCAAACAATGGATACTATTACTTTACCGAAAAGGTACACCAACGGAATAGATGTGGCAGGGTGTGGCGGGAGGGCCCTAGCCCACATCTATCCGAGGCTTATACCTCGGTAAAACAACAGTTATCCATCATCTGTACCAAGGTAAGACTCGTATAACTATACTATTTTACCTCGGTAAACAGCCTCAGGCTAGCCTCAGGCTAGGGAGACCTTTACATAATCATTTTTATCCTTAATATCATTCTTTCTTATTATTATAACATTCTAAATTTTTGTTCTCACCTATTCTTGTTAGTTGGCGAGAAGACGCTTTGCAACGCCGGTAGGCTTTTCTAGTCGTTTATTATAATGTTTTGCAAACGACTTAGCCGTCTTCCAGCCTGCATGCGCTAGTATTCTTTTCACAGAAATACCAAGCACCCGTGCCTTGGAGACCATGGCTCCTCTAGTTGAGTGGGAAGAGTATTTACTCGTATCCACTCCAGCCAATTTCAACACCGTAATTGTCCATCTGGCAAGTGTGTCTCGTGAAATCGCCTTATGTGGCTTTATAAAGCTCACTAATAGTTGTTGTGATGCACGTAAATCCTTTGTCTTGTATATATAAGCCCGTATGGCCGACACAACACATAATTTTCGATCATTCGGAAAACAGTCTAAGTGAACCGTTTATAAAGGGTCACCTAACGTGTTCGATTTAAGCAATTTTTCTAAATCAAACGTAGCTTGTTGCTTGTCTATTTCTAATCCAGTTAAGGATAAAGCAACAATC
>CM059191.1:10346043-10406228 GCA_030323885.1 Branchipolynoe longqiensis
TGAGCTGACTATAAGGGGATGTGTAGCTCTAAAGGTGTGAATCTATTAGCTGTTACTAGATGTAACAGTGGCGGCAATACCTGGTGACAGTAGTGAGCTGACTATAAGGGGATGTGTAGCTCTAAAAGTGTGAATCTATTAGCTGTTACTAGATGTAACAGTGGTGACAATACCTGGTGACAGTAGTGAGCTGACTATAAGGGGATGTGTAGCTCTAAAGGTGTGAGTCTATTATCTGTTACTATATGTAACAGTGGTGACAATACCTGGTGACAGTAGTGAGCTGACTATAAGGGAAGGTGTGGCTCTAAAGGTGTTAATCCATCAGCTGTTACTAGAAGGGATATGTGATGATGACAGTAGTATGTTGATTATATGCATAGATGATACAGTTGGTGTGTTGGGCAGCATGATTATGACCACTCCCAATAACAGTGTCTCGGTGATGGCAGTATCACATGACAGGTATTCATAAAACATGCTAACAAGCCCTCCCCCTCCAGTGTACTGACCAGCATGCGTCTGTTCAACAACTCACTCATTATTTTCACCGAAATGTGGTTCATCTTTAGGACCATGTTCACGCACATGACATCAATTTAATGACCACATAATCCACAACTCGACTGCTAATAGACAATCGGTATTTTCGAGTATCTTCGGAGTTCACGCTGCTAAAATATACAAATGCAGTTGCAAATAATGATTATGCCATTGGTTCAGTAATGTAGTTGTTAATTTGAAATGCCAATACAATAGCATGTATAGCGTTAACTCAAGGGGCGGTCTCGCAGTAGCAAGACCAATCAGTCGGCTGGAAATTAACACTCCACCTTCACAAACCTCATTTCGGAGAGGTGGCCCACTTGAGAGGTCAATGTACCCGATGTTTACAGACCTCCTCGGTATCCATATCAGGGCTGAGATTGGTTTGTGACCATGTTCCCTCCCCATGTTGGTTGGTTGGTTGGTTGTTGGAGTTTTATGTCCTTGCAACATCTAAGGTCATATCAGTCCAGGTACCGACGTGTGACAGTGCGCACACATGCCAACTTTATAGTGCTGCCCCACTAGGAGATCAGGCCACCAGCACCATGAGCTGCTATCCTACTCAGTCACATTATCCTGACACTGAGCCAACCAGTCCTTGCCCTATCCTAATAATACCAAGTGCCTGGCTAGGAAGCAACAAGT
The DNA here is from genome assembly GCA_030323885.1 of Branchipolynoe longqiensis. NCBI lineage: Eukaryota > Metazoa > Annelida > Polychaeta > Phyllodocida > Polynoidae > Branchipolynoe > Branchipolynoe longqiensis. The sequence goes on from CM059191.1 coordinate 10,347,238, forward strand.
ATCAGTTTTTAAGTCATTGGTTTGACTCAACCAGGGTTCGAATTCATGGGTTCGAATCTCACGATCTATCAAAACGGGAGATGGACGCTCAACTCATGAGGTCATCCTGTTTGGTCCCCTTCCCTCCTCATGTCGAAGACGCCATGTTAGACACGCTCCCCTGTCCAGGCCGAGCTGCTCTGAATGCCGTTACCCTCCCCTGTCCAAGGCGAACTGCTCTAAATGCCGCTACCCTCCCCTGTCCAGGCCAAGCTGCTCTGAATGCTGTTACCCTTCACTGTCCAGGCCGAGATGCTCGGAATGCCGCTACCCTCACATGTCCAGGCCAAGCTGCTCTGGAATGCGGTTACCCTCCCATGTCCAGGCTGAACTGCTCTGGATGCCACTACCCTCTCCTGTCCAGTCCGAGCTGCTCTGAATGCCGCTACCCTCCCCTGTCGAGGCTGAGCTGCTCTTAGTGCTGCTACCCTCCACTGTCCAGGCTGAGCTGCTCTGAATGCTGCTACCCTCCACTGTCCGGGCCGAACTGCTCTGAATGCCACTACCATTCACTGTCCAGGCCGAGCTGCTCTGAATGCTGCTACCCTCCACTGTCCAGGCCAAGCTGCTCTGGAATGCCCCCCCCCCCCGTTACCCTCCCCTGTCCAGGCCGAGCTGTTCTGAATGCTGCTACCCTCCACTGTCCAGTCTGAACTGCTCTGAATGCTGCTACCCTCCACTGTCCAGGCCAAGCTGCTCTGAATACTTGTTACCCTCCCCTGTCCAGGCCGAGCTGTTCTGAATGCCACTACCCTCTCCTGTCCAGTCTGAACTGCTCTGAATGTCGCTACCCTCCACTGTCCAGGCCGAACTGCTCTGAATGCCACTACCCTCTCCTGTCCAGTCCAAGCTGCTCTGAATGCTGCTACCCTCCAGTGTCGAGGCCGAGCTGCTCTGAATGGCGCAACCATCCACTGTCCAGCCCGAGCTGTTCTGAATGCCGGCCGACAATCAGCTTGCACTGCTTCAGCTCTGATAAGTATACGATGGTGCGATGGTCATCAACATTTCACCTATTAATTGTGCTTAAATCCAGTGTTCTTTAAGAGTGTCGTTATGCTAAGCCTACTTGATGAACACATTTACATGGAGTAGACCATACTACTTCAAACTAAATTGACCAGAGAGTTAATGTGATGAACCTACAGCGCTTTGTTCTGTAAACGATAAATAAACACGGCTGAGGAAACACTAGGAAAACACCCCACATGGCTAGACTGTACAAAATGTAATGCCTGTTACTAGTAGAGACATTCGTGGTTTCAGTCTCAACGTTAGCAGTGCTAACTTCAACACCAAATTTCCTGTATAGGTGTAAAGAAAAATGGGTTTATTCATTCCTTTCATTCATATGTGTAACAGTTATTGATTGGTGTGGGTCTTCAGGGAAAATGTTCATGTTGCAAATTGTTGCCGTACCTACCAATGGTGTGAGGGGATAGTGGAGGTGGTTAATTAAAACATCACCACAGAGCATGGCTATGTCTTTACATACGGACATGATTTTTGGGGAAAACATATTACTTAAATTATCTAAATGTCCTCCAGACGAGTTGTTGATCAATGAAGAGCTGTACAAAGAGGACGTCGCTATCACTGGTCTTCTAGTCTATACAACAGGTCGGGTAAGGCGGTCGGTGAACTGTGAAACAGTTGTCTGGAGTAGCGTGGCTGGGCACTGTCCCGCCTCCCTCAATGATATATTACTAACATTCCCACCACCACCTAGACCATAGCTTAGGAGCACAATGTAGGGCCACGTACATAATGCAGTCTTAGAGATGAGACACTGCAGACTCACGGAATGTGGCATAATCCTGTATCCATAGACACTGCATGAACTAGACCGCCAAAACCATACCCGCCCCTGTGCATTTACTACACACCAAGGTGCAGGGTTCTGTCTGATAACCCCCCCCCCCCCGCCCCCGCATTACCCCTGGTGGGCTCACTGCCCTAACATGCAGCAATCCAGCTGCCTGCTTCCCTGATCAATATAAACACCAACTCCATCGGTTCGAACGCGGCAGAGTCAAACGAATGACTTACAGATTGATACCTGTGGCCACATAGCCTGGTAATTGGCATCACTAAGAGTGGTGGAATGAGGAAGAACAATTGCGCACAATGGAAAAGTTGACCCTTCTTAATCAACCAATGTAACAACAACAATAACAATCAAATATCAAAGTGCAAACAACAACGACAACAAAATTGTAATATAGTATACCAAAATGCAGTGCACTAATAGCTGTGATTATGAATAAAGAAAAGTGTCCTGCGGTGGGGAGGTGGGGAGGTGGGGAGGTGGGGAGGTGGGGAGACAGTTGGACGGGAGGCTGTGGCAACTGGAGGTGACAATCAATAAGACACTTGACGACGTGGAGAGCTGAGTATATGAAGCAACGCCAGCCTGCCTACCCCAGGGCTGGCCTTCGCCACAACCCCCACCCCCACTCCCACCCCACCTCCGCGCCATACATGCCCCAGTCCCTATACTAACTCAATTTTCTTAGCTTCAGACCAGACGGGATGGCCGAATGAGTTAGAGCGTCCGTCTCCCGTGCTGGTAGATCGTGGGTTCGAGTTCCGGTCGAGTCAAACCAATGACTTTAAAATTGGTACTTGTTGCTTCCTAGCCTTGCGCTCGGCATTATTAGGATAGGGCAAGGACTGGTGTGCTCAGTGTCAGGATAATGTGACTGAGTGGGATACCAGGTCATGGTGCCGGCGGCCTGGTTTCCCAGTGGGACAGCACTATAAAGTCGCCATGAGTGCGAACTGTCACAAGTCGGTACCCATCCTGATATGACCTTAGATGTTGCTAGGACGTAAAACAACAACAAACAAACAAACAAACAACATCTTAGCTTCAGAAAAGGCACTACCGACACAAATAATATAAAATTGTCCAAGACAGGACCCGCGAAATGAAATTAAGGCAGCTGGGGTTGTGGCGCGTTCGATAGTTAAATCCCATCTAGCCAATCAGCGGGAGCCAATCGGCAGTTTCCAAGTGCACGTGGACGTTTGCCTGTTCACAACGTGCATGTGGCACTCAGAGGCAGCGGTCCTGTACTGCCCGCAGTCAGCTCCAAGGGCACCCACATAAAGTGCACAACACTGCACACGTTACTAACAAACACAGGAGGGAGAGTAAGGAGAGGGTTTGTAACGAACTGACAAAGCCGCAATAAATAAGGAGGACAGTTTTAGAGAGGCAAGGTTACAAGAGAGGTGAGAGGTGTTGTGAGAAGGAGTGGGCTGTCAGGATGTACAGCCATATTCAGGTGGTTATACCCCAGTCACACGAGGCCTGCGTTCACTAACGATCGATTCGCGATGTCAAAACCTCCTCCTTGCGCCCTCCTTACGCCCTGATTGAGTGCTGTCGCCATGACGACGCCAACCTCCCGGTGTCCATTTCGGGAATTTTGGACGCAAGGAGGTTGCTGCTGCTGCACGTGCAACCTCCTTACGCCCTGTTCCGGCGGCGCCATTCAAAATGGTTGGCGCCCTGGCACCGCCCTGGGTTGGTGCTAACACATGCGATGCTGCAGTCACCATGTGGTCGGCCCCGACCTGGCGCCGACATGGCACCGACATGGCGCCTACAACGTATTTTAATCAGTGTATCGAATGGAACGCTGGGTGGTTGGGGTCCTTTTGGGCATAGGGAGGTTGGCGGCGAACGCTGGCTCTCGGGTGACTGGGGTATAAGTGGATGGAGACCGGCCACTAATCGGTGGTCCTTGTTAGTTAAAGTCTCGGGTGTATGTGTGTCGGGCAGTAAGTAGTCAATGTGCAGGGTGAACATGGATGGGTTCAGCAGTCAGGAAGGACGGAGGGAAACGGAAGGGAACCGCAAGGAGAGTGGCGGGGGGGGGGGGGGGGGGGTGAGAGGGTGAGGTGACGGGTGGAGGGGTGGTAGGGGGGGGGGGGAGATTCCATGAAAGTTACCAAAGTTACCTATCATATCAAAGCGTGTCTAGAGGTGCGACTAACATTGAAACTACAGATGATGTGGCAACTTTATGGACTTCCTTAACCAGTCTATCGAACAAGTCTAAACGTTGAAAAGTGTTTGTTTGTTTCTTGGGGTTTTACGTCCTGGCAATATTTAAGGTGATATCAGGATTGGTACCGACTGGTGAGAATTTTCACTCATAGTGATGTTATAGTGCTGTCCCACTGGGATACCGGGCCACTGGCACCATGGCACCACTCAGTCATATTATCCCTGCTATATCCTAGTGGGAAGCCTGCGCTCTACCGATTCGACCATCGCGTCTTATGTGCAGGGTGCAGTAGGACTAGTTACAGACACCATTGAAAAGTAGTCTACACGTCCGTGACAGCTCTCATGGAAGTCTACTCGTAACGTACTTTTATTGAATTTTGCCCCCTTCCGCCTCATGAATGGCGCGAACTTGTTTACTTTGCCAGCAGCTCCCACTGCCCACAGCGGACCGTGACCTACACATCCCGACACGGGTCAGCTTACAGCAGTGTGCGCAAAATGCTGACTCTGCCAAGTAGTGCCGAATTGAGAGCACATTACTTTGCTAGCAGAGATGCAGCCTGACAGTTTAGTGTACAGGTTCATAGTCCTAGGTGTGTGTGTGTGTCTGTCTGTCTCTGTGTGTATGTGTGTGTCTGTGTGTGTGTGTGTGTGTCTGTGTGTGTGTGTGTGTCTGTGTCTGTGTGTGTGCGTGTGTTCATACACACTCCCTAGCACGCGCATGCTCACACGCACACGCACAGATACATACAAACACAGATATCCCAACCCTCAACCAGGATTTTGCGGTCATATTCTACAAACCACCAAACCACAATTGTTTTGACAAAACACACTTATATAAACATCCTACATTAGTATGCCAGTTGGTTGGTTGGTTGTTGGAATTTTACGTTCCTGACACTGAGCTAATCAGTCCTTGCCCTATCCTATTGATGCCGAGCACCAAGGCTAAGAAGCAACAAGTATCTATTTTGTACGTCATGGGACTCGACCGGGAATCGATCTCCCACCCGGGAGGCCCGCGCTCTACCGATTCGGCCAGTCCGTCCGGTTTAGCATGTGAGAATCATGTATTGGGTTCGTTGACTGGTCAATGAACCGCATACTTTAACTAACCAAGCGCTAGGATCGCTAGAAAATAAATGAATATATAACTAAATAAATGTACTAATATAACAAAAATTACTTTATTTACAAGTATTATTCAGAAGGATTAATTATCCAAATTATTCTCAACACAGTCTCTATAACTTTAATTTTCGTCAATTTTACATCAATTAAAATGGCCGAAGACGATTCTAGGCGATAAACAAAGACACACTAAAACAAAAAGCAAAATTCTGGATGTTCACTGGGATAGTTACACAATACAGAATTATACTGAAAGAGGAATGCTAAATTCATTTGACTATACATATCCACAATCCCTTATCCAAAATGTGAAAAGCTCTTTATACAGGTTTTGTCTACCTTATAGGCTGTAGCGCAAGCTCACCAAATGATACTTACAGGCATTATCTATATGCTGTGATGTAAGTAAATAAATCAGTTTTACAGGTATTGTCTGTGAAAGTACAACATCTGAACACTTTGACTTCTGGATACTGAATGACTTTATTCCCCTCCAGGGCTCAAACCATAGCCGACCAAACTTTTCCATGACATCATCTCATTTGCATATATTACAGACGTGTCTAGACGTCTAGACGTCAATTAAGCATATATCACATTGTCTACCCTATATGCTGTAGCATAAGTTCACCAAATCAATCAATATAGCTACTGTGTAGGATATCGAGTCACGGTGCCGGTGTAGGACGTTCAAAACACTACCCCGTTCAAAACACTACGGTAGTGTTTTGAACCTAAAACATTATCAGCACGATCAGCGTATACCAATATGGAATGACCGTGCTGCGGCGTTTGAAGCACATATAAAGCTTAAGATTCCATATACGCGGTATGCGGTATGTGGCATGCAGAATATGAATGCCGTATGCGGCATAGATACCCATGGCATTTTGGGGTTTTTTGGCTCCAAATTTGTGAAGGAAAGTCAAAGTTACCGTTGTTTTCTATGGCAAATGCAGCAGCATTCGCATTCGCACCGATATCCCACTCAGTCACATTATCCTTACACGGAGCTAACCTGTCCTTGCCTTATCCTATTAATGCACTGAGTCCAGGCAGGAAGTGACAAGTAGCAATTTTAAATTCATCGGTTTGACTCAACCGGGAACCAAACTCCTGACCTTCCGCACGCAAGGCCCACGCTCTACCGATTAGGCCACAGTGCCCGGTGGGGCAGTATGCAGTAGTCTAGTGCAGTAAGCAGTAGGGTGGGGAAGTATGCAATACGGTGGGGAAGTATGCAATACGTTGGGGAAGTATGCAGTAGGGGGCAGTATGCAGTAGGGGGACAGTCTGTAGTAAGGTGGGGAAGAATGCAGTAAGGTGTGGCAGTGTGCAGTAGGGTCGGGCTGTATGCAGTTAAACACCACAACACAATCAGTATATAGGCTACTAATATACTGTTAAACGCCGCAGCACTATCAGCGTATACAAATATGTTGTTGAACCCTGCAGCACTATCAGCATATACTAATACGTGGTGAAGACGCCGCATGACTCTCTTGAGCTGCGTTTACACGGCCAAAAGTAAAATATTTTAAGACAAAGCGTTCTACCTGAAACGTTTCAGCTGGAACGTTCCGCGTATACCACCTACCTAGATGGTATACGCGGACGTTCCAGCTGGAATGTTTCAGCCCTAAAACGCCTCAGCGGCGCATTTACACGGGCAAATGTAAACCGATCTAGGCAACTGGTTCCAGCTGGGGCGTTTTAACTCGCCCGTGTAAACGCAGCTTAAGTGTATACTGGGCCCGTATGCAGGAGTCAGTGTTAGCGGGTTTTGGTGTTAGAGCCTGTTACCGTTTAGCTATGACCGAAGTCGGGAATTGTGTCAAGTCGTATGCAGGAGCCTGTAACACTTTCATTTTAGCTAAACGTGAAATTATTTATAGATTTGGGAAATCCCTCTGCGTTTGTAGCCAGATATTAGGCTCAAATCTACTGAATGCGATCATATTTAACAGAATTACATACGCAATAAGTGAAATTTGACCAATTTAACCCTAAATCCGAAGCATTATTAAGGTTACCGCCGTATTGGCGGCGATATTAATAGTTATATTTTCGAATCGACGAGCGTAAAGTAAACAAATCGCCGCCGCCGCCAGTATGGAACGCAGCGGCGGCGGCGATTTGTTTACATTACGTTCGTCGATTCGAAAATATAACTAGTAATATCGCCGCCAATGCGGCGGTAGCCTTAAGGAAGGTTCGAATTTAGGGTTAATTTGAATAAATTTCACTTATTGCGTATCTAATTCTGTTAAATATGGTCGCATTGAATAGATTTGGGCCTAATAAATTCGCTAAACCTGATATTTTTTAGGGTTAAGGTAACACCGGTTAAGCCTTTGGTGTTAGGCCTAACACTGACTCGTGCATACCATTTTTTCGCCGCTAACCCGGAATTCCCGACAAACACCGTTTTGCCTCGCTAACACTGACTCCTGCATACGGCCCCTGATATGTTGTGCAGATGCTGCAGCACTATCAGCGTATACTAATACGTTGTTAAATGCCGCAGTACTATCACTGTATCACTACCAGCATATACTAATATGGTACTTGTCCTTATATGACCTTAGATGTTGCTATGACATGAAACAACAACCAAACAATAACAATCCATACTGCCCTACGTTACTACATACTGCCCCACGTTACTACATACTACCCTACCCTACAGCATACTTCCCCACCCGACTGCATACTGATCAGGGGTGTAGCTAGGCGTATGCGCATACGCCAAACGTCCACATTGTTTTGTCAACAACAACAAAAATTAAAAAATAATAAAAAGAGTGAGAGAGAGAGAAAGAGAGAGAGAGAGAGAGAGAGAGAGAGAGAGAGAGAGAGAGAGAGGGAGAAGGCATGTAGTAGTCGGGAGTGTCGAAAACTCAAGTCTAAAATGTGTAAAATCCACCAGCTTAAGCTTAAGCGGCCGCCTAAACCCCCTGCCGAAATTAAGAGTACACATCGTTAAAGGTCTAGCTACGCCCCTGCTGATCCACCTTCCTGCATACAAACATGTATGCAGTACGCAGATAGTACAAATGAATATGCAGCAATTATAACATTATTTTTAGAGTAGTGTTTTGAACTTAAAGGTAGTGTTTTGAACTTAAGGATTTAGTTTTGAGCATAGCCAGTAATGTTTTGAACCTATCTTCAACTAGGTTCAAAACACTACCATAGCGTTTTTGTGGGGTAGTGTTTTGATCTTACTACACCGGCGGGAAGGTTTCGCCATGGGGTAGCATGGCACACTGTCACAAGCGGACACCCGTCTTGATGGGCTCAGATGTTGCTAGCATATAAACCCCAATCAGACACTCTTGATACTGCTACAAGCTCTGAGACCTGCCGGTTAATCTACAGTCATACAGTGAGAGTGTGCACAGATGTGGTCCTACATGTAGTCCTATAGTGAGTGTGTGAACAGATGTGGTCCTACATGTATCACTACAGTGACTGTGTGAACAGATGTGGTCCTACATGATTATGCCCTCACTAAAGGACCACTTATGTATACAATCTGTATGAAAATCCGATACCACTGTTGGCATATGAGAGCCATTCCACACTACGTAACATCAAACTAACCCATGTACCGACCAGAAAGATGCATGACTTTATAGTGCTGCCCCACTGGGACATTAGGCTGCCTGCACCATGACCCGATATCCCACTCAATAACATTATCCTGATGCTGAACTAACCAGTCCTTGCATTATCCTATTAATGTTGAGCACCAGGCTAGGAAGTGATAAATATCAATTTTATAAGTCATTGGTTTGACTCGACTGGGAACCGAACTACCAATCTCCTGCACGCGAGGACGCACTCTACCGATTCGGCCACTACGACCAGTAGTACAATAAGTAGGTGGGCTTCAGAGTAGACTGCACTGACTGGCATCTAGATATGAACGGCGGCACACATACAACACAACGCCATCAATGTGTCATACAGCAGCTCGTCAGTGGTCTGCGTGTGACAGGCCCCAGCACGAGAATGTCCAGTCCATCTGCTACTGTTGACAGACGGCGAGTCGGTGAACAGCCATGGGCTTTAACACGCACCTAGAAGCATCTTTGTAAAACTTCTACTTCTACTCATCAATAATTAGTTATTCAATGATCAGATTGGACGGGTATTAAAGATGCATAGTCCGATGGTTTTGGGTTTCTGTCATTTTCTGAGATAAATATACTAGCTTGATCGTTATAATCTATCTTAATTTAGTTTGAAGGAACTTTTATTTTAAATGGCTAAGTGCAACCATACACATTTAATTTTGGCAAGTACACCAAAACTCTTGACACCATAGGTTCTGAAGTAACAGGTTCTATTAAATTGCCTCAGTATTCCCTTCTATGTGGTGAAAAAAATGTTTAACAAGTGGACCAGTAGCTTAAGTTAGATATGTAGATTCAAATCTAGATAATTGCTTTGGTTTTGAAAATGTTATGTTTTCATCGGACTATGCTGCGTGTTTTTATATGCAGCTTTCATCATGTTCACAAGTATCGATCTCTGAAACGTCCATAGTTGTGTGGGCAAGTAGGGGGTGAAGGGCTGGTGTGGGAATGACATTATGCTGGCATCAGTCGTTGAAGTTCTCTTCTTTTTGGGGGGACCAGACGGGATGGCCGAATGAGTTAGAGCATCTGTCTCCCGTGCTGGTAGATCGTGGGTTCGAACCCTGGTCGAGTCAAACCAATGACTTAAAAATTGATACTTGTCGCTTCCTAGCCAGGCGCTCGGCATTATTAGGACAGGGCAAGGACTGTACGGCTCAGTGTCAGAATAATGTGACTGAGTGGGATACAAGGTCATGGTGCCGGCGGCCTCATTTCCCAGTGGGACAGCACTATAAAGTCGCCATGAGTGCGCACTGTCACAAGTCGGTACCCGTCCTGATATGACCTTAGATTTGCTAGGACGTAAAAACAACAACAAACAAACAAAATCTTTTGGGGGGGGGGGAGGGGAGCGGAGGGGGGGGGGGATTGGGCGGTTGGGTGAGGCCGATCGGGGGGGGGGGGGGGGTGGTTACAACTGGCAGATGCATGCAATGCAGGCAGAGGTAATGCTTCAAATCAATTAGAACTAAGAAGAAAGATACATGATGCAGTCAGCAAAGCTAGAAACAAGTTTGAAATGAATTAACCCATGTCTGCTCCACTTGGATCCGGAGCAGCTGCTGCTATCTCCGGCATCTTCACCACGGTGTTTACATGTCTGTCTTTTGTCCATTATAATGGGCGTGGTCAAATCAACAGCAAACTGGATTGCTAACTCGAAAACAGACAATTACTTAGTCTGAGATTATTTAGTTTCATAACGTAACCTACCCACAGGGCCAAACGTGTTTCCGCTCAATTTCTATTAATTTATAAGCAGGGTTGAAAGTGGTTTCCAACATAAAACGAGAAAATCAAGCCGAGATTATTACACCGACGATGAATTTCCCACCATAGGATTAGCACTGTCAGTGAATCGCAGAAAATTACCGGAAGTAAGGTTTCAACTATCCTTGTTGTGCCATATATTATCAGCCATATCTAACTCGTTCTTGTTCCGGTTTCATGTTCGATCAACATCTAAGGTCATATACATCCATAAGCATATTCAGCGCAAAACAGAGCGACCCAACGAGCCACGGTGCGATCCAACCAGCCACGTTTGAACTCGTTTCAGCTCGTTTAAACTTGTTTCCGGTACAAAGGCTAGGGGACCAGGTTAGAGACTGAGTGATAATAGATGAAAACTCCTGTGCCTCCTTTCTCCATAAGCATATTCAGCGCTAAACGGAGCGACCCAACTAGCCACGGTGCGACCCAACCAGCCACGTTTGAACTCGTTTCAGCTCGTTTAAACTTGTTTCCGGTACAAAGGCTAGGGGACCAGGTTGGAGACTGAGTGATAATAGATGAAAACTCCTGTGCCTCTGCCTGAGCAAATGAATGCCAGGGGACCAGGCTAGACCTCCACAGAGCTAGAATTTCAAATCGAACACCAGGAGTGGAGTAACAAAATACACGCGCAATCATAAAATACTTTGCTGTAATTATATCGGGGGGGGGAAATAAATGGATTAAAGTGTTTGAACTATATATGAAATTTATCTACATCAATTTCTGTTTTAATGACACAATATCAGTAATTACTGAATGGGAAACTATTCCTGCAAGGGTATGCTCGATATGACCCAGTGGTCAGCCGTTTTTGCTTCTTTCGTCGCTCTGGACCCTTCTCTATACATCCTGGTTCCTGGCATTTTGTTTAAGGTTAATCGATAAATATAAAAAATCGTGGAAATCCGACAAACCGCACAGTTTTTTCATCCACGTATAAGGAGCTTCTTAGATTTGTTCTTAGATACCCAAAAAGCACACCACCAAGGATAAAAAGATAATGGACAGGAGAGAGAGGAGGTTAAATAACTAGTGCATGCATTTGTCCACTACCAGAATGCATACAAATGCTGCTAGCAGTGGGACGCTATGGCTAAGGCACACTTTTGTGACTTATTTTGAACATCTCGCTGTTCGTGTACATCAAATGGGTGAAGCTGGCGGGTTAGTCAAGCGCGTCAATATGCTTTACGACCAACGAGGGATTAACCATATTTAATAAACAATTCATAAAACAATTGATATAACTCTTCCAGTATGTACACATATAAGATGAAATGAGCAGCTTTTGTTGTTAGATGCCTCTTCCAATCATCCTCTAACAGTCTTATCCTTGCGCAGTACTGACATGGTACACTATAAGCCTGCATCAGGATGGCTACAGAAACTCTTATTTCCAGACGGTTAGCCATCCAAATATTGATAAGGCTCAACGTTGCCTAACTTCAGTGACCGGACAACTGTGTTTCCTACGCCTCATGCCATATATGCATTACAAGTGGCTCTCTTTTTGTAGCGTGCATATAATCTTTCACAAAACTGCGCCTATCGAACCCATTTTAGTTGCAGTGCTCACACAAGGTCCCAACTGATGTGAAAGAGTAGTACATATAGCGACATGCCTAATTAATTAAGGGCACGGCGTTTTAAAACTAATTATGTGCAGAGGAAGTACGACTGGAGTTGACATTTACATGTCATAAGGAATATGGAGGAAGAGCAAAATGCACGGTCTGGGCATTATGCGCTATTTGCAAATATTGATGTTCCAGCCTTCCAGGTTGTTATCAGGAATCTAATATTCAAATGTATTACTAGATTTGACAAGTCACAGAATACTATAATACAGGGGCGTGTGAAAATAGGAGAGAGTGATCTCAGATTTACGTCTGCCATATGGAGACATTGGTGCAAACTACTGTATGTAGGCCTACATTTTGATAATGGTTAGTATTTTAGGCTCATACTATTACTTGCATGTTATTTGCATGTATTCTTATATGTATCCACTATGGACCACGTTATGTAACTGCTATAGTGCTGATATTTGACGCGGAGGCCGAATCGGTAGAGCGCAGGCTTCCCGTGCGGAAGGTCGGGAGTTCGAATCCCAGCCAAACCAATGAGTTATAAAATTGATACTTGTTGCTATCTAAGCTGGTGCTCAGTATTACTCGGAATAGAGCAAGGACTGGTTAGCTCAGTATCAGGATAATGTGACTGAATGGGAAATGAGGCCATTGTGCTAGTAGCCTGATATTCCAGTGGGACAGCACTATAAAGTCACCAGGAGTGCACACGGTCACAAGTCGATACCCGTCCTGATATGACATTGCGAGGATGTAAAACAACAACAAACCATAATGCTGAGTCTGAAATAAAGAATTGAATTGAAAGCACGTGCACGTGCGCGCGAACACACACACATAGTCACACACACACACACAGTCACACACACACACACACAGTCACACACACACACACACAGTCACACACACACAGTCACACACACACAGTCACACACACACAGTCACACACACACACACAGTCACACACACACAGTCACACACACACAGTCACACACACACAGTCACACACACACAGTCACACACACACACACACAGTCACACACACACACAGTCACACACACAGTCACACACACACAGTCACACACACACAGTCACTCACACACAGTCACTCACACAGTCACTCACACACAGTCACACAGACACACACACACACACACACGTAGTCCGTATGCACCTGCAGCATATGTTCACACACATCCAATCAGCACAAGACGCCTCCGGGGGGTTGGGCGCGTACAGCCATGAACTGCTGTCTCCACCTCTTTCCGTTAAGAAGCACGGAAACTGTTAAGGCACCTCATTATATTTTACATTACTTCATCAGCAGCAAATAAAAAGGTAACAACTTCCAAGACGACAGATCCAGTTAGACGTAAACAGAAAGAAAATAGGCAGCAGAGGGGTGGGTCTTACAAGATGTGATGGTAATGTTAACGGGTGTCTCTACCTAACAAACCACATATATATTACATTTTGTAAACAATTATTTTTGTAATTCCCCTTCTTGTGATATACAAGTGGGCACGTCGAGGTATGTAGTGCAACTGCCTTTATTACTTAGGCAGTCCTTATCTCAGCTATTGGTCACATGATCCACCTCATCAGCTGGCTGGCTGATTAGCATAAATTACACTTCTGTCCTAAAATGTACAAAAATAAAGAAATGTAAGAGACATTTGTGAAGAATCGAAGTTTAATCGACACACAACTAAACAGACTATCATTAAACCACAGTAACCACTAGCTTTAATCCAGCTCGTGTGAGACCATATCTTTAGTGGGTGATTAGGATGTTATATATATCGCAATTTACTGACGACCGCTAACTTGCTGTTAAAATGTGCTCGTGTCGTCCCTGAAGGCCCCTCTACACAATTACCCATTTCTCAAAAGACATGGTTCACCGGCCCACCGCGAATCGATAGGAGCACAGGCTTCCCGTGCGGAAGGTTGGGAGTTCGAATCCTGGCCGAGTCAAACCAATGATTTACAAAATTGGTAATTGTCTCTACCTACCTAGCCTGGTATTATTAGGACAGGGAAAGGACCGGTTAGCTCAATATCAAGATAATGTGACTGGATCAGGATAATGTGACTGAGTGGGATATCGGGTCATAGTGCCGGCAGCCTGGTCTTCCAGTAGGGAAGCCGTATAAAGTCGCCATGAGTCCGCACTGTTACAAGTCAGAACCCGTCCTCATATGACCGTAGATGTTGCCAGGATGTAAAGCCCCAATAAACCATAGACCTCGTTTGCAACAAAGTTGGACAGGACAAGGTTTAACATTTAGCTGCATGCTTCACCTTTTGAACCTGAATTCCAGCTTGTCCCCACTTATAACTAGTCAGATACTTTAGATGGGTCACATGACAAAAGCTATGCATCGAGGGTAGGATAGTAAGTAACTTTCTTCCCCACTTGCCCAATCGAGCAAGTGACGACTAAATTTTCTACTTGCCTGAGTGACAAAACTACTTGCCCAAGCCCAAGTCAGCCAATTGAAACTGAAATCTGCTACAGCAGATCAGAACAATAATGACTTGCCGGTAAGGGCAGGTCAACGAGAACTTCACCTGCCTGACTGAGTAAACTAGGTGTCCCAGACAACAAGGTAGTCCTTATTGTCCTACTGTGACATCACATGATGTCCGTAGGCACCTGCAGCATCTGTTCACACACATCCAATCTGCGCAAGACGCCTCCAGGGGGTGGCCATGTACAGCCCTGAACTGATGTCTCCCCTCTTTCCGTCAAGAAGGACGGAAACTGTTAAGGCACAAAAACAGTCATCAAATTGTGATATGATAATCTAATGTAAAGTTCGCCCGCAAAATGGCAGTCTCCGCAAAAGCAGAAAAAGCATGGTCACACCGAGAAGTATTGAAAATTATGGATCACCGAAGATAACAATGATATTGATTTATATGAAAGTGAAATCAAAGAACTGTCACCCAAAGAAAAGCATGAAGCAACCACTTTCAAAGTCGAAGCCAAAGAAGGCTATAGCAAACAAATATGGACAGGCCTTGTGTAGACAGAAAGCTTTATAATCATCAAAAAGTGGGAACATTTGTCTACTGATTTTGGACAAATGTACGACTGTGTAGACAGGCCTTAACACACACAACATATAGGCTTGTTAAGGTCCTTTAATCAACTGTACAAAGTAGAATTCTTTCTGCTGGCCACTTCAATCAGCGTCACGTGAGGCTGCCCGGACAAAGCACCCTACAGTCGCTATACAGCGCGGGAGGCACTTCCATTGTCGTCTGCTCTCAGTGCACAACGCCACAATTGTGTCAAATTCATTAAAATGTCGCTTTTCACTAAAAAAAAGGCACACATTCCCTGTTCATAATACTCCGCCCATTTGCATTCATCTTTCTCTGTAGTCGTCTCCTATTTCCATCTTGCCAGGGACTACTTTCGGCATATTGATACAGTTTTGTGGGTGGAGGGAGGTACCTACGACGAAAGGCAGTATTAGTATATACTTCTATTGCAATTTTAATTGGTCGAACTAAAGGCATTTTTTTTAATTACAGATTAAATACATTATACGGCTTATATAATGTATTACACCAGTAAAACTACTAAATCAGACTAATTTAGTTTGGGGGATAAATGAATTTTATTCATATATATCTTTTGTCAGCGCCATAGCACTGGTCTTCAGGCCGTAAGTGTTACAGGTATCTAGGTATTTACACAATTTGCATTGTACATTTATCGCCTGCTGCCTGGGCACTAGATAAAGGATTCACCCTGTATTCGCAGTACTGAGTACACGGGTGAATACCAGCCCTATATAAAAGCTGTCGAAAAAGCGGGTAAATGAAATCAGAGCCTAATTTCACAATCTAAGAAGCAACAATTATTCTTTTTATATGTCTTCATATTTCCCCGCTACCTTTGAGTTGAAAAATATAATAAAACATATAATTTAATAGAAATAAAGGTGAAATCGACGGCGTTCTATGGCCGCCATCTTGTCTTTTTGCATTCTCTCCCATTTCACCAACTCTGTGCAAATATATGTAGCCATTTGATCCTGGAATCACAGTTTCTAGTTCCTGTTCCATACTAAAGCTATTTTCGCCCGTATTTACACTACGTTGTCGTTCACCTGTGTACAACAATTACAGGGTGAATCTTTTATCTTCCTAGGCACCTGCCCATATAGCCAGTAGCACCACTGAGTTATTCTTTCTTACGTTACAAGCCTTCTCCATTTTTGCAATTGGGGTAAAAGACAATTTCTTGTAGGTTATTACAGCATGACTTTCATGAAAGAAAATTACAGGCATAACATTTGTTAGAGTACGAAAGGCATGTGACAAAAAAGCAGTCATCAAATTGTGATATGATAATGTAATGTAAAGTTCGCCAGCACTAGCAGGAATCAGTCTAAAGGCCCAGTCACACCTTACCGGACTGGGGAACCAGACATGAACTGGACACTGTCTGGTGAAATACGGCAATGTCCGGTACATGTCCGGTACATGTCCGGTACCCATCCGGCGGTGTCCGGTGGTGTCTGGCGCTGTCCGGTACAAGTTTTGAACATGCACAAAACTTCTACTGGACACTGGTGGACTGACGTGTCTGGTTGGTGTCCAGTTTGTCCGGTACCCATCCGTACGTGTCCGGTACCCATCTGTTGGTGTCCGGTTTGTCCGTTTCATGTCTGGTACCCATCCGTTACGTGTCCGGTTTGCTTCTGTCAATAAAATAGTATAGTTATACTAGTTTTACCTTGGTATAGATGATGGATAACTGTTGTTTTCCCGAGGTACAAGCCTTGGATAGATGTGGGCTAGGGAGAAGGAAGCACGTCCAGTACCACCAATCTTTACCTACTTATTCAGGATAAAAATGATCTTAAACTCAAATGGATACTTTAATGTTTTCGTCTTGGCACAAGCAAACATGATAGATGTGGCAGGGTGTGGAGGGTGGGCCCTAGCCTACATCTATCCGAGGCTTGTACCTCGGGAAAACAACAGTTATCCATCATCTATACCAAGGTAAGACTCGTATAACTATACTATTTTACCTCGGTACTACGCCTCTGGCTAGCTTCAGGCTAGGGAGACCTATACATAATTTCATTTTTATCCTTAATTCATTCATATTCAAAAACCATATCCATTTATAGTTTCTTACATTTCATACAGTATTCATTAGTATTAATACTTTTAACTTTTCTCACATGTCTTGTTAATTGGTGAGTAAGCGTGTGGCGAGGCTGCTAGACTTTTCTAGTCGTTTGTTGTAATGTTTGGCAAACGATCTAGCAGTCTTCCAGCCTGCGTGTGCTAGGATCCGTTTCACTGAGATCCCTAGCAGTCGTGCTTTGGAGACCATGGCTCCTCATGTCGAATGGGAAGCGTAGCGTCCCGTATCCACTCCTGCGGCCTTCAGAACTGTAATGGTCCATCGTGCAAGAGTGTCTCTTGAAATGCCCTTGTGTGGTTTAATAAAACTCACCAACAATTGTCTTGAATTCCTAATGTCTTTTGTCTTGGATAAATAGACCAGTATCGCAGACACTACACAAAGTTGTCGTCATCCGGGAAACTGTTTAAATGCACTGTAGATAATGGATCCCCTGTGCGGTTTGATTTTAACAATTGCTGTAAATCAAACGTCGCCTCCTTGCGATCCATCTCTAAACCATCCAATGACAATGCTACAATAGTTTGTCCTCTTAACTAACAGTAATAATACTGCTACCTTAAATCCTAGGTGTTTTAAATCCAAATGACTATTACTAGGCCATCTCTTAAATAATGTGAACACCATTGACACATCCCAAAACCTATTATATTTTGGCTTTGGAGGGTTCCTTTCGTAAACCGATTTAAAAAACCAACAAACCACTTGGTGTTTCCCAATTGTCTGTCCATCAATTCGAGGAAGTATAATGGATAAAGCGCACCTTGCAGCATTAAGCGCTCCAAAACCCAACCCCTGATCTTCAAGCATCCTTAAAAATCTAACTATTGTGCAATTGTAGGCTTCATTGGCTTTACCTTCATAAGCAGACAATGAAAACCCCATTTCTTCAAATAACTTGAATATAACTTAACAGTTCCTTTCCTCCAAACATGGGAAGTTAACCTCTGCCGAGTAACCTTATCTAATCCAAACTGTTGTTGAAAAAAGGAATTCCCGGAGGTGTGTTATTCACACGTCTCCGTGAGTCTTCCACCGGCCTTGTGGGAATCGTATAGGTTCCTTGGCTCCGGGGGCTATTTCTACCAACCATGGCTGCATGTCCAAATCGGGGACTATCAGTGTTCTGTCTCTCCTGATCTTCATTCCTACTCCTCTGATTTGACTAAATGCTGGGAAAAAAGAAAATAATCAAATTAATTCTCCTCCCCCAATCAAAAAAGAAAAGAAATTCAATTCTAAAATATAAATATAATTTCTTTTCTCCTCGAAATCAAATTGTGTGCTTTCCCCTTTCCGACAAATTCTATCAAAAATGTTTTCGTCTGAACTGTACATGCTTAGTAACAAATTATAAGCTTTACCAAACATTAGCTGGGGCAACGGCTATCACCTAAATCAGTCAACTTGTCTATTTACCAAATTAAATAAATGAACAGGAAAAACATCCTGTTCTGGCAAATTTGTAACAGGAATACCACTTAAACAATTCTTACAGGAAAATTGACAGCCATGGAGGTTCGCGTAGCACTATCTACTTGTTCCCTGGATGGGGGAACGGCTTGCTGGGAGTAAACTCCCTCTTGAACGGTCAGTTTCCGTCGTTCCAGCCGAATGACTGGCGCTGACCCCGACCTCTGGGCTGGAAAGTCGGTCCTGGCCTTCCTCCTCTGGCAGGGGGCCAGCGAAAATCCCACTCGAGTTCTCTGAACCTGAGTGTTAGCTTCCACCGGTTTACCTTTGTCCAAGTTCTTCCCACACTTAGCTTCAGCCTCCACCTCCTTGAAGAGATACTGGAGCTGACCGCCAAACATCTTGGTTTTGTCCAACAGCTTTCCCTTCACTGGCTTGGGAGAAAGGAAAAGAGTATATTCCTTCCCATCATTGTCCACAATTTTCTTGGACCGGGCTACCTCCCTATCAGCATCCGTACAGACGGCCTTGAAGACATTTTCAAACCGTCTACTCGAAATAAAGTTACCAGCAGCCGTCAACATGCCCAGACCCTTGTCCATGGTTCTGGCCAGCGAGGAGAACTTATTCTCAGTCTGCATACGATTGGCCACTGGAGCAATCGCTGTCAAAGCCCCAAGGACCGCCTTGTGGACTGTGAAGAGAGCGGACTCAAACTTTTTCCTCTCCTCATTCAGATGAACGTCCTTGTCCATCTCCTTTACCTCCGACTGAGGAACGCCTTTAATCCCCGTCAGCTGTACACCCAGCTTGGTGATTACTTCCGCCGGTTTGAATGTATTAAAGTGTCCCTTAATAGTTTCTCTCATCATCGTGGTTGTAAGGACTTTCTTGGCTTTCTCCTTAACGCACTTCTTGCGCACTTTTCCACCTATCTTTGCAAACAACCCCACTCGGACGGTGTCTGAGTCTGATTCTGTTGTCGACGAATCAGAGGAAGAATCTAGACTACTAACTATTTACAGTCCGATATGTGTCCAGTTGATGGTTGGTCCGTCCAGTTCTCGTCCGGTAGCAAATGATCCAATAACGCTCCATTTCGATACATTTTGTCACTGGACAGCACCGGACTAGAAAATTCTTTGTCCGGTGGTGTCCGGTGGTGTCCGGTGAGGTGTGACTGGGGCTTAAGATGCTAGACACTAAAACAATGATTTGACATTTTTCACATTTGGTTAAAATAGTTGAAGGATAGAGCAATTTCATTTATCATAAGAAGTACTTTATAGAAGCATGTCTTGACATTTTTCAATAGATGCTGCTTTTCTTGCATCCTTTGGCAACCTATTTCATACAGTGGGATTTGCTACATGAAAGGCATAATCGCCATATGATTTGAGTCTAGATAAAATTTGATTCAGTGATCTCAGAGTTTGGGATGACTGCTTCAAGAACAGAAGATTGCACAGATATTATGGTGCTGTACTAGTGTAAGCTTTATAGGCAGTTAGTAAAATCTTGAACTTAAAATTGCAATTTACTAGCAACCAATGCAATTTCTGAAGAACTGATGTGACATGATATTTTCTAGTATTTGTTATGATGGAAGCAGTACTGTTCTGAATATGCTGAATGTACTAATCTTAAATGTTATATTATGCAACCATCCACTCACTATACAAAGACGAAAAATAAGAAAATATCACAAATCTAACAAGCTTAAACTTCGATTTACCAGGTCTACTGGATAACTGGGTTTACTGAGGGAAACTGAGCTGCTTTAAGTAAGTTAAACATATGACTGCTTGTGCAATATGTCAATCCATACACAATTGGTTCTGAAACCCTACCTTTCGACACCAAAGAAGATGCACACGGTGGGCGTGAACACAGCAGATCCCTCGGTGAGTTGACATGAAGTGAGGCGAGGTGAAATGAGGTGAAGTGAGGTGAGGAGAGGTGGGTTGAGATGAGGCGAGGTGAGGTTACGCTAGGTGAGATGAGTTGAGGTGGGGTGAGGTGGGGTGAGGCGAAGTGAGGTGAGGTGGGGCGAGACGAGGCGAGGCGAAGCAAGACAAGACGAGACGAGACGAGACAAGACAAGACAAGACGAGACGAGACGAGACGAGACGAGGCGAGGCTGGGTACTGCATCTGTGTTGGCTGTACACTGCGCACACCCTGCTACAACCACCACACACTCCTCCCACCACATTGCCGAACCGTACAGCTGGGTGTTGGTGTTCGATCTACTGAGCACCGCCAGCTCACACTAATGTCAACCTGTCGTCACCACACTGTGTCTGTCATCATTCAGTCTCAACCTTCTCTGGTGGCCCCGCGTCTGACTGCGGCTTCCGGAACACCCACACCACGCATGCCCGCCACACGCAGCCAGCAGGCAGGTGGCAGTTGGCCCTAACAATATGTTAACCACCATTCTCAAACCTCTCAGTTAATCCAAACTACTTATGAAAATAGAGATTAAGAAAACCAAATGATCAAAACCTATACCTAAAGTGTGTACTTAAAGTCAACTTACCTACAATCGGGTGGGCTACCTCAATAAGCTACCCCCAATTTTCAGGGCCATTTTATGAATAATCATACATGGTGTATGTAAATACTAACTGCACTCATTCAAAAATGTATTACTGTTATTGCATTGTCTTAGCCATGACCTTGTTAAGGCTGTGTAAATACCAGAAAAGTTGTATCGTCTGTATTGCGACGCTGAAAGTGAATGATATATTCTGCACAATATATTATTTACAAAAAGTAAAGCCGAACAACATGCATTTGAAACTTGATGAGGTACTATATATAGTGCCCGTTCCCGGTGTTTGGGGCGTGGAGACGAGTGGAGTTGTGGGCTGTGGGTAAAGTGAGCTTCCTGCAGTCAGTATCAGTAAGCACGTCAGTGATTTGATGCACGACACCTAACCAGACACTTAGTGTTGTAATTTCATTTCATTTAAACCTTTTTCAGACCAGACCCATACCTATTTTCCCAATCCACATCGTTCCAGAACCACCTATGACTATAAAAGACGACAGATTTCATATTTAAATGCAATTTTCTACAGGAGACTGGTAAAATGAACACATTTGATGGGACTGTCCTGAGAAGCGCGCCATGGCAAAATGGCAAGGTTACGAGTCCATTAAAAACTCACCTCGTCAGGCGCAGTGGTAAAAGAAGCATCTCAAAGACCCAGAGCCAAGACACCAGGGCCACACTGCGCCACACCTCCCCGTCTTGCTTAATGAGATATTCCCTATAAGAGGTGCTACCAGGCCCACACTGCTCCCCGCCTTGTTGAATGAGATGTTCCTTATAAGAGGTGTTACCAGGCCCACACTGCTCTCCGCCTTGTTGAATGAGATGTTCCTTATAAGAGGTGCTCCCAGATCCACACCGCTTCCAGCTTCCATACCTTGCTTAATGAAACGTTCCTTATAACATCCTTCTAATGCCCAGCCCAAAAGAAAGGTTTCCTTACACTCTAACAACACTATAACGACACTCCTGCATTTAACTTCCCCAAACATGGGTTTATTTCCTATACTATGCTGCACCTTTTGGGAAGAATTTTAATCTTTCAAAGACTTACATGACTACAGTTGCTTTTTCTGGTTCATGAAATGTCCGCATCCTTTCATCATTGTTACCCAAGTTGCTACAGCACTTTAGAATGTTTCCCTCAAGTCAGGGGGTACTGGTATGTCTACATTATTCATTATTCTTACAAGCACACAGTACCACATAATGCAATTCAGGTGATCGCAAAATGTGTTTGAATGCTTTCTAGGGAAGAGATTATGAATCATCACGTTGGAACTGCAGCAATTTGTAAATTTGGCTTATTATTAACATAAAGCCAATTGCAAAATATTTGGGAATTCCTGGATTACTTTTATTGAGTGCTATGCAGCCAACAGGCTGCCGGGTACCAGCTAACTAGGTCATCTGACTGATACCCGGCTGCATTGGTACTCTGCAGTCAGTGGGCTCCCGGGTACCAACTAACTGGGTCACCTGACTGGTACCCAGCTGTGTTGCTACTCTGCAGCCAATGGGCTGCGGGGTACAAGCTAGGGTCACCTGACTGTTACCCGGATTTAAACCTATAAATAAGGGTACAAGTCACATGTTCTCTCTTTCACCATGGCCACCAGCCAGACTAGACTATGTACATGTGCCTGTAGCAACTATGTTGAGATTAAAGAAACCATGTGAGTACAATGTTGTCTTCTTGTGGATGTTTCAGACACATGAGCCTACCAGGATAGCATGTGTATATTAAGGGATATATATAAAAAGATACACAAACCTTTCACAGTGCTCCAACTAGGCTGTAGAACTAGAAGCTTTATGAGGTCAGTGGCGTGATAGTGACTAGGTCTTGACGAGCGGAGCAGCTTGGAGTGGGGGCGTTTTGTGGTAAGGATCTTACAGAGGGACCAAGAACAAGTGGGCACGAGTTGGCTCAATCCGGGCAGGGTTGTGAGCAGCTCGTAATGCAGTGACCTGCTCCTACCGCACCCCTCCGACCCCCACCCCTCCGACCCCCACCCTCCTTCACCCACCCTCCTACCCCCACCCTCCTACCCCCACCCCTCCTACACCCAACCCTCCTACACCCACCCCTCCTACACCCACCCCTCCTACACCCACCCCTCCTACACCCACCCCTCCTACCACCACCCCTCCTACACCCACCCCTCCTACTCCCACCCCCCTACAACCCCTCCCCTCCTACACACCCACCCCTCACTCACCCCACCCCTCCTACCTCCACACCCCTCCTACAAAACCACCCCCTCCTACACCCACCCCTCCTACACCCCACCCCCCCTCCTACACCCTTACACCCACCCCTCCTACCACCCCCACCTCCTACACCCCCACCCCTCCTTATGTAGCGGGAATGAGCACTGTATGATGGATTGTGCATGAACGACCGCCAAGCAGGCAGCGGGGGGGAGGTGGCATCAGTGGTGCTCGCCAGGTATGGGTCGAGTGCGCATGTCATGGCGAGGATGGCAGGATGCTCAATGCTGAGCTGCTCACCATGTAACTAGCTACTGCTCACCTGGATCAGTTGCTTAATATGTGAAAACTGTAGTCATGTCATAGTGATGATGGCGGGATGCTCAGTGCTGAGCAGCGCACCTGATATATCCTCCAGTTGTTTATTGTGTGAATACTGTAGTTATGGTTATGGTGATGGTGGGATGCTCAGTGCTGAGCTGCTCACCATGTGACTGGGTACTGCTCACCTGGTACATCAACCAGTTGTTTAATGTGTTATAGGCTGTTTCAATCAGTTGGTTGCTTATTAATGTCTCCACACTGGCTACTCAGTTCACAATATAGATAAATTCACGGACTCCTTCCTCCGAATTAGTTTACTTGAGGAGCTGAGAAAACACTAATTAAAGACGATACGTAATTGTTTGTTGGAGTTTTACACCCTCACAACATCAATTATTCTAAGGTCATATCAGGATGGGTACCGACTTGTGACGGTGTGCACTCATGGCAACTTTATAGTGCTGCTCCAGTGGGAGACCAAGCCGCTGGCACCATGACCCTATTTCCAACTCAGTCACCATATCTTGATGTTGAGCTACCCAGTCCTTGCGCTATCCTAGTAATGCCGAGCACCAGGCTAGGCAGTGACAAGCATCCACTTTATAAGTCATTGGTTTGATTCGACCGGGATTCGAACTCCCGACCTTCTGCACGGGAAGCCTGCACTCTACCGAGTCGGCCACCGCCTCTGGTACTTAATTAAAATAGTGCATGTTTCTTACATTTGTACACGCGAGTTATTGTGAAGGATATTGAATGTTTTGGAGTAATTTGTGTATTTACATCTAACAATTGTGAGTGAGATATGCAAGAAAAGAAATCTGCTTTCAGCCGTTAGAACTCTCCAGACAAAATCTATTTAAAAAAAAAAAAATTTAAATTAAAGAGTTATTTTTTTCAGAGTAAATACAACTATTTTGTGTATACCACTAAAGTAGATGAACTATTTCTGTGTACTAGTCAAATATAGGGACACGCTTATAACGATAAATAACGCCCCCCCCCCCCCCGACACCCACCCTACTCCTCCACGCCTCCATTACTAGTAGATGTGGTGGTGCCCGGTGTATGGGGCTACAGATGTAGGCGAATACTCAAGTTCACAGTCCGTCACCCGGCGGCTCAACTTGCAAACGCCGGCAACCCAATCTGCACACTTCAAAGCGAGCGCTCACAGCTGCCTAAGTTGGTCTGGGCTTGCACTGTCGGCCGCTGACTGTCGGCAATAACAAGTGGTCGAGTTCTCTGCAGTGCTCGAGTGTAGGAGCCCGAGTGTAGGAGCCCCAATATTTGTCACTTTTTTCTCTCTCTTTTTTGTTGTAAATGAAAATAGTTATCAAACTGTACTCCAAGTAATGCACATGTATACTATTATGATGGTGATAGTGGGTGGTTGTGTGGCAAGGGTGTGTTAGTAACACTGCATGTAGGGGTGTAAGGCTACGCGATGTGGTGGGAGTAGACATGTAGAGGACTAAAGCTGTGTTTACACGGGAGAGTTAAATCGCTTCATATAAATCGCCTTGCCTAGTTCGCCTCACATTCGCCGTGTAAACGCTCCGCTGAGGCGGATTAGGGCTGATTCGCCTCATCTAGTTCGCTTCATATAAACCACATCTCCAGGTAGTTTATATGAATCGATTCAGCTGGTTCCCGGGCGGCGATAGTATAAAATAGTAGTGCTTGCCGGCTACAGGTGGAGTAGTAACTAATCGCTGGTGCCTGGCAGTGTTAGGGCCCGATTAGGCCTAAATCTATTAAATGCGATCATATTTAACAGAATTACATCCTCAAATAATGAAATTTAATTAAATTAACCTTAAATTCCAAGCGATATTAACGTAGCAGCTTCATCGGCGTCGAATCGACGAGTGTAAACTAAACCAATAGCAGTGCTCGCCGGCTATAGGCGGACCTAAGGCTGCTGGTTCCCGGTCGCCGACATACTTTCAAACTCACTAGTGTAAACGGGCCACTACTTCGCTTCATATAAATCGCTTTGCCTAATTCGCTTCACAATTCCCCGTGTAAACACGCTATAGCGCTGTAGTCGAGAAGGGCCCAGAGCGGTCCACTGAGTCGGCCCGGCAAAACGAGAGTGGCCCTGAATGTGTTCACACAAACATGCACATCCGGTGGGTGTGGGTGTGGGTGTGCGGGGGGGGGGGGCACAATAACAGTTTAACAGCAAACACTATGGTGGGCGGGTGCACAACTCATATTTGTGTTTATTGTCAAAATTTCACCGGACATGGAAGCTGAGCTTGTGAAGCAGGTCGTGGCACTATAGTTAATGTCCTTAAATGGTAGAGGGTAGGTTAGTCAAATGGTCACAGCATAAAGCAAAACCCATTGACTGATTACATTTTCCATTTCCCTCTCATGACAATTCCCTCAGGCTCAGCAGACTCCCCCTGGGACCTTTTTTAAAGAAAATTGCTGTTAGTATCCTTCAAAAGCGACTCTTTATTAATCGGTTTACGGCACTGTTTGTGTGGGTAAAGTAGTTAAACAGCTATATCTCCAATTCACAGTATTAACACTACTGCATCCATTTGACTCTCAATGCGGTAACCGATGGCGAGTTACTATCAGTGTCACACAAATGCCACCACCTACTGCCCTTTCTTACATGCTGAAGTAATAAAAACAAAGACCTTAAAGCTCCATAGTCCGATAAAAGCATTAACTTTTCAGAAACTAAACAATTACCTAGATTAAAACTTATATATCCATCTGAAGACACTGGCACACGTATTAAGCAGTTGGTGCTACACAGAAGGACATACTAATTTTAATCAAACCTGCTACTGCTGACGCCTATGGGATAAGCACACCAAACTTAATTTACCACTGCACAGCGGCGAAAACCAGTGCATGCCCTTAGCCGTTATGAGCAGAATAAACAAACAATCACAACAACAACAAACGATTTTAGCATGTTTACAGTTCAAATATCTCATAAGTTAGTCTTTTTAAATCAAAGTTACTCCAAACTAAGGTAAGGTAGATTACAGTGATCAACCTAATATATTTATCTAAAAATGTGACAGAAACTCAAATTCATCGGACTATGCAACTTTAAAACAAAAGCAGCCCTCCGCCCACCACCCCACTGAAACCAACAAGAACATGTGCACAGGTCAGCATCGACAATAGCAGGATGGTTCAATAACCAGTTCTGTTACTGGTTGTTCACCGCTCAGCTTTGTGGGAGGGTGGGTGCCAATGACAGTGTAATAGTCTGCACTGACCTCTCAGGCAAGGAGCCACGTAGCCAGGTAGGCGTGGGTAGGGTGCTGACATCAGGGAGCCTAGGTGGTGTACTGGTGCAGGTTAGCACACTGGCCCAAAATGCAAGAGATGCGTGTTCGATTCCTACTCTAGGCCAATGTTTCCCACTTTCATCACCCCATGACAATAGTATGAGTTCTGACACTGTGAACTATGAGTGACCTTAATACATAGGCCATGGCGTGTTGCTGATGACCTGTGGAGGGTCGCGCGCCCCGGCTGTGCGTGACGCACTCTTCACGCACCGCTAGTTGCCAATCGTTGCGTATACCCGCCTGGTGGCCGAAGAAGGAAGCAACCGGTGCTCGAGGCCCGCACGTGATTGGTCAGACCTGACAAGGTTGGCATAGTAACCAATAACATCACATTGGCAACCTCGTCAGTGAGGCGCCCGCTGTCAGGCCATCAAGATTGAGTTGCCCGGCGGCGGTTTGACTCAGGCCTCCACCCCCCCCCCCCCCAACCCGATATCACCCACCATCACCCACCCATCCTCACCCACCCACTAACATCCCTCCGGACTAATTCAACCGGCGTGCCGAAAAATGATTTGCAAATACATTGCGATTTGTGTTTCTTCTTTTTTTCATGTCTTCGCCCGAGAGGGGACAATTACTGTTGGATCTAATTCTGCATGCGCATTTAAAACCCCCACCGGGCCCCCTATTTCGGTGCGGGTATTGTGAGTGAGTGCTCTGTGGCTGGTGCTGGTGTGGCAGCGTGCAGACGGGTCCCAGCCCACACGAGTGGTGCGATGTAACCATATGACGGCCCCATCTGTCCGCAGTGCCCATGGTACACTCAGAGATCCGCAACTCAGCACACATGGGCAATTTGGGGAAGATCCATTCAACTCAGTCGTCTCCATTTCGCCCGACCTGCCCTAACCGAAACGTAGACTCGGTGTTGGCAATAAGTATTAACCCATTTGAGTTATTCCACTCACCAGTCTACTACTGACCACTATGTAGACCAGATGGAATGGTCCTATGAGTATAGTGCCCGCTTCCCCTGGGGCAGGTCATGGGATTCAAACGACGGGTTTCGGAGCGGGACGTAGCTCAGGCGAAGAGTGTTCACCTGTGAAGGTGTTGGGTCATCCTATAAATCCTGCTCAGTGGACCCATTTGCAGTTTGGGATATTTTCCGTTCCAACCAGTGGTCCACAACTGGTTTATCAAAGGCTGTGGTATGTGTTATCCTGTCTGTGGGAAAGTGCATGTAAAAGACCCCTTGCTGCGGAAAGAGTAGCCTATGTGGCAGCAGCAGGTTTCCTAAAGAAAAATATGTCAGAATGACCATATGTTTGACGTCCAATAGCTGATGATAAAAATCAATGTGCTCTAGAGGCGTTGTTAAATAAAACTAGCTTTCAAACCATGGGTTCAAACTTACATTTCTCCGATTCTCCCCACGTACCCTAACCAAAACGTACCCTGTCCATAATGAGTAAGGCGCATCTCGGCTTGTTTTCATCGTTGAGTGGGAATTCTGACACTGTGAACTACCATCATGTTACACACACTACTGTTTGGGTGAGGTGTGCGGGTAGTCTCAATTTGGTAATAGCCTTGTCATCTTAGCTGTTTTTAGTTAGTTAGTTATTTTTGTGGGTTTTTTATTTCTCTTGTGCCACATTTACAACATTTTGGTATATACCTACCCCATGCACTAGTGTTGGTAGGGATACTCAGTTTACATTGTGATTTTGTGAAGTCGGGGTATGAGGTTATTTGAAGAATTGTTAGCAGTTAGGTCTTGAATGACGCTTGTGAGTGTGCAGCCTTTGTTCTTACCTCTAGCCCTTTTATCACTTTTATTGTAGTAGGATGGTCCAATGAGTTGAGCGCCTACTTCCCCTAGGGCAGGTGATGGGATTCAAATCATGGGGTCAAACCTGACTAAGTCAGACCAATCATTCGAAAATGTATACCCGTTACGACCTGGCCTCCCGCAAAACATTATCAGGAGGGGGCAAGGAGCAGTTGAATTAGGAAGACAACTTGCTCACGATTGAAATTTCCTCCGCTTAATCAACAAATGAAACAACAAAAACTAACAAACCAGGCCAAGTACTGCCAGATTTCTTTTCTTTAGGTGGTTGGTTATCTAGATTAACCTCAAAATAAAACTTTAAAAAAATATTTTTAAATTCCACCCCCCCCCCCACCGAAAAGTATGAATAGAAATCGATCCATTCATTCTTTTATGCTTAAAAATAAATCAGATTCTATTGGTGAGTTCTGCTTCAATGCACACATCAATTGATGTTTGCCAAGTATATGGCACGTACCCAGCATTTCTAATAAAAAAACACTGCTCTTACACCCACAATATAGTAATCTGCTCGCTGATGACCGGGCGCAGTGGCCTAATCAGTAGAGCGCCGGCCTCACGTGCGGGAGATCGGGAGTTCGGTTCCCGGTCGAGTCAAACCAATGACTTTAAAATTGATAGTCGCTTCCTAGCCTGGTGCTCGGCATTGATAGGATAGAGCAAGGACTGGTTAGCTCAGTGTCAGGATAATGTGACTGAGTGGGATATCGGGTCATGATGCCGATGGCCTGATTTCCCAGTGGGACAGCACTATAAAGTCACCATGAGCATGCACTGTCACAAGTCGGTACCCGTCCTGATATGACCTTAGATGTTGCCAGGATGTAAAACTCCAACAACCAACCAAGCAGTTAACTGATGCTAATGGACGGAATAGCAGAGCGGGTAGGGAGCCCGCTTCTCGTACGGGGGTGGTGGTATCCATCCACAGCTGAGTCAAGCAACAAACTTATCAAATTAATACTGTCCCTACTTTGCCTGATACACGGCATTACTGTGAGAGGCAAGGATGGGTTGGCTCAGGGTCAGGTTAACGTGGGTAGTATAGTTAATTTGGTCTTTCCACCGATATGGTTAAAGGACTTACCTCTCGCAAATAAACATCAAAATAGACTCAGCAGTGTATGCTAATTATGCATTACACCTGCCAACGGACACTAATTGTATAATGCAGTGGGCGTTACGTCCTTATCTCTTCCATTAAACTATACGATGGGGCCGTATAGGAAATGCAGGCAGTTGAGATAAACGTAGTATGGATTTTCTCCAACGGAGATGTCGCCAAAATAGTTTGAGGTGCGTTATTTGTATTGAGAAGAGATCGATGTTGGAGATGATACGAGCGGACAGAGAGGTTGGGGTGTGATCGATACAAGTCCGCAAGGTGTGGGCGGGAGGCACTGAGGCAGCAGGGAGGGCGTCGTCAGATTAGTGTGTGTAACGGACGGCTAGGGAGCAGTGTGGGTAGTGTGTGCAACAGGAGGGTAGGGGGTGTGTGGGTAGTGTGTGTAACATGATGGTAGGGTGCAGTGTGGGCAGTGTGTGTAACGGGAGGGTAGGGTGTGTGGGTAGTGTGTGGTAACATGAGGGTATGGTGTTTTGTGTGTAGTGTGTGTAACATGAGGGTAGGGTGCAGTGTGGGTAGTGTGTGTCACAGGAGGGTAGGGTGTGTGGGTAGTGTGTGTAACAGGAGGGTATGGCGTTGTGGGGGTAGTGTGTGGTAACATGATGGTAGGGTGCAGTGTGGGCAGTGTGTGTAACAGGAGGGTAGGGTGTGTGGGTAGTGTGTGTAACATGAGGGCATGGTTTTGTGTGAGTAGTGTATGGTAACATGATGGTAGGGTGCAGTGTGGGTAGTGTGTGTAACATAAAGGTAGGGTGTTGTGCGGGTAGTGTGTGTAACATGAGGGCATGGTGTTGTGTGAGTAGTGTATGGTAACATGAGGGCATGGTGTTGTGTGGGTAGTGTGTGTAACATGAGGGTAGGGTGTGTGTGGGTAGTGTGTGTAACATGAGGGTAGGGTGCAGTGTGGGCAGTGTGTGTAATGGGAGGGTAGGATGTGTGGGTAGTGTGTGTAACAGGAGGGTATGGTGTTGTGTGAGTAGTGTATGGTAACATGAGGGCATGGTGTTGTGTGGGTAGTGTGTGTGACATGAGGGTAGGGTGTTGTGCGGGTAGTGTGTGTAACAGGAGGGTAGGGTGTTCTGTGGGTAGTGTGTGTAACATGAGGGTAGGGTGTTGTGGGGGTAGTGTGTGTAACATAAAGGTAGGGTGTTGTGCGGGTAGTGTGTGTAACAGGAGGGTAGGGTGTTCTGTGGGTAGTGTGTGTAACATGAGTGTAGGGTGTTGTGTGGGTAGTGTGTGTAACATAAAGGTAGGGTGTTGTGCGGGTAGTGTGTGTAACAGGAGGGTAGGGTGTTCTGTGGGTAGTGTGTGTAACATGAGGGTAGGGTGTTGTGTGGGTAGTGTGTGTAACATAAAGGTAGGGTGTTGTGTGGGTAGTGTGTGTAACAGGGGGGTAGGGTGTTCTGTGGGTAGTGTGTGTAACATGAGGGTAGGGTGTTCTGTGGGTAGTGTGTGTAACATGAGGGTAGGGTGTTGTGCGGGTAGTGTGTGTAACAGGAGGGTAGGGTGTTCTGGGGGTAGTGTGTGTAACATAAAGGTAGGGTGTTGTGTGGGTAGTGTGTGTAACAGGGGGGTAGGGTGTTCTGTGGGTAGTGTGTGTAACATGAGGGTAGGGTGTTGTGTGGGTAGTGTGTGTAACATAAAGGTAGGGTGTTGTGCGGGTAGTGTGTGTAACAGGAGGGTAGGGTGTTGTGGAGGTAGTGTGTGTAACATAACGGTAGGGTGTTGTGTGGGTAGTGTGTGTAACATGAGGGTAGGGTGTTGTGTGGGTAGTGTGTGTAACAGGGGGGTAGGGTGTGTGGGTACTGTGTGGTAACATCAGAGTAGGGCATTGTCAACATGAGCATAGGATGTGGTGGAGTATTGTATGGGTGAAGTGTGAGTAAGGTGTGTGGGTGAGGTGTGTGGGTGAGGTGTGGGTGAAGTGAGTGGGTGAAGTGTGAGGAGCGTGTACGGAGTGAGTGTGTCAAGCAGCATGTAGTAACATAAAAGGCGTGGAAAGGGGGAAATTACCCACTGTGCAGCTTTTATCGACCTAGCATTGACTGCTATGGACCAGATGGCTTCACATGAAATTCTCAGCTTTAACCTCTCTGATTACACTAGACTTGGTCCACCTCCTGTTGTGGCCAACTGACCCCTCTAAGGCAAGTCGAGTATGTGACAATCAAAGACTACTAATTACTGTCGACTATAAGGGTATACATTTTTTTTTAAATAGACTACCACATTACCAGTGGCTACATTTTTACGAATCTAAGTGAGACTTCCACACCACATGGACATAGCATAAGGATCACCAGCCTTTGATATCACCATGAGTCATACAGAGCAATGAACACAAACTACTCGACTCGGTAAATGGGAAAGGGGTGTATGAGGGGTCACGAATTGGCTTCCATAGGGTGATGAAGACGTCTGTATTAGGAGCCGCCCTCCCAGTCCCTTCCATCACACTCCCGGCGCCCAGGGCTGCACGCCAACCACCCCTTCCTGAGCTACGGGCGGACATAACTGAGAATGATTGAGTCACGGTAGCCGTGCTGAATGAATGATAGTATAAGTCAGCCCACTGCCGTTGGCAGCCCTTAGAGCATGTGTGTAAGAATTGGGCACTTGCACTTTCAAGGTCAAGTCCAACATTTCAAATGTAGATGGTGTATTTTGTCTTTTTTGATTTTACAATTTATGAGGGATCAGCTATGCACTAAAGCCTCTCTATTTTCACCAGCAGTTGCTTACTTCAATAAGTAGCTAAGGGGCATTGAGTACTGCATTCAAATATGTGGGAGCAGACAAGGGGATCAGTTTGCTGGCCCTCTTTGGGTCTCAGATGAGAGGAGATGAATCACATGAGGTCAATCCCGAGGACAGCAAGGTCACGCTGAAGGTGCTGGAGAAGGGACTTAACCACAAGAGGGGTCAATGGACGACAGCAGTGACTAGTACGGTAGACCACAGGGTGAAATGGGCAAGCAGTGTGGCATGCAGGGGTAGGTTGGCTGCACCTCTTCAGGGGCCCGGCAGGCACCGCTGGCATTCTGTAGAGTAGCAGCCGTAGCAAGGTTCACATGCTTCACAAATGTTGTGTTTATTTGTTTGTTTGAGTTTGATGTCCCAGCAACAGCTAAGGTCATATCAGGATGGGTACCGACTTGTGACTGTGCACTCATGGGGACTTTATACTATAGTGCTACCACAGAGGGAGATCGGGTTACTGGCGAGATCGGGTTACTGGCGCCATGATTCAATATCCCACTCAGTCACATATGTATTGCATCCTATTAATGCCGAGTGCCAGATGAGGTAGCGACAAGCATAAACTTGCTAAGTTATTGCACTTTTTCTCACATCAGAATGCATCAAGAACTCACCCCAATGGAATGTTGTTTTCTACAGAGACTCTTTTTCATGTTTCCTGGCAGTCGGAAAACTTAAAATAGATCAGCCAATCATGAGAAAGGTGCTTCTGAAAAGAAATTCCTTGGCAATGACAGAGTACAATATCCACTTGTGCTGGGTTCCTGGGCATACCAGTATCCAAGGAAATGAGCAAACTGGCCAGGTTGTGAAAATGGCTCTGAACGGTATTGTTGCATCGTGTTGGATCTTTCACTCTGATTTGAGATCACTTATTCTCAAGTATATCAAATCAAAATGACAACATGAATGGTATGAGAGTCTAAACAATAAGTTGCAAACACCACCCAATGTATTGAAGAACACCCACAGCATCGTGGCACCAAGTAGTTCTCACTCAAAGCTGCATTGTCCACTCTCAGCTGATTCATGCATTTTTACTCAAGAACAATTGGGCTGTATCACTTCCTGTAAATTTAGCTATGTTTCAGGAGTTAAATTTTGTTGTCACTTGACATAAATGTAACCACTCCCAAATTGCATCAAAGATCATTTTTGCGGTCATTTGATATGGATCTGACCACTTTAGAATTTTGTGTAAATTTCAATGTAGACATGTGAATGTCATAAACAAGACTGACAGAAAAGATACCATTAGCTTTTCACCATGAATACGGCCTTTGCTGCCAACACAACATTAAACCATCAGCAATCAATCAATCAATCCAACGTCTCCTTCGCTCTACCTAGTCTCCCCTTCTCGCACTACCTTCCAAGATGGTCTTTGCAAGGCCAGCTGATGGTGAGAATTACATATCATGTACGACAAGCTTGAAAACAACACTTATTGACTGAATCATTGAATGTCACCATGACCACACCTGACTTCACAGGGCAGGGAACATTTTGTTTGGTATCATGTTGCGAATTGGTCGTAATGCTCGCATTGCGTTTGATTCGTGGCGGGGAAGGAGGACCCCCCCCCCTTCCTCTCCTTCATCCTTCCCTCGACCGTTGGACCATTACATAACCCCCCCCCCCTCTCTCCTTCCCCTTATACCCCGCTCCCTTCCCTCACCCGGCCACTCGCACCTCCTGCCTCCTAGACTAAATTCCGCCGCTCCTCCTACCTCTTATTCTTTGCCTCTTCACTCTCCACGCACCGCACCTGCCTAACGGACGAGGCGCGCCGGAGGCGCGCAGCGCCCGCCGGGAGGCCCAGCGCATCTCTCAGAGGCAGGATCGACCGAGCTCGACTCACTCATACCGCCCCTCATCACCGCCCCCGCGTTCCCCCCGGGAAATTGGGGGGGTGGGTGGGGGGGGGGTGGGGGGTGGGGGGTGGTGTTGTGGATGTGGTGTGGTTTATCAGCCGCCCCTCTCTATCCCGCGGACCGCCCCCGGCGACCCCCCCTCGGAATGGGGGCGCACCATGCAGGCCACATTACTCGACACGGTCGCGGCCATGGAGCGCATGACCGCGAGACTCGACATTCTCGACGCCCGGGATCAGCGCGGAGCCGCGCCTCACCACGCCCCCGCCGCGGCCGCCGCGCCCCCGCCGGCGCCGCCCCAGCACATCGACCCTCCCCGCGCGGCCCGCCATACCGTGGGGGGGGGCCCACCCGCCTCCGCCGCCCCTGCCGGCGGCCCCGGGGGCCATCCACCCAGACTACCTCCGCTTCACCAGGGGAGGGGCATCCGCCTCTCAGCCCTCGGACCCGCCGCCTCCACTCAACTACCACGACGCCCACGCCCACTCGGCCACCTCCGCTGCAGACGCCGTGCGCGAGATACTCGACTCGGCCGACACTCACAACGCCGGTCGACGTAAAGGTATTTCGCCCCATTATATATTTCCCTGTGACCCTCATTGAGCGGGGGGCGGAGAGGAAGGCGGTGAAGCGAGGGGAGGCCACCAAGGACGAGTATACCCTCGCCCTCCGCATGCTCGAGGCTCACCCCGCCTTCCCCGTCCACTCCCTTCCCGGACTCAGCCACCACGCCCTCACCATACATCGGGACAATCTCGTCCACCCCTGGGCTACCGTCCGCCGCTATTCCGAGACGGTATTCACTTGGATCGCGGACGGTAGGCTCCCTCACGGCTGGCACGACCCCGCCGCCATCAACATGCTCCGCATGGAGGCCCTCACCACGCCCACAGCCGCCCTATCCATCCCCGCCCGCACCCACACCGACCCCCCCCCGCCCCGCCCCCAGACCTCTCCTCCCCCGCCCCCCCACCGACACCAGGGTCCCCTACCTCCGGGAATCTCACGGCGCCCCCTGCCCCTCCTGGAACCGTGACCCCGCCTCCTGCGACCGGGCAGGCGCCGGCGAGACCCACGGGGAGGGGGCGTCGAAGTATCGACACACATGCGCATATTGCGCCAACGTAAGGAAATTCCTTACGATGCACTCTGAGGCCGTTTGCAATAGCAAAAGGACCCGGGACCGGGGGGGCCCCGCCCCCGCGGCGGATTTTTAGTCCGCCGCCCCCTCCAGCCCGGCCCGGAGGGACCCAGCCGGCCCCACCCACCCCCCCACGCCGACCCACGCACACCCATAACCGACCACCCTCACATCTCACCGCCCACTGATTTCCCGCCCTCTCACATCTCACCGCCCCCTCACATCTCACCGCCCCCTCACAGACCCTCTATCTCACCGCCACCCGGGGGGGGGGGGGGCCCCCCCCCCCCCCCTCCCCACCACCCCTCCCCCGCCACACAGCCGTATTCACCATCTCCCCTGCCTTCCTCCCACCTGATACCAACCCCCCCACACCACACCCACCCCTCCCCCACCTCCTTCGCCGCCCCCCTTAACCTCTCCTACCGCTCCTCCTCCCCCCTCCCCACCCTCCCCCCCCACCCCCCCACCACGACCTCAGCGAGCACATCTCTGACGTCGTTCAACCCCATATCCAAGACACCCTCCCCGCCGCCCCCTCCTGCGGCCCCTCCCCACACCAATACCGCCCCACCCTCCTCGCTATCTGGCCCCACGCTTCAAAAGAAGCCTGGGCCCGCTACCCCACCTTCACCCGCGCATACACCGCCCTCAGGGAAGCGGGCCTCCCTAATTTTTTGGCCGCCCGCATCCCCCTCCCCTCTGGCCTCCACATCCCCGCATGGCGCGACCGCCTCCGCGACTACCCCGACCCCGCCCTCCTCGACCTACTCGAGTTCGGCTTCCCCGCCAACTTCTCCGCCTCTACCCCCCCCCGCCCTACCTTTACCAACCACCGCGAGGCCCCTGAGCACGCCCCCCACATAGAGGCCTTCATCAATACCGAGCTCGCCCTCGGCGCCCTCGCGGGCCCCTTCACCATTCCTCCCTTCACTCCCTGGACCCAGGTCTCCCCCATGATGACCCGCCCCAAATCCGACCCGGGCAAGAGGCGGGTCATCGTCGACCTCTCCTTCCCCCCCCGGCGCCAGCGTCAATGCCGGCATCCCCCGCCGGGAATACCTCGGGAAACCCCACTCCTACACCCTCCCTTCAGTCGCTGACCTCGGGCGCCGCCTCACGGCCGAGGGCTCCGGCGCATACCTCTGGTCAGCCGACATCTCCCGCGCATACCGGCAACTCCGCGCCGACCCCCTCGCCTGCCCCCTCTACGGCATCACCCTCAACCCGAGGGTGTACATCGACCTTGCCCTCCCCTTTGGTTGCCGCTCCTCGGGCGCCGCCTGCGTCCGTGTGACGGCCGCCGTCGCCTGGATAATGAGGCGCGACGGCTTCCACACACTGGTATACGTCGACGACTTTGTCGGGTGCGAGGCCTCATACCTCGGGGCCTGCCAGGCATTCGACGCCTTCCTCGCCCTAGCTGCCGCCCTCGGGCTCGACGTGGCCCCTGGGAAGTGCCACCCCCCCGCTGTCCGCCTCACCTGGTTGGCTTTGCCCTCGACAGCGAGGCGATGACTGTCCGCATCGCCCCCGACAAAGTCGACGACCTCATCCTCTCCTGCGAGGCCCGCCTCACCTGCCCTGCCATAACTCGCCGCGAGCTCCAGAGCCTCCTCGGGCGCCTCAACCATGTGGGCAGCTGTGTGCTCCCCGCCCGGAGGTTCATGAGTCGCCTCCTCGGGGCGCTCCGCCGCTGTTTCGGCTGCGCCTCGCTCACCCTCGATGACGACGCCCTCCGGGACCTGAGGTGGTTCGCCCTCTACGGCCGGGCCTCCAACGGCCTCCACCTCCTCCGCGCCCCGGCAGGGCGCGTCCATGTCATAGAGTGCGACTCCTGCCTCACGGGCGGAGGCGCCTACCCCGCCACCCACTGCTACGCCCGAGGGTACACCCTCGACTTCCGGGCGCGGTTCCCCGACATTCACGAGTTGGAGGCCGTCAACCTCGTGGTTGCACTCCGCGCCCTCATCCCTGAGGACGTGGCGGGGGCCACCATCGTGATCAACACAGACAACATGGCCTCCGCCGCCTCCCTCACCTCGGGCCGCGCCCGCGATGCTACCCTCGGGACCTGCGCTCGGGAGCTCTGGCTCCTCGCGGCGACCCGATGCTTTACCCTCACCGTCCTCCACAAGACCGGGGCCGAGCTCGTCCTCGCCGACGCTCTCAGCCGCGCCCACCTCGACGGACCCTGGGCCGAGGTGGCCCGCGCCGGCATCGCCCGCCTCGGGCTCCACAGCATATCCCCTTCCCATGACGCCTTCCCCTTTAACCCCGGCCTCTGATCCAGGTTTTCCCCCGGCCGAGGTGGAGGACATCGCCCGCCTGCGCCTCGCCTCCCTGGCCCCCTCGACATGGAGGCATCGCCGGCGCCAGGCCCGCGACTACGTTACCTACTGTGTGGCCCGAGGGCTCGCCCCCCTCGCCCCCACCGACTTCCAGATCGCCGGCTACACTGCCTGCCTCCACGCCCGAGGCCTCGCCCCGGCCTCCATCAAGAACGCCCTCTCCGGGGCGCGCACCTGGACCGGGGCGGCCGGAGGGTCAACCACCGCCTTCGACTCTGCCCTCGCCAAGGACGTCTGCCGAGGTGCCGAGCGCGCCTCGACCCACGCGCCTCGCCAGGCGCCCCCTCTAACGCCTCCTCTGCTCGCCATCGTCATCGCCCACCTCGCCCTCGCCGGACCAGCCTCACTCACCCCTCGGGCCGCCCTTCTCCTCGGGTACTTCGGCATGCTCCGACAATCCAACCTGCTGTCGCCGAGTCCCGAGGGCTGGGGGGGCCCCCACACCATCACCCGCGGCGATGTCGCCCCTGCCCCCGGCGGCCTCCGGGTCACGGTCAGGACTTCAAAGACCATATCCGGGCCCTCGGGCGCCGTCGCCCTCTTCATCCCTGCCTGCCCGAGGCTGGGCCTCTGCCCTCTGGCCGCCTGGAACGCGGCCACCCGGCAGTGCCCCGCGCCTCCCGACGCCCCGGCGTTCATCATGCCCTCCGGTCGCCCCCTCGACCCGCGCACACTCACTGCCCTCATGCGAGGCGCCCTTCACGCCCGAGGTGTCCGGGGGGCCGAGGCCTTCACTCTCCACAGCCTCCGCCGGGGCGCCGCCCAGGCCTGCCACATCGCCGGAGTCCACATCTCCGACATCATGGCCCAAGGGACCTGGACTTCCGAGGCGGTCCACGCTTACGTCCCCCGCCTCGCTCCCTTGGCGGCCCCTCGAGCCCTCTCCTCTCTCCTGGTTGAGGGCTCCTCGGGCCCACCTCCCAACTACTGACATTGCCTGACATTACGCTCACATTGACGCTCTCAGCATGAGCATGCATCAAAACAATTATATTTTACCTTTACCTGTACTTGACTTATTACACTGTATGTTCATGAAACGCCTCGGGCATTCACCCAATAAAATGCCCTCTTTTCCACTTCCGCCTCCTCGTCCTTCCTTGCCGCACATCGGTCGTAATGCTCGCATTGCGTTTGATGCGAGGTGAGGGAGGACGCACCCCCCCCCTCTCTCCCCCCCCTCCTCTCTCCTCCAGCTCTCTCCCTCTTACATAACCCCCCCCCCCTCTCTCCTTCCCTTATAACCCCCTCCGGCCTCTCCACCGGCCACTCGCCCTCCTGCCTCCACAGACTCCGCTCCTCATACCTCTTTTTCCCCACCCACCATCCCTATACACCAACTCTCCATTATAGGGTTGAGGGCTCCTCGGGCCCACCTCCCAACTACTGACATTGCCTGACATTACGCTCACATTGACGCTCTCAGCATGAGCATGCATCAAAACAATTATATTTTACCTTTACCTGTACTTGACTTATTACACTGTATGTTCATGAAACGCCTCGGGCATTCACCCAATAAAATGCCCTCTTTTCCACTTCCGCCTCCTCGTCCTTTCTTGCCGCGCATCAAAGATATACAAATTATGTAGATTACTAATCAATTTCCAAATTGATTAGCAATTGTTGCGAATCTAAATTTTCAAAACAAAATGCTCCCTGTGTGTGTGCTATTACATTACTACAGGAAACACTTTATTTGGCATCGTGTCA
Source organism: Branchipolynoe longqiensis (assembly GCA_030323885.1). NCBI lineage: Eukaryota > Metazoa > Annelida > Polychaeta > Phyllodocida > Polynoidae > Branchipolynoe > Branchipolynoe longqiensis. Next base: position 10,387,228 of record CM059191.1, read on the forward strand.
CAAATCGTGATACAAGTTATGTAGATCACTAATCAATTTCCAAATTGATCAGCAAATTGATTTCCAAATTGCTAGCCACACACACCAACATGACCACACGCAGACACCTCACCTACCACCACCAGACTAACTAATCCAGGCATCACACACACCAACATGACACAACAACAGACACCTCACCACCACCAACCAGACTAACTATCCAAGCATCACACACAAACCAACAGACAGACAGACACCTCACCACACCACCAGACTAACATCCAGACATCACACTACAAAAAAAAACCAACATGACACACAACAGACACCTCACCACAACCACCAGACTAACTATCCAAGCATCACACACAAACCTACATGACACATGCAGACACCTCACCACACCACCAGACTAACTATCCAAGCATCACACACAAACCAACATGACACACAGACACCTCACCACACCACCAGACTAACTATCCAGACATCACACACAAACCAACATGACACACACAGACACCTCACCACACCACCAGACTAACTATCCAAGCATCACACACAAACCAACATGACACATGCAGACACCTCACCACACCACCAGACTAACTATCCAGGCATCACACACACCAACATGACACACACAGACACCTCACTACACCACCAGACTAACTATCCAGACATCACACACACACCAACATTACACATGCAGACACCTCACCACACTAACTATCCAGGCATCACACACACACCAACATGACACACGCAGACACCTCACCACAGCACCAGACTAACTATCCAGGCATCACACACACCAACATGACACACGCAGACACCTCACTACACCACCAGATTAACTATCCAGACATCACACACACACACACACCAACATTACACACGCAGACACCTCACCAGACTAACTATCCAGACATCACACACACACCAACACCTCACCACAGCACCAAACTAACTAAATACAGGCCCCACACACTCCAACATGACACACGCAGACACCTCACCAACGCACCAGACTAACTATCAGCATCACACACACCACAAGACACACACACACCACACTACACCACCAGACTAACTATCCAGGCCATCACACACACGCCCAAATGACACACGCAGAAACCCACACCACCATACTACTATCCTACATCATATACACCAGCTACATTTACAGCACAATAAACAATGTGTACTCACAGCAGCACACACATATGCCCACATAACACACACATGTATGCAGTATAAGATTGATTTGATTGATTCTTGGAGTTTTATGTCCTTGCAACATCCAATGTCATATCAGGATGGGTACCAACTTGTCACAGTCCTTGCCCTATCCTAATAATGCCGAGCGCCTGGCTAGCAATTTTTATGTCATTGGTTTGACTCGACCAGGGTTCGAACCTGTGGGTTCAAATCCCACGATCTACTAAAACGGGAGACGGACGCTCAACCCATTTGGCTATCCACGCAATATAATGTGTACATACAGAATGCGCACAATCACCACCTGACTACCTATGAAGGATCGTGACAGTAACAGTACACAATCGACCCAACTGACCATACTGAAGTGAAGGCAGTAAAGTACGTGGCGCCCCTCACGCTAAGAGTAGTTTCACTTCGTTCTGGTTCCCGTTTTTGTTTGACGTTGAGTCATGCTGACCCTAATGGAACATGAGTGTTTGTAACAGTGTGAGTTAACCCTTTCAGTTTCAGCGCCTTCACACCACGTAGTGCTTTCCTTGGCTGGTCTCCATGGTAGGCACTCCTAAATGTCACATGTAACAGTCAAGGACATTTAGTGTTCATAAACTTCTCCCGACCAACACTGGAACCATATGACTCATGCTACAACTACAATTCTGGGCTAGTGACAATTTATTCATGACTGATTTGATCTCAAATTAACTATCCAAATCCCTGAAGTATACCACGTGCACTCACACGCTCTCGTGTTCCGCAGACCACAGCATCTACTACAACTTCCGCCTCCTCGTCCTTCCTTGCCGCGCATCAAGATACAAGTTATTTAGATCGCTAATCAATTTCTAAATTGATTAGCAATTGTTGCAAATTTTCAAAACAAAATGCTCCCTGTATGTATACATTACACAGGTAACATGTTGCTCAGTATCGTGTCATGAATCACAATACAAGTTATGTAGATCACTCATTAATTTCCATATTGATCAGCAAATTGATTTCCAAATTGGCTAGCACACACACCAACATGACACATGCAGACACCTCACCACACCACCAGACTAACTATCCAGGCATCACACACACCAACATGACACACACAGACACCTCACCACACCACCAGACTAACTATCCAAGCATCACACACAAACCAACATGACACACAGACACCTCACCACACCACCAGACTAACTATCCAGACATCACACACAAACCAACATGACACACACAGACACCTCACCACACCACCAGACTAACTATCCAAGCATCACACACAAACCAACATGACACATGCAGACACCTCACCACACCACCAGACTAACTATCCAGGCATCACACACACCAACATGACACACACAGACACCTCACTACACCACCAGACTAACTATCCAGACATCACACACACACCAACATTACACATGCAGACACCTCACCACACTAACTATCCAGGCATCACACACACACCAACATGACACACGCAGACACCTCACCACAGCACCAGACTAACTATCCAGGCATCACACACACCAACATGACACACGCAGACACCTCACTACACCACCAGATTAACTATCCAGACATCACACACACACACACACCAACATTACACACGCAGACACCTCACCAGACTAACTATCCAGACATCACACACACACCAACACCTCACCACAGCACCAGACTAACTATCCAGGCATCACACACACCAACATGACACATGCAGACACCTCACTACACCACCAGATTAACTATCCAGACATCACACACACACACACACACACCAACATTACACACGCAGACACCTCACCAGACTAACTATCCAGACATCACACACACACCAACACCTCACCACAGCACCAGACTAACTATACAGGCATCACACACACCAACATGACACACGCAGACACCTCACCAAAGCACCAGACTAACTATCCAGGCATCACACACACCAACATGACACACACACACCTCACTACACCACCAGACTAACTATCCAGGCATCACACACACGCCAACATGACACACGCAGAAACCTCACACCACCAGACTAACTATCCAGACATCATATACACAGCTACATCTACATGCACAATAAAACATGTGTACACACAGCATGCACACACATATGCACATAACACACACATGTATGCAGCATAAGATTGATTTGATTGATTCTTGGAGTTTTATGTCCTTGCAACATCCAATGTCATATCAGGATGGGTACCAACTTGTCACAGTCCTTGCCCTATCCTAATAATGCCGAGCGCCTGGCTAGCAATTTTTATGTCATTGGTTTGACTCGACCAGGGTTCGAACCTGTGGGTTCATATCCCACGATCTACTAAAACGGGAGACGGACGCTCAACCCATTTGGCTATCCACGCAATATAATGTGTACATACAGAATGCGCACAATCACCACCTGACTACCTATGAAGGATCGTGACAGTAACAGTACACAATCGACCCAACTGACCATACTGAAGTGAAGGCAGTAAATTACGTGGCGCCCCTCACGCTAAGAGTAGTTTCACTTCGTTCTGGTTCCCGTTTTTGTTTGACGTTGAGTCATGCTGACCCTAATGGAACATGAGTGTTTGTAACAGTGTGAGTTAACCCTTTCAGTTTCAGCGCCTTCACACCACGTAGTGCTTTCCTTGGCTGGTCTCCATGGTAGGCACTCCTAAATGTCACATGTAACAGTCAAGGACATTTAGTGTTCATAAACTTCTCCCGACCAACACTGGAACCATATGACTCATGCTACAACTACAATTCTGGGCTAGTGACAATTTATTCATGACTGATTTGATCTCAAATTAACTATCCAAATCCCTGAAGTATACCACGTGCACTCACACGCTCTCGTGTTCCGCAGACCACAGCATCTACTACAACAGAACGACTCTGTACGACTCTGTACGACTCTGTACGACTCTGTAAGACTATGTACCACTCTGTAAGACTCTGTACCACGTTGCACCACTCTGTACCATTCTGTACCACTGAAAAGAGATCGCTATTACAGAACTATTAATGCTTCGAATACGCACATTAAATATGTGTGCACCAAAATTAATTCAATGCATGGGAATATAATTAGTGAATTACATAAATGACGTGCACTGTTAGCCTTAGACTATACGCCAACTTAACTAGAATGCCAATGTTCTATGACTGCAAACAAAAGAGTTGCCTTTCGCAGCAAGCTTCAACCCTGGCCATGCTTGAAAACCAGCCGAACTACACTGAAGGAGGTAAGTTGCCAATGTTATCAAAGATTCAAAGACAGTTTCTTGCTAGGTCTAGTGGACAAAATATCCAGACAACGTTAACTAGTTGTACAGCCTCCTTACACCACTACATAACTATGGTGCTCACAAACCAGACAGTGAAGATCTGTACAGCAACAAACAAAATAAGTAAACAACTATTCCGGAAAACTAGGGGACCATTTTATCAACAGTTTGCCATCTTCACAGAGAACACAGTACAGCAATGCATAGCCACACATAAATCATGCTGTGGTCACTTGAAAGAAAACAACTGACAAACTGCATACACAAAATGTAATTGACAGAAAAATATAAGAGGTTTGGTAATTTGCATCGGCGAATTGTTGCCACGACACGCACCAAACCAATCATGTGAATCTATAATGATAACTGCCTGCACAAGGTTGGGCGTCTCGGGCTAGCTGGCGTGTACTCGTTTTGAAAACGTGATATTACAGTTATCCAGATAAAAACTCCGTCTACAGTAATTGCCATCGTTTAACAGAGCCTTGTGGTGTGTTCTTTTGTCGCTTTGTTTCTTTTCCTGATCATATTTTATCTTAGTTTAATCAATACAAATGCACACACAAGATTTGTTGAGAGTGTTCTATGGTCACGCCAGCGATGGGTCTCTTGCCAAACATATGTAGGAGATCCAGCATCCTCGGAAAAGACTAACTATCCAGGCATGACACACACACCAACACGACACACACAGACACCTCACCACACCACCAGACTATCGACTGCGCCACATAACAACCACCCTCCCTTCCCCTTCCCTGTTGAGTTGGTGGACTTGCTAAATTGTGGTATTGAGGTAAGGTGACTAGTAGTGCTGTTGTGGCAGGCTTCATTTCCTGTGTACTAGACAGGCCGGAAGGGGGGGGGGGGGGCACACACACGCTATGTGCACATTATGGAGCAAAAACTGAGATAAACACAGCTAAATCACTCCTGTTACACACACTTCTCAGCCACTGTCAGCACAACAAACAGTAGGTTCTCATGTCACGTTTACTACCTTTTCTTAAACATATTTGTTGTCTTTGGTTTGTTTCTACTATTGGAGATGACAACACATTTGAAATCTAAATATTTACATTTCTAAGGTACAATTTCAACTGTCACAATTTCCATTGTCACTGTACATGAAATGACAGTTTCCGCACAAATGCACACAAAGAATAACAATTGCTCCCCTCCGCCCCCCTCCCCCAAAAGAAGCAACGTTTTATGTGAAGTAAAAGAGTTATCAACATGTGTTCTTAACTGCGTTCCTACTGCAATTTACATAGAATAGTGAAATCAATCGAGAAACTAATCAAACAGCTTTGATTGATTCACTCGCCTGCCTAGAGAACTGTAATGCCTTCCAGATACCTGTTAACACTGCGTTACCTCAGCACCGACAGCAAATGGGACTCACCTAAAAAGCGCAAATAAAACATGGTTAGCCGTGTATACGTATGTGGTCATTAGAACAACACACTTATTATTGTGAATAGGTTCCAGTCTAGGACAATGATGACATACATAAACACACCAGGAACCAACTAGATCCTCCATCGGATAGTTAATTGCATAATTCCCACGCAACTAGTGGCAACAAGGAAATGAGAATTAAGTGGGTTGTTTTTGTGCCTGCAATTTGGCGAAAAATAGGGAGCTAATACACAACGGGCTGCAAACCAGTTAACTGTAATTACCTCAATCTGCTTCTTAAGTGGCTGCATCCATCACCAAGCTAACCAGTCGTTCTGTATGTACCGGCATAGCACGGGGCGGCCTCCCCCTCTCCTGGTCCCCGCACTCTCCTCACCAGGGTGGGGGGAGGGGCGGATGGCGAGGGCAGATAGCCCGACCACCTTACTGACCCCATGTCCCCTTCTTACCATCCCCATTTGTTTGTTTGTTGTTGTTTTACATCCTAGCAACATCTGAGGTCATATCAGGACAAGTACTCACTTGTGAGAGTATGCACTCATGGTGTCTTTATAGTGCTGCCCCACCCACCTTACTGACCCCATGTCCCCTTCTTACCACCATGTAGTGCATTTGTTTGTTTGTTGTTGTTTTACATCCTAGCAACATCTGAGGTCATATCAGGACAAGTACTGACTTGTGAGAGTATGCACTCATGGTGTCTTTATAGTGCTGCCCCACTGAGTATTTAATATCAATATAATCGGAATTTAAGTTTGTTGTTTTTTTAATTAATAGCTGAAGGCCTAAATTGCCGTATTCTTACTCATATAACTATTAAAGTTATTATAAACCTCCGGCTTGGTTTATTGGTGTTTTACATCCTAGCAATATGTTAGGTCATCTCAGAGTGGCTACCCACTTGTGACAGTGCACACTCATGGCTACTTATAACGTGGCCTCACTGGGATACTGTCACCAGCACCATTATCCCGAAATCGGTCACATTATCCTCACAGTGAACCAGTCCTTGCTCTATGCTAGTAGTAATACCGAGCTCCGGCTAAGTTAGTAGCATGCCTTGACTCGGCAGGAAATGGCCCGACCGAAGTGGGCGCCTTACCGACTTAAGCCGTGTTTACACGGGAGAGTTAAATCGCTTCATATAAATCGCCTTGCCTAGTTCGCCTCACATTCGCCGTGTAAACGCACCACTGAAGCGGATTAGGGCTGATTCGCTTCATATGATTCACTTTATGTAAACCACCTTGTGATGTAGTTTATATGAATCGATTCAGCTGGTTACCGGGCGGCGATAGTGTAAAATAGCGGTGCTCGCCGGCAACAGGCTCAGCTGTAACTAATCGCTGGTGCCCGGCAGTGTTAGGGACCGATTAGGCCGAAATCTATTGAATGCGATCATATTTAACAGAATTACATACTCAAATAATGAAATTTAATTAAATTAACCTTAAATTCCAAGCGATATTAATGTAGCAGCTACATCGGCGTCGAATCGCCGAGTGTAAACTAAACAAATAGCAGTGCGAGCCGGCTACAGGCGGACCACTAAGGCTGCTGGTTCCCGGCGCCGAAACACTTTCAAACTCGGTCCGTGTAAACGCACCACTACATCGCTTCATATAAATCGCCTTGCCTGATTCGCTTTAGAATTCCCCGTGTAAACACGGCTTTAGCCATCCCGTTCAGAAGGTGTCGTATAGTGTGACATGTGGCGCAGACAGGGGTCCGTTGGTGGCGTTACGAAGGTAGCGGTGGGTGATATGAGCAGGGTTGCCAACATTGGAAAATGAAAAAACGGAAGATCCTAAGGGATGTTTTATTAGGTGGTCTGGTGGTACTCCCCCACACAATCTTTTTCATATCCTAGATGCTCTATCGTGCATTTTGGAGACACTGGGAGATCACGCTGCTGCCACCACATTGTAGAGTGGGTGTTCGAGTCTGTTGCTATGTAGGTAGGCTAAAGTGAAAAACAATACAGATGGAGAGAAAGAGAGAAGGTAAAGCAAAAGTAAAAGTGTAAGAGAGAGTCCAAGCCTCTCTGGTTTATTATATATAGTACATGGTTTCTTGGTATAGAATCATGCCATTCACTCCAACCAAAAGGGACACAGCATTCCCAGTTCCTGCAATAGGGACTCAGCATTTCTGGTTACCATGACCACCAGTGGTCTGTCCACCACCAGAGCTGGTTGACCTGTGTCCACCACCAACCTTGACCCTTGTGTCCATTGACCCCTACCTCAGCAGAGTACTATATATAGTATAGTTCTACAAGTCTTAACTTGGTACAGATGATGAATAACTGTTGTTTTCCTGAGGTACAAGCCTCGGATAGTCGTGGGCTAGGGAGAAGGAAGCACATCCGGTTTCAGCAATCTTTACCTACTTATTCAGGATAAAAATTATCTTCAATAATATGGATACTTTAATGTTTTCGTCTTGGCACAAGCAAATGTAATAGTCATGACAGGGTGTGGTGGGCGTGCCCTAGCCCACAACTATCCGAGGCTTGTACCTCAGGAAAACAGTTATTCATCATCTGTACCAAGGTAAGACTTGTATAACTATACTATTTTACCTCGGTACTAAGTCTCAGGCTAGTCTATAGCCTAGGGAGACTTTACGTAATATCATTTTTATCCTTATTACATTTCAATTTTACATATTATTTCAATACAGTATACAATAGTATTTTACAGGGTATACTTTTAACTGTCTCACCTGTCTTGTTTAGTTGGTGAGCAAGCTTGACGCTAGGCCTCTTGACTTTTCTAGTCGTTTGTTGTAGTGTTTTGCAAACGATCTAGCAGTCTTCCAGCCTGTGTGTGCCAGGATTCTCTTGACGGAGATCCCTAGCAGTCGTGCTTTCGAGACCATGGCTCCCCCGGTTGAATGGGAAGCGTATCGTCCCGTATCCACTCCTGCTGCTTTCAGCACTATTATAGTCCATCTTGTGAGTGTGTCTCTCGAGATGCCCTTATGTGGTTTAATAAAGCTTACCAAAAGCTGTCTTGAGTTACGTATGTCCTTTGTCTTGGATATATAGGCCTGTATGGCTGAAACTACACACAAACGGCGATCCTCTGGGAAGCTGTTCAGATGCACTGAGGACAATGGGTCTCCAGTGTGGTTTGATTTTAATAATTTTATCAAATCAAACGTTGCCTCCTTTCTATCTATCTCTAGTCTATCTAGAGACAAGGCAGTAATGGTCTGCCCTCTGTGGCCTGTCACTAGCAGTAAGAGGACTGCTAACTTAAATCCTAGCTGTTTAACGTCTAAATGATAATTGCTAGGCCAGGATTTAAATAATTTAAATTCTACTGAAACATCCCAGAAGCGGCTATATTTGGGCGTCGTGGGGGGGGGGGGGGAGGTGGGAAGGGGGGGGGGGCTTTCTTTCATACACCGATCTCAAGAACCAGCATATAACCTGGTGTTTACCAACAGTTTCTACATATACCCTTGGCAAGACAATCGATATTGCACATCTTGCTGCGTTAATGGCCCTAAAACTTAATCCCTCATCTTCTAACATTCTTAAAAATCTAATTACTTGGGCTATAGTAGGCTTTAAAGGCTTAACATTCTTATTCAAACAATGAACACCCCATTTCCTTAAATAACTTGTATATAATTTTACTGTTCCTTTTCGCCATGCATGGGATACCAGCCTTTGTTGTGTAATCTTATCTAATCCAAATTGTTCTAAATGCTTATTTAAAAAAGGAATTCCAGGAGGGATGTTGTCGACACGTCTCCGTGACTGATCAGCGGACCTTGATGTTGTAGATTTCCTTGTGCGCTTGGGAATCTGAGGCAGTCTTTCACTCGCAATGCTACTGCGGCTATCAATGGCCGCATGTCCCAAACGGGAACTATCACAATTGCGTGGGTGCTGTCCATTCTGATCCTCCTGGCCACTCTGCTGATAATGCTGAATGGCGAGAAAACAAATTAAAATGTGACTATTTAACACAAATCCGTTATTACTTCTTAACAAAGTGTTTTCGAGTGTGCCTCAATAAATGAGTCATCAATATACATGGACACATTACCTGTCCTTTCATTGCCATTAAGGAAGCTAATGGTTTAAGCAATTTTGTAAATTAAATCGATAGGGAAAAGGAATGTTTTCCTGTACAGGTATTTGTGTGAATGGAATACAAATTCCTTCCACAATACTTAAAAACTGTTAATTATCAGTAATTAAGTTCCATTCCTCTAAATTATTTTATCATTTTTTTTAGTATTAACAAAAACTTCTACTTGTTCCCTGGTCGGGGGAACGGCTTGCTGGGAGTGTCCTCCCGCTTGAACGTAAGGCTAGCGTTGTCCTCGCCCTCTGGGCTGGAACCCGTAGGTCTGGCCGAACCGTCCTCCTCTGGCAGTCCGACGGTTCTGAAAATCCCCTCTGGCTTTTTGGAAACGGGAACTCGTATCCATTGTTTAGTTTTTGGCATCCATGTGCTTGCCACACTTGGTGCCTGTTTCTACCTCTTTGAAGAGGTACTGGAGTTGTCCACCAAACATTTTGGTCTTGTCCAGGGGTTTGCCTTTAATTGGGTTAGGCGGGAGGATGTTTGTTTGTTGTTGTGTCCTAGCAACAGTTAAGGTCATATCAGGATGGGTACCGACTTGTGACAGTGCACACTCATGGTGACTTTATAGTGCTGCCCCACTGGAAGATCAGGCCGCCAGCACCATGACCTGATATCCCACTCAGTCACATTATCCTGACACTGAGCCGACCAGTCCTTGTCCTATCCTATTAATGCCGAGCACCAGGCTAGGAAGCGACAAGTATAAATTTTTAAGTCATTGGTTTGACTCGACCAGGGTTCGAACCCACGACCCCATGATCTACCAACATGGGAGACGGATGCTCTAACTCATTCGGCCATCCCGTCTGGTAGGCGGGAGGAAGAGAGTATACTCTTTGCCGTCATTATCTGTGACCTTTTTGGATCTGGCTACTTCCTTTCCTGCATCCATACAGACGGCTTTGAAAACGTTTTCAAACCGTCTGTACGGCAGAAATTTGCTGGTGGCTGTTAGCATCGCAATGCCTTTATCCATTGTCCCGGCCAAAGACGAGAACGTGTTCACGGCCTGGATGCGGTTGGCCACAGGCGCAATCGCTGTCAGGGCACCTAGGACCCCATTATGTACTGTATGGAGTACATCTTCAAACTTTTTCTGTCGTCGTTTAGACGGACATCTGGGTCCATCTCCTTGACGACAGAATCTGGGATGCCTTTAATCTGTGTAAGCTGTTCTCCCAGCTTAGTAATCACTTCCGCAGGCTTGAAGGTACTGAAATGCCCTTTAATGGTGTCGCGCATCATAGTGGTGGTTTTTACCTTCTTGGCTTTCTCCACCAGACACTTCTTCATCTTACGGCCCAACTTGGCGAACACACCTGCCCTCTTGGTGTCTGAGTCAGAGTCCGTGCTCGAGGAATCCAGCAAAGAGTGAAGAATAATCTTTCTTCTTTTTCATTGTCTTCCTCTTCTTCGTCTTTTTGGTCTTCTTGACCACCTTCCTCTCCTGTGTGAACTCGTCTCCTGACGAGCTCACTGCTTTCCTACTTCTCTTTTTCTTTTTGGGAAAAGTAGTCGTTTCCAGTGCCGAGTCCGTCTCTTCGGAATCCTCCTCCGAGTCCACCTCCAGGGGATTTGGTCTTTTCTTCCCGCGAGGTGGATGTTGTACATGTTGGAGCTTGCGCTCCAGCATCCTCATGAGTGCCTCCTAAGCAGGAGGTACTACCGTCAGTACCTCCGCCTCACTGTCCTTGGACGGGTCAGACATGAAGTGGGCGCCAGGCTGCGGGGAAGCCGGTACTATCAACACCGGCGACGAGTTGTAGTTGTCATCTGGGGCACCTGCTGCAGCAGCTGGAGGCGCCGTCTTACTCTGCTTCATAGCCATCGGAAGTCTGTACAATCAAAAGAAAGTTACTATAAACCGGAATTAATGACTACATGTCACAACAGGTTATTTATACCAAATATTTGTGGTGTTATAGAACATATTTAAACCGTCTAAAAACAGGCATGTGTAAGCTAATGTGTAATGTTGTAGGTTAACGGTATGGAAGCCGAAACCAAACGAGGGGTAGGGACCAGTATATCGGTCCCTCCCACACTCTCTGTTTCATCCACTTCTCCCTCTTGCGGCTACTGCACCAGCAAGTTGGAGAAAATGCTACAAAATTTGGAGGTACGCCCAAAAAATGTGAGGAATCCATAAAAGAAACCCAGGATTAATTTCCAATGTGAATCCATAAAAGAAACTGAGGAAAAATCCAAACGTGATGAGGCTCCTGCCAACATCGCTCTCCATTCGGCAATGGGCGGGTTGTTGAAAAAAATCTTACCCGTGATGTGGCAACCACCAACATCGACATAAACAACAGAGATGCAAACTACTTCTCTTTCTAGGCTAGCTGGAGCATAACTGATAATCCGGTTCCAAAAACCCCATACAAGCCACAAAATAAATATTAGGCTGGCAGGAACATACCCAAGAAGCCGGTTCCATACACCCCTTACGGGCCTCACTCCATATCCAACCGTCAACAACGCAGTAAAAATCACACATGTTTAATTCACAAAATATTGTCATTTAAATCGTAAAACGCCACTATATGCACAATTAATTTGTTTACTTAACTTGTAAGAACCATTTACTACACAAGAATACCTATCCTCCTGTATTCTTGGGTTTTAATATCAATATAAAGCTATTTACTACAGAAATAACCGAGTTGGGAAGGTTCGACAACAAGAAAAACAAAATGGCGGTACTCATATCTAGCGTACCGGATAACGAATCGGCTTAACGCCAATAAATTCGTTAATATATTTGACAACTTACTAAAATTCGTACAGAATACTCTACAGGTCTCCATAATGCATCATGTGAATTATTTCCATAAACTTACTGCGAGTTTTGGAGTTATTTGTAGAACAAAAATGCTGAACTACTCGTGAAAGTCCACCACTTGCGAGTAAATTATGCTAATTGCTGAACCCGGATGTGCTTCCTTCTCCCTAGGCTATAGACTAGCCTGAGGCTTAGTACCGAGGTAATATATATATATATATATATATATATATGTATATATATATACACAACATACATATACACACTCTTGGCCGGCCACAGAGAATAATAATAGAGGATTTCCATTTCCCCCCTCTGCTGATTATCGGAATATTTTACAACATGACTCAATCTACCACTCAGTCACATTATCCTGATACTGAGGTAACCAGTCCTTGCCCTATCCTAGTATTGCTGAGCGCCAGGCTAAGTAGAGACAAGTATCGATTGTGTAAGTCATTGGTTTGACTTGACCAGGAATTTAATTCCTGACCTTCTGCACGGAAGGAAAGCCTGCGCTCTACAGATTCGGCCACCAGGTCCAGTTGACATTTGGGAGATAAGTCACATGCGTACGCTTTCAATCCAATAACAAGCTGAAATTTCAATTTACCTGGTCGCATAAAAACACAAGAAGAAAACAAAATTATTTCCGACAGGCGCTGGTCAGTTACCACATATATCATCCAGGGAGATGGCTGGGAAATACAATGGATATCATACTACAGTACAACACCGTTAAACCAAGCTCGGTTAAACCAAACGATCGGTTAATCCAAACTTTTTTTTGGCGGCCCGGCAAAATATTACCATTTATCATATAAAAAAGTTGGTTAAACCAAAGTTGGTTAATCCAAAGTATCGGTTAATCCAAACAAAATAGTCGGCCCCAGGCCACTTCCGGTACAGTTAAACCAAACTTTTATGTGGTTTTAAGGTCATCTGAGACTTTTTTATATGATAAATGGTAGTATTTTCCAGGTTGCCGAAAAAAGTTTGGATTAACCGATCGTTTGATTTAACCGAAGTTTGTTTAATGGGGTTAAACTGTATATACATAAAAAAAACAATAATCATAGTGTCCACATACATTGTACATTCATAATGCACCCCCGTTTTTGCCAAAGCCAAGTCAAAGTCAAAGCTTGGTTAAACCAATGATCGGTTAATCCAAACAAATTTCTAGGGTCCCTTCAAGTTTGGTTTAACAGGGTTATACTGTACTACTGTGTGCGGCATTTAATGGTGTAGTATGACACATTTTGTACAGGCGGCTTCGGGTGTGATGAGCTGCGGTGTAGGGGTGGGAGTGTTGACACTGGCCAGACCCAGTAGTCAAGGCGGTGATAGTATCAGGCGGACTCCGCCTCCGGCTGGGCTTGTGGCTCAGTGGGTAAGTCAGCAGGACAGGCTCTCGTCTAAATGTGACTGTTTCCAACAGCCGCTAAGGCTGGGAATTTCTAATTAGTAATATCTGCCAAGGGCTACCCACATGCCACACAGTAGGGCGTGTGTCTAGTGTAGTGTCAGGTCTACACAGGTAATCGTAGTAAAGGCCCTAATAAAAGCCACTCCTGGCAGAGTTAAGTCATATTAGGGAACTACCATAATATGTTGGAAAGCCATTGCCAACTCTCGCTCCCTCTCCCCATAAAAACACATTACACAAATTGTATTTGACTAATTTATAAATCTGCTTACTAGAATCGGTTAAGTAAACCTCTAAATAGAAGCCACTACCACATGTTGGCAGAATTCGTTAAGAACGCCACTGCTTCTATTAATATTAGGATCTTCCCTTATTTAAGTTGCATAGTCCGACAAAGCATAACATTATCAAAAGAAATACACTTATCCAGCTTAGATCCTGTTGCACTTATTAAGAGGTTACTACATAGAAGGGCATATTTACTAAGTCTACTTAATGGAACCTGTTATTGCTGAAGCCTATGGGTTCGGAGTTTTGACAAGCACGCCAAAATTAATTATGCATGTTAGTAATTTTAAAACAAAGTTACTCCAAACTAAAGCAAGTTAGATAATAATGATCAACCTAATATATTTACCTCAGAAAATGAGAGAAACTCAAAACCATTGGACTATGCCTCAATACGAATTGCAGAATTTATAATTCGTTTTAATATATAGCTTGTCATGAGCCATGTTTACACGGGCGAGTTAAAACGCTTCATATAAAACCAGTTGTCTAGATCAATTTACATTTGGCGTGTAAACGCGACGCTATGGCGTTTTAGGGCTGAATCGATTCATATGAAACACTTTATGTATACCGGGTCGCGAGGTGCCGTTGTTTATATGAAGCGATTCAGCTGGTTCCCAGGCGGCGATAGTGTAAAATAGTGGTGCTCGCCGGCTACAGGCTCAGCTGTAACTAATCGCTGGTGCCCGGCAGTGTTAGGGACCGATCATATTTAACAGAATTACATACTCAAATAATGAAATTTCATTAAATTAACCCTAAATTCCAAGCGATATTAACGTAGCAGCTACATCGGCGTCGTTATTCATATTGTCGAATCGACGAGTGTAAACTAAACAAATAGCAGTGCTCGCCGGCTACAGGCTCACCACTAAGGCTGCTGGTTCCCGGTCGCCGACACACTTTCAAACTCGCTCGTGTAAACGCACCACTACTTCGCTTCATATAAATCGATTTGTCTTAAATCGTTTTACACTCGCCCGTGTAAACACAGCTTAACTATATATAGAATACATTAATATCATTTTTATAACTGACACATATAATGCTGTGACAATTAGTAGGTCTTATTATGTTAGCATGTCAAACACATTACAGCCATCTCTGTCCTCATACCTAATTTCATACTCGCTCCATGGCAAATGTGCAGACACTGCCAGGTTATGCATACCCATTAGCAGAAAAAAACACATATATCAACACAAGCCAACAAAAAGGCAAGAGCAACAGAATTAGTGCTAGGTCAGGCACGGCCCTCAGGGACCACCCTTGGAGACAGCAATGGATGGAATGAGCAGTGGTGGTAGCAAGGACCAAGAGGCATCATTGCCATAGCAAATGCAATTGACCACCCCGCCAGTTAAGCTGGAAAGTACTCGACTAGAGTGGTTCCAGATTCTGCCAATAGATGTCACTAGCTTAACTGGTGGGGTTTAATACATGTGAAGAGAGCGGCGGTGAAACACAGAAGAAAAATACAATATAGTTGTCTTTTTTAAATATATATTACAAGGATAAGAGCTTGATACCTGTTGCGATATGAGTATCTGAATATAATCAAGCATTTTATTATTTTTCCAAGCATTCTTTATGGAGATATGGCATGTGAAATCAGAGGCAGTCAGGGAAATGACACGACTAGAGTGGTTCCAAATTCTGCCGATAGATGTCACTAGCTTAACTGGCGGGGGGTCTATTGCACAGCGACAAAATATGGAGATATGAACGTGGCATGAATACTGACATGCTATGGTCATATGTGCCCATCAATCTAAAAAGTTGTCAAAGTCAACCAAATATATGCAGACTTATGAAAACATCGATTTGGGGTAAATAAAATTTGGTTAAAAGGGTGTCAGAGAATTCTTGTTAAAGATTGGCAGGGATTCAAAATATATATATATAATAGCTCATAGAGAACGTTCATACATATATCCTAGGTGCAAAAGCCTACCGGACTGTTAATAAATCCTGGTCTAATAAATAATTACTTGTCATACTTAATAAATCAGTGCCTGCCACTAAATGCTTGTAATACTTAATCAATCAGGGATTGCCACTAAATGCTTGATGGACTTTTAATAAATCAGGGCCTGCCACTAAATGCTTGATGGACTGTCAATAAATCAGGGCCTGCCACTAAATGTTGGTGAACTGCTAATAAATAAGAGGCTGCTCTTAAATGCCTGTCAGTTGTTAATAAATCATGGCCCGCTATTAAATGCCTGTTGTACTGTTAATAAATCAGAGCTTGCCACTAAACCAGCAAGGGTTGTGTGACAATGCTCAAAGTAGCAATATCCAATAAGAATAGGCAGATGCGGTATACCATATATCGATTAGTTTCAACGGTGTTTGGATAACATACTAAAATTGAAAGCAAGATAACTAGGTAGTATAAAACTGAAGTTCTTTGTCAAATGAGGTTCTTTGTGGAATAGTTTCCATACTTCAAAACTTCTAGTATACAAATACAGTAAAATACTGTCAGAAGTCTCACCACACAAACTACAATCAGTCTTCTTTACTCAAATTACCACTTCCATTCTCAGAACTTCTCATTGTCAGTTCGACAGTAGTAGGAAGCAATCATGGCAACACGGAATAGTTTTTCTTTTAACATTTGATTTAGTTCAGATTTCCATACAAATTATTTTTAAAATATATAATGGAGTGGTAATACTGATTACTACGATGGTGATGATGATTGCGATGATAACTACGAAGAATGGAAATTTGACCAAAAACAAAAAAATAATGTCTGGGGTATTCTGCTAACCATTCGCTTATGAAAGGAATTTAGAATTCCATTGCAGATTAATCAGTCAAGCAGATTTTTAATAATAATATTCAAATTCTAAGAGAAGCAAATCATTTTAACTTGGCCAAAGGATGATTTTCAAAGCATTCAAAAAAATGTACCAGGATTGAATAGATTAGATGATACATACATATCCATAACATTGTAACCGCATTTTGTTCATACCTGTTTTTAGATAATCAAAAGATATTTGAGTCTCAAAATGTGAAAAATTCTAATTGTTTGCATATAAAAATCACCTGAAAAGAAAATATTTCAGTTGTCTAACAGAGTAACAACATGTGATAAAATTAAATGTAATACACTTTTTTTTAATCCAGACCAGTCTTATATTCTTTTGGTAGACTAAGCTTGAGCCACCGATGAAACAAAGTATTGCGTGAACTTGTGAGTGACTGAGTGACTGAGTGAGTGACATTGTGGTTGAGGGAGTTTGTGAGTGAGTGGTTGAGTGAGTGGTTGAGTGAGTGGTTGAGTGAGTGGCTGAGTGAGTGAGTGAGTGAGTGAAGAAGGAGTGAAGGAGTGAAGGAGTGAAGCCAATTCACACGGCATATATATGCGTGTATATGATTGTGTGTGTGTGTGTGTGTGTGTGTGTGTGTGTGTGTATGTATGTATGTATGTATGTATGTATGTATGTATGTATGTATGTATGTATGTATGTATGTATGTATGTATGTGTGTATGTGTGTACGTGTGTACGTGTGTACGTGTGTACGTGTGTACGTGTGTACGTGTGTACGTGTGTATGTGCGTTGAGTGCAGTTTTACGTCCAACCAACATCTAAAGTCATACCCGAACGGTTAAAAAGTGTTGCGCGACTTCAGAATTACCTACACTTTATAAGTTATATCTGGGCGTTCAAAAACACGATGTGTGCGGACGTACCTTGCAGAAGAATGGTCTCGACGTGTGTCACGTGGGGCATGACGTGGATGGCGCCGCGTCCCCTCTCCGTATACTCCACGACGCTCTGCCACTGCAGGTGTTCGCCGGCGCTGTCAGGCCACCCCCGGCTGGCGCCATTGCTCGCCGTGCCCAGCCCACGGCCAGGCGGGTTCTCCGCTCCGCCTGCCGGGCCGCTCGCAGTCCCCGCCGCGTTCGGGTAGAAGCGCACGCTGAGAGCTGGCGTGTGGACGGGCGTGTGGGAGGGCGTGGGCGAGGGCGTGCTGGTGGGCGAGTCAAAGAAGCGCTGGGGGGCCGGGCCGCCGCCACCATTCTTAGTTCTGTAACGCCGCATCAGGGCTGTGCTGGGGCGCTCCACTGCAGCGTGGTGCAGCGGGGTGTCGGGCGGGAATGCGCATCTGGGGGACTCGGGGCCGCGCGTCCCCTGTACTGCGGGTGGGCCGGCCCCGGTCACAGCCGCACCACGCCCACACCAGCCGCCACAGTCCCGGCCCACATGCACAGATACGGCCGGTCCAGTCGAACAATAGGGCGTCCTACAGTGACCACCCCAGGTTCACGTCGGCATTCAGCCGGTGGCAGAGGTTTAACTCATAAATCAATGCGCACCGCACCAAGTAGCATGTCCGGCCTGAGAGTGCACCCCCGTCCCCCTCGTTACCTACGCCCACTGCGATGCGTGTCGTAGAGGGGTGGGCCGCATTGATCGGGACGTGTGGAATAAAGCGGTTTCTACCA
>CM059191.1:10406728-10435080 GCA_030323885.1 Branchipolynoe longqiensis
ATAATATTTTTACACAATGTTGTAGGTAGCACCTCAGTATGCAACATGCTCTATGGAAAAGGTCATATAGAGGAATTCCACCACCAACCCACCCTCTCATATGCAGTGTAAAGATTGAATGTTGTATGCAGCATACTCTGTGAAAAAGGTTACATATAGGATGGCAAAGACATTAAACTAATTGTGAACTTATACTGGACACAACATGCATTTATAAAAATGGAGCAGGGCCTATCGGATGAAGTTATGATTAAAAGAGGAGTTCGACAGGGGTGTGTATTGTCACCATGTCTATTTAACCTGTACACAGAGATGATTTTCAGACACATTGAAGATTGCAAGGGAGTGACAATAGGTGGCATGAACGTCAACAATCTTAGATATGCCGATGACAGTGTAATACTAGCAGACAGTGAGAAAAACCTACAAGATATAGTGAATAGAATCAATAAAGCTGGAATACTATTCAACATGAAGATGAATGCCAGGAAGACCAAAACAATGGTTATAAGTAAAAAGACAGATAAACCAAATGTCAATATAACCATAGATGGCACAAACATAGAACAAGTATCCGAATTCATATATCTCGGACAAAAGATTACAAATGATGGGAGATGTGAGGAAGAAATTAAAAGAAGGATAACAATAGCCCGAACAACATTCTCCAAAATGTATAGAGTGTTAACATCAAGTAAGATATTAATACAAACAAGGAAGCGTATTCTTCAGTGTTATGTGTGGTCTACTCTAATGTATGGGGCAGAGACATGGACAATCTCTAAGAAAATGTACAAACGTTTAGCAGCATTTGAGATGTGGACTTATCGAAGGATGATGAAAATATCATGGACAAAGAAGATCACCAACAAAGAAGTTCTCAGAAAAATTAAAAATAAGAAAAGCTTGTTTGCCACTATACAGACAAAGAAACTTATTTATTTTGGCCACATCATTCGTCAGAGTTCAATATACCGTACATTGTTGGAAGGGAAGGTGAATGGCAGCAGAGGGAGAGGGAGACCAAGAACATCATGGTTTACAAATATTTCACAGTGGACAGGCTTGAATTATTCACAGTCTATCAGAACAGCACAACATCGGGACAAGTGGAGAACCATTGCATCCAACCCTCGACTAGAGGATGGAACTATTGATTGATTGAAAGGATTCCCACCAACCCACCCTCTGATAGGTAGTGTGAAGAACCAGTGTTGTTGGCAGTAGCTCAATATTCAGTATGCTCTGTGAAAAAGGCCATATCGAGGAATTCCACCACCAACCACCTCTGAAATCCCCCCCTGGCAAAAAGAGTAAAAGAAATAACAACTACCAAAGTATACCCACCAGCCTATAACACCTGACTAAATCAATAAAACATATACTACTGACAAAGCTATAGTTGAGCCAAGACAATTTAAATGAGTCGTGCAACCATTATTTGCATAATCCAAAATCCATGACTACCTCTATCAGCAAGTATTGCCCATTATATTAATGTCTCCTAACAGGTATGATCATCAAATCACTGATATAGTCTAAAGGTAAATGGTTATTCTCCAGTCTACATGTGCAAAATAAGATCCCCACTATATTTGTAATGCCTCATTTTAACCTAGTAGTAGTACTACTGTCTATATTGTTCATATCATCGCATCGTCTCATCCATAAATAGTTCATATGCACTATAATTGTTAAGGCCGGAAGACCAGCACCTCGGTGCTGAAAAAAGATGTTATTCAACTGGAATAAAAATTTGAAAAAAAAAAAAAAAAAATCCGCCATCCGATAGGCAGTGTAAAGAATGAATGTTGTAGGTAACAGCTCAGTATGCAACATACTCTGTGGAAAAGGTCATATAGATGATTTCTATCACCATCCCACCCTCTGATAGCCAGTGTAAAGAATGACTGTTGTAGGTAGCAGCTCAGTATACGATGAATACCATGTTAATGTACTCTTTCTCCTACATTATGTTCACTGATTTTATGTGGATAACACTTATATAGAATAAAATGTTGGCATTGCAGTGAATCTTTATAAAAGAACTACAATGCAATACACAAAGGAATTCTAATGCTATTTTCAAAGACGATCAATTCCGTGAATGATGGTGGCCTTTAAGTAGAACATATTAACTCATTACAATAAAATTTTGAAAATTAAAAAAATATATATAGGGGCACCAAAATAGGTTAGGTTAGATCTAGACTAATAGCCAAGGAGTTCGTACCTGATGACAGGTTGTTGCTGCAGCTTGAAGAACTTTTGGCCATCGTTTGAGATCTCTTCCCCAAGGTCATAATGGTCAAGCAACACTTCTGTCAGCAACTTGAAGTTCTCTGGCTGTTCAATGCGCATGCGCTCTGCGATGTGGAAGCCATCAACAAACTGGTTTTCCCCGCCCTCAGTTGAGACTTGTTTCAGGCAGTGCAGCATTTGTACCTGAGGTTAAAAATGGAATTGTTTTTTTAAACAAATCTTGCGAATTGATGATAATCATAAATGGGTAGGGCTTGGAGCTACTTCTACAGGAGGGATACTGCGTAATCTTCATGAAAAGATCTGACATCCTTAGGCTGTGTATCCATAGACTGTTCCCTTGTGGCGTGTTCCCTTGTTCCATGTTGCCTTGTGACCTTGTGACGCGCCACACAGACAATGAACTTAGTGGCCGTTCCTATAGGTTGGACCCAGTAACCGTATTGCCTTGCACATGGCACATGTGATGTAGGCTACTGACCGGGAACATAGAGAATGAACATGTTCATTGTCTGTGTGGAAGGTCACAAGGTCACAATCGAACACAAAACAAGGAAACAGGCCACAAGGGAACAGTCTATGGATACACGGCCTGGTGTTCCTAGAACAGTACATTAATAGGGTACTTTGAAGGTACTGGCAACTCAGGCAGTCGCCCGGGGCGCGACATGCTACCGTGGGCAACCACATATCATTTCTAGAAATTCTAGACCGTAAAGGTTATACTTGTAAGGGTACCAAAGTTAAGCCTGCCCAGGGCGCCAGCAACCCTAGGTCCGACACTGAATGCCAGTGTCATTCAACCAAGCTAAAGGGGACCCCTATATTAAAGTAGTACTTGTACAATAATGGATTGTCGACCTACCCCTGGTGTGTAGTCGTAGTAGGTGAGGTCAATGTGCAGCCCCAGAGTGGCGGTAGTGTACTGAAGGTTGCTAGGGTTTGACATAGTTATTACCTCCCATAAAGAGCTGTGTATCACAAATATGGAGAATTATTAAATACCTATACATATTGTTTATGACACATTTTCTATTGCTATATATTCATTACAAGATCTGGCCACTAAAATAGGATTCGTCAGTCTGATATGACTTGTCGACAGTTTGCAATGGCTGATTATATGTTAAAAGCCATTTAAATTTCAGTTTCTACTGACCAAACTCGATAATATTTGAAAGGGAGAAACCGTATTATCTTAATCTGTAGTTGGATATTATTAGGAATACACATTGACTTTCAGGGGCGTAGCTAGGCATACGCGCCTACGCCAAAACGTCCACCTCGTTTTGTCAACAACAAAATTGAATTACAAAATAATAAAAAGAGAGAGAGAGAGAGAGAAGGCATGTAGTAGTCCTGAGTGTCGAAAACTCAAGTCTAAAATGTGTAAAATCCGCCAGCTTAAGCTTAAGTGGCCCCCTAAACCCCCTGCTAAAATTAGGAGGACACATAGTTAAAGGTCTAGCTACGCCCCTGACTTTAACTTCATCTCAAACAATACTCATTCCAAAGTCCCGGATCGGGCAACAACTGCTTAATATCAGGTCAGACAGTTATGCAGAAATCACAATTCAAGTTCAAAATTAAAATGAAACTTTGAAACTTATCTAATCTTTCAATAATATTAATACAAATGCACGTTGGCTGCATCGAGTGTGTGGGTAGAGGAAACTAAGACAGTGTGACTTTATCTGCAAGAACTAGTTCTACAACGTTATTTAGGAAACCATTCTTACATGTCTTCACAAAGCTTGTCATAAATGAGTGACAGATTTAATTTCTTACCCGAAGTGTGTGGGTTTGAGGAAGGCAACCCTCCGTCCAAGCTTCTCCAGTTGTGCCTCTTCAATGGGTGCCCCTCGGAGGCGGAACAGACCAGTCTGCTCCATTGTGTTCATCCACCGGTAAAGGGCCATATCATCGGTCATCACCTGTCAATCAAGCAACACATATCCATCAACTGTCGATCAAACCGCATTTAGCTCCCAGCAGTTATCAACTGTCACTCAAGTAATGTAAGTACATCAGTTATTAGCTGTCAACAAATTACAAGTTAGAAACCGGTTTTTTATTAGCTGTAAATCAAGGCACATTTAGCTAAGTGTAGTTATCAACTGTCAATCCTTCTATCCAACCATGATGGTCGACTTCGACCAGGAACGGGTGCTGCCACCAAGAAATGCCTCATGAAAGGTCCCCATTGGGCCGGGGCTTCAACAATGCAATAATCACATGCACAAACACCAAGTAAACAGTCATCATATATATTAGTCAATTGCACAAAAACACAGTCCGAGTAGCAGTCAGTTGCCACCAGTGTATATATTTGTCCAACATCTATGAATTTATCATTGTCATGGTGGATAACTTCAAACCAACCATCCGCATCGATTCTCAGGAATGTTATTCTTTGCTGACATAGTTCCAGCCCATGTACAGGGTTGGGAACTGTCCTGATTTTAGTCAATTCCTCTGCCACTAGCTGGTCACATGTGACCAAATCCACATACCGCTTCGATTTGTGAAGTAGCGGACGCGACCACTCATCCTTGATGCTATCTTGATCAATCACACCCGCCTCATACACACTCTTCTTGAGGCCAAAGTTCAAGACCCTTTGGTCAATAGGGCTGTCATACTTTACGTCAGACGAGCCCATCACACATCCTATCACATCACGCACCTCCGCTATGAAGTGTGTCAAATTGTAGTAATGAGCTGATGGTGTCGATACACCCACAGACAAACTTTCCAGGCCCAGTTGTCAACGTTGTACCTTACACTGGTCACTGTCGTGCTCCTTGCTTTTACACAGTATACACGTATCATCCCAGCCACACGTCTTGGCACTACATCCATCTTTATTGTAATTAAAAGCTTAACACGCTCTTCTACTCCTCGCACCCTCTCATAACCTTCCTTGCCTGGCTGGGGTTCTTCCATACTTTCTTGGACCCTTTCAATGATTTCGAATTATCCAAATTAAAGTGTAATAGGGATAGTTCTTGGACCCATGTTTAAAAGTCTGAGCCCTTTTTCCTTGACCTTTTCGTGCACTGCCTTATCGTAGCCAGCGTAAGCTTCGTCAGTATAATTCGCAATCTTTTCTCTTCATACCGACATTCTCTGAGCGCTTCATGCCCCAAATAAGCGCTGCGTATAATAGCTTAATAAAGTTCAGTTTTTTATACTTCTTATCAGATTTAGTATATTTTCTAATGGAAAACTTACTCCTTTCCTTCCTTTTCTTCTTTTTCTTTCTCGACTTCGCACTTCTTTTGCTCTCACCGGACGTCTCACTTGCCGGCTCCATTGTTGTAGTTTTTGAGTTAGACTTATCGTCAGTCTCAACGGACGATATGCTGGAGGAATGCACCCTTTGAGGCCTTTCCAGCATCAGGTGCCTTCTTCGGTCACGAGCACGCCTGATATGCCCCTTGCTTCCCGCGATCTCCTCCTCACTTGTCGAGTCCTCCAATGCCGCCCGCAGCTCTCTTTTATGTCTCTCCTGTGCCCGCTCCTCCAACCTCAGCCTCACCTCCTTTTCCTCCTCGTCCTCCCCTACTGCCACTGCCTTCTCACGCTTTGCCTGCCGAGTCTTGACCTTTGAATTCGTCGCTGACACGGTTGCTGGTGTCAGCTCCCCACCCAAACTTTCCACATCCTCACATGTGTCCACTTTAGTATCTGGCTTCGTCACTTTCTTCGACAACTTAGCACTCCTGCATTTGTTGCCTCGAGGTGCCTCATGCTCCTCACCACATGCTGCACACAAGTCAAATGCCATTAGGCACACACAGTCGGCAGTACTGGAGGCAAGAAGGGAGGGCCGAACCAGGCACGACTTGCTTCAAGAAAAAATCAGGCAGAAGTGACCAACCAGTAGTGGGACAGGAAGCACCAGCTGACTGGCTACCTTTACTTATCTGTCCCCACAGACAACTGTGCAACAAGTCGCTCTAACCACGTTGCACAGAAGATTCCAGATTCCACACACATTCAAGCCACAGAGTCCTCTGACCGCTTCATATAATATTTGTATAAAGGTGAACATTTATACATACATATTAATTATTCGTTATATGACAGTAAATTTGATAATCGGTTAATTATGTTTAGATGCATTTAACTGCAACTAGACTTATACAAGCCGTTTGCGGGAATCACTCCAGGATGTATGTGCATGTTCTGAAACAAAAATGCAGGACTTACTATAAGAGGAGGAGCTAATAAGGCGTTCGCAAAATTAATGCTCCAGACGATTCGAGTCACCCGAGTCGTTATATTTTCAAATGGAATACCGCGAGTGGAGCCTAAAAATACACGGGCCGTGTGCAAAACGACTCGACCCCCAGTGCCTCACGTCTTGCCTGGGGGTGCTAGGAGCATTTGTGCTGGTACCTGTGTATGTCATATACTGCAAAGCTACTCGATTCTTTTTTTTTCTAATTGAAAACACCATCCAGATCAAAATGGACATATATCTAAATTATGCAATCATAAAATACTTTAAATCCTACTTTGCTGTAGATATATTGGTTATTAAAAAAAAAAAAAGTTGTTGTTTAAGCCACGATTTTTTCCACCCGAGTATGTTCGTTAATGCAACCCGAGGTCGTAGGTTCTGCGCATGCGCCAGCAAGTGGTTCGGATGACCCGAGTTGTTTAATCAAATACATCCCCAGTTAAAACAGCCCTATAAGATGGATTTGTCGGCTGTCACACAGTTCCTAAATTTCATCAGAACTTACATTGTCGAATATGTCTGATGGGATTTTGTCCTGCATCTCGCCGCCTCAGTAGAGGTGTGGGCGGGGCATCCACTTGGAGCGCTGCTGGCTGGTGTGGTCGTTGAAGCCACGCCCCTCCAGCCAGGAGAAGGGGTAGACGGCCTGGTGGTTGTCTGACCAGAGAACGTGTAGTTTCCGTGAGTCCTGGTCCACCTAGGGGAGGGGAGAGAGCAATTTGTGTTTTAGGTTCAGTTCCTAGCTAATAAACTCACGTGTGCACTCTATGCCCCCAGCTCTGCCAATTTGGATTTCCACCGCTGTGTATAACTTACAGTGTCATCAAAGGCCGGTTGCTCTCATACCATGTCTATGTGGTGTGGGAGGTTAAAAATTCCTTGGGTTGGTAAAAGTGTAGGCTCGGCCTTTCTATCGACCAGCAGTGGAGTGGGGAAGACCAGTCGTCTGTGACTGGGATTTCCCCTGCTTGGGACAACTAATGTACCCACAAAAAAAAAAGAAAAAAAAAAAAAGAGAGACAAATAAGTGTTCACACTTCCTGTCTACCATTCGCTATTCGCTATGCGCGTTTGATTGGTTCAGAAGGAGTGACTCTAGCCATGGGGGATTTAATGGAGTATTGGTTATAATAAAACCATGGGTTATCCCATTTTTGATTATTGGCCTCATTTTTGGAGATTCACTTAGTAAAAGACTCATACTAGAAACACGAAATTTCTCAAATCAATTATGAAGCATGGTATTTTTGTTATAAGTTCGGAGAATTGCACATACTTTTGCGGTATACTTAAATTTGTCAGAAGTATATAAATTTATGTGACCAGTTTTAAGAAAAGAAACAAGCCCCCCTTTCAAACACTAACTACAAATGTTCGATTTAAAACTATATTTTTCCCAGGTGGTCTTATTTACCTGAATACAATGGACTAGACTGACAATATTTTCATCTGCAGACATATATGCTTATATAAATACAAATGCTTAGATTCATATCGGTGCAAAGAGGTGATGAAGGTACTTTCTCTCCAAACACCATGAGCATAAATATGATTAAGCAGGGGACATTTCAATCGCCAACAATCAGTCTTTTGCATTGCACTGCTCCTTCAAGTCCTTCCCATATCCCAGTAATGCCAACTGACAGGCCAGATTACAAGTCTACAATCTTTTAAGTCATTGCCTTGACTGGGGCATGCTTTGAACACTGGGGTTCGAATCCAATGACCTACCAAAAAAAGGGAGGTGGCCGCTGAACTCATTTGGCCATCCCATCTGATGCTATAGTTGAAAGACACAATCTTTCATATTTGTAGGTGGTTACAAGTGGCTGGGCGCAACATTTCAAATGGACCAAAGGAGAAGAGTAAGGCCTACGTGAAAGCACTCCACCCACTGAGGAGGACAATTTTGATGGCAACAAACATGGGCAGTCATACCTTTAATGATACTACTTTAGCGTGTGGTCTAACAGGACTTCATCTCTAACCACACGCAAGTATTTAAATAGGTCAAGTCAGTTCAGATGGGGTCTTCTATGGTCCCTATTTAACAAACTTGTAAGGGCTAGTTCCCCATAGACCAAAAACACTAACGTTGGTTGTTGTAGCTTTTACGTCCAGGCAACATCTAAGGTCATATTAGGAAGGGTACCGACTTGTGACAGTGTGCACTCATGGCAACTTTATAGTGCTGCCCCACTTGGACACCATGACTTGATATCCCACTCAGTCACATTATCCTGACACTGACATTAACCAGTCCTTGCCCTATCCTAATAATGTTACACGCATGGCTAGGAAGCGACAGGTATCAATTTTAAAGTCATTTGTTTTACTTGAATCCTACGATCTATCAAAATGGGAGACAGACGCTCAACTCATTTGGACATTCCGTCTGGTCAGCATCGAAGTGACGGTTGCGCAATCATATACCTGAACATCCTTGGCGGTGATGTTGACATCCAGGTTTGACATAAGGAAGCGTCGGGACAGCGTCGTTGGGTGGAAGCACTCTGCGCAGGTGCAGTTATCGCGCATCCACAAGTAGGGGAACTGGTCACGTGACCCGTCCGCCCACTCCACCTCCATCCACCGCTTCCCATCAGCGTTCACGGCGTTGGCTGCCTTGATGGTCTCACCTGGGCCGGGAGAGGGAAACAGAGATACTGATTGTTTGTTGGAGTTTTACATCCTGGCAACATCCAAGTTCATATCAGGACGGGTACTGACTTGTGACAGTGTGCACTCATGGTGACTTTATAGTGCTGTCCCACCACCTAGGAGACCAGGCTGCTGGAATAATTTTTTTGTTTTTGTTGAAGATTTATACTGCCTATCATGGATAAGTCTGAATAGACTTGTTTTCACCATTAGACAGTTTGTCGATAGAAAGCCTGAGCCTACACTTTTACCGACCCAAGGGATTTTTAACCTCCCACACCACATAGACATGGTATGAGAGCAACTGGCCTTTGATGTCACTGTAAGTTATACACACCGGTGGAAATCCAAATTGGCAGAGATGGGGGCATGGGGAATCGAACCACCGACCTTCAGGTTAGGAGTCCGAGCTAGAAAAAAGTTAGACACTCTAACCACTCCGCCACAGAGAACCCACTCATGACCTGATTTCCCACTCAGTCACATTATCCTGATACTGAGATAACCAGTCCTTGTTCTATTCTATGAATGTCGAGCGCCAGGCTAGGTAGCGACAAGTATACATTTTGTAAGTCATTGGTTTGACTCGACTAGGGTTCAAACTCCCGACCTTCCGCACAGGAAAAACAGGGAGATGCAATAGGTTTGTTGATTGATTCTGATTTTACACGTCGGGTCGGCGGCGAAGACCATATTCACGGTGAAAAGTGAGTTAGATTTGTTCGGTTCTTTCAATTTTCGGAAAAACAGAATGTCTGCATTATATTTATATGCAATAAGTGGTTTGTGCATGGCTGATCAATACATTGTCTGGTAGAAACTTCATTGGTTCCCTAGAGACAACATTATTTTGGCTTATTGGAGGTTTAGGTCCTAGCAACATATAATGTGATATCAAGACGGGGTACTGCCTTACAGCAGATCGAGTTTATAGCATTATCACATTGGAATACAATATCATCAATGCCATGATGAGATATCTGACTTTAGCAACATTATCCTAGAATTTAGCCAACCAGTCCAGTTTTATAACGCGATAAGGACTTAGACTCTCGATCTTGTGTTGATTCAGACTGTTTATCATACCTATCATACCTACTATGCTCGTATCAGTACTCTCAGATATCTAAGAGCTTTACAAAGTTATGTAGAGTGCATGCCATCTGGCAAAGGTCACATGTCCCCACCGAAAAATATCCTTCTAAGTTCTAGGGAAGTTCCTGCTAGGAAAGTAATGTAATGATGTGCACTGGTTTGTTGAGCCATCCCTGTGTATACTGTAAGCGTGCTACTTGGATATTAATAATTGTAAAGGCCATCACACTACGACGTAACAACATCAACGTAGGGAGAACGTGAACAACTTTGAACTTCTCGGCGTAGTATGCAAATTTGGGCACAAGTTGAACGTGGATGCAGCGTAGTGGACGAGAGCGTAACATCGGTAAAGTGTAGTGATACCATCATTCAACGAGAGAGGACAACGCCATTACGCTCACGGAACGTTATGAACGTTATTCCATCGCCAGCAGAACGCTAAGTGACGTTACATACATCATGACATGGTGGTGAAACGTTGAACATACGTTGAACGTATGCTCTCCTGACATTCTCCTGACGTTCTCCTGATGTTCTCATTACGCCGCGTGGACATTTCCACCCGGTTTAATGTGGGTCAACGTAGTGCAACGTAGTGAGCAGTATTTGACTAACGTCCGTATAACATCATTGACGTTCCCTGAACGTGTACAGAACGTATGGCGAATGTAAACCCTTACGTTCGAGGTACGTCAAAAGTTTTGAACATGTCCAAAACCTCGACGTAACTCGACGTAACACGACGAAATGGTAAGTAGCTCGACGTCAGTCTAACGTCATTCTGACGTCATCATAACATAATCCAACGTACATCAACGTAATGAAAAAAAATCACCACATCAGGCTTATGTTGGCTCGTTACGTCGTAGTGTGACAGGGGTATAAGTATGATACTTAGAATTCCAAGGGGATGTGCACTGACCACTCCAGGTGAAATGTCACATACACATGAGTAGATTGATTGTATCCGGCGTCCAGAGAGACAACTGATTAGGACATTGACCCCAGAATGTCTGCAGTGTGGATTCGAGTACTACTCTAGGCGTGTGCAAAAACACTCTCTACGATAGTATCATCATATGGCTTAGGCCTCAATATACAGATTACAACTTCAAAATGAATGATATACGTTATCACTGTTATAGATATTATCCATCAAACAGGGATATAAGTTCGTTACTATACTTGAGATGGGTTGGCGGGGAAATGGGGAAGGGAGCTAGGAGCAAGAAGCTTTGGAGGAGGTGGAGTGTTTTGTAAATGGGTTCTTCTTCAGTGTTGGTCCTAATTGGTTGGTCCTTCACATTGTAACTGTTTTCTTCTAAATTAATGTTCATACCAAATGAAGAAAATTCCGTTCAGTATACCCCAAAGAAGCAATGACAGCAATCCAGTGAGAAACAAATGTTTGGTTTATTTTTTATTGCAAAAATAGATTCATTTGTCATGAAAATTTGACAGCTAAACATGGGAATGGTGAAGCTGTACTGTTTGTGTTGAAAACTACTTCATTGTAGACCAAAATATTCAAACTTAGCTAGTTTATTTGCAAAGTTGTAACATGCAAAAATGTCAGAAACCTAATTTTAGGACTTTTCAGTGTCTGTGTGTAATAATATATCTATAGTCGGAGTGAGGGCTATATATATATATATTATATTATATATATATATATATATATATATATATATATATATATATATATATTTTCCCCCCCCCCCCCCCCCCCCCCCCCCCCCCCCCCCCCTCCCCTTTCTATGTATATTAACATTTATATACACTCACACACAATGCTACATAAATCATTGTTGTTCTGTGATAAAATACTAAGGTGTAGTAGTACTTTGGAAAGGAGGCGGGAGTTTGGAAAAATAGTATTATTCTTTGTAAGCATGTTTAAAATTTTCGACGACTCATGACTGGCAAACAACATACAAATAAAATCTTGAAAGAAACATACTCTTATTTACTTACCTTTAGGAGCGGTTGGATCTTTGATCCAGGCAGGGCGTCCGTCGGCATACGGCTCAAAGCGAGGCTGAGTTTGCGGCGCCGTGCTCTGCCCGCGTTGTGGGGCCGCCGTTACGGCTCTTCTCGCAGCCGCCGTCGCCGGGAAGCCCGTCCCTTTAGTGTGGCACGAGCAGTTCACACACTTTCCGCAGGGGCGCCTGTGTGTCTGCGCCTGCGCACGGGCTGACGTGCACAGTGGGATGACGGAGCGGGCTGGAACTCCGCCAACACTGGAACCAGCGACCGCGCCTGAAGAGCTGAGCAGGGTTTTCATCGAGGCGCTTGATACCCTGACGGCGATGGTGACTGGACGGCTGAACATGATGGGTTTCGGCGGTGTTGGCAGTTGATATATGCGATCTGCGACTGCGAGATGCTGTTGCGATTTGTTGATTTTGCTTTCAGTCAGACTTGGTTGTTTGTAACGGGGTGAACAGCGTCGCGGGGCCCGTTCGGACGTTTGCAAATGGCGTGTTTTCTGCGCCGATGCTTCGATGATCGGTGTGGACTCAAACGTCTAAAGTAGTGCTTGGAGAGTGAGGCTAAACACGAACTGGTACCGTTCTCGCCGATTCTTCACTGACCGAACAGGTTCACACTTCTAGATTAGACCTTGGAGAGTGGAGCTTGTAGGCGAACTGGTACCGGGGTATTATGGGCTGGTGATGCGGTGGGGTGACCAATGCGCTGAAGGT
The DNA here is from genome assembly GCA_030323885.1 of Branchipolynoe longqiensis. Classification (NCBI taxonomy): domain Eukaryota; kingdom Metazoa; phylum Annelida; class Polychaeta; order Phyllodocida; family Polynoidae; genus Branchipolynoe; species Branchipolynoe longqiensis. The sequence continues at coordinate 10,419,704 of CM059191.1, forward strand.
TCTAGAGTAGTTCTTGGAGACTGCAAATGGCTACGTCAGAATGAAAGCAGCGTGACGGTGCCGGACTGGTTGGGCAGGGCTCGGTCTGGGTCTGTGCGCTGTGCAGGGATTGCCGGTGTTGATGCTCCTGTTGCCGGAAGGTCCCCCTCTTTATACACAACTCGGCCACCTACTTAACCTGCAGACTGCCTCAGACCGGCCAGCTCTGACTTTGCACACTACGCCTTACCTCCTCCAGTCTCTGCCCCCACCCACACACCGCACCCCCTTGGTCCACAATGCCAGAAATATCTCGAATCACCTCCTCAGGCAACGCTAATGATAACAAGGCCCTAACAATGCTTAATGGCGAAATATACCGATTTGTTTGTTTCCCAAATATTATATACGCACATTACCTATTGAACATCTAAAGAGGATTCACAGTAGTTTTATATTATTAAAAACAAGCGTTTATTCATATATTGAACAGATACATACACGTTGTGTTCTTAGTATTCTTCTATTCCACTGATTTAAATATTTAGGTTAGTTCTTGATATTTAGGCTATGTTATCCATATGCGTCCGATTTGTATATAACTTAAAGGGTTGGGGCAACGGCATCTATATATATAAGTCAGCCTCACGAAAATGGGACAATTGGTGGTTTATTTAAGATGTTGGCTTCGCAATTCTTAAAGTGTAGTGCATTTTTTCGTTTTAAATTAAATTATCCTAGAAACAAATAAGGTTGTTGTATTTTCTCTACCTTTACATTCAGGATAAATTTAAGGACTTTGCAACACCCCTGTCAATGCTAAACTGTAATTATGACGATCGACGCCGACATCCAATGATCGACGCTGACAACTTTACCAGAATGTCGGCATCACAATTCTTAAAGTGTAGTGCATTTCTTTGTTTTATATTAAATTATCCTAGAAACAAATATGGTTGTTGTATTTTCTCTACCTTTACATTCAGGATAAATTTAAGGACTTTCCAAACTGATGTCAATGCTAAACTATAATTATGATGATCGGTGCCGACATCCAATGATCGATGCCGACAACTTCCCCCAATTGGCCTCTTTTCGTGATCCTGACCCATATACATATGTGTGTGTAGTTATGTATATTATATATATATATATATATATATATATATATAAGGAGCTGTTAACGGACGAACCTTCCTTGTAGATAATGGAATAGTCACTAGGTGCTGGGCCAAAGTGGTACTTCATTGATGTAGCTTCCAGAGCCTTCCTTATAGAAAGTGGAATATCCACTAGATGCTGGGCCAAGGTGGTTCTTAATTGTTGTAGGCTTCCAGAACCTTCTTTGTGGTGGGTGGAATATCCACTAGGTGCTGGGCCAAGGGGGTACTTCATTGTTATACACTTCCAAAACCTTCCATAACGTGAGTGTGGAATGGTCACTAGGTGCTGGGCCAGAGCCTCTCTTCATTGGTGTAGGCTTCCAGAACCTTCCTTATGGTGCGTGGATTTTTTTAATTTTTTTTAATTTTTATTGACGAGGTATTTACTCTGCCCATAACGTATAAGCTCCTGTCAGGGTGCTTGTTTTCAATGCTGGACAGCTGTGGCGCTGTCTTGATCTGTTCCTTTGCCCAGGAGTGTTTACCTGTGTCTGCTCGGGTCAGCCTTCTGCAATTTTGGTTGTTAGTAATAGCCTATGTTACCAGGTGGGTGCGACCATGGGTGTATGCATTATTCTGCAGAGCCTACTTGTAGGTGAGAATCCCCTGGGTCATATTAATCAATCAGAATTAACCAATTTTGGAATAAATATCATAGGTCAGAATATGGATAGGGGCATTCATATTATTAGGGACCATCCTGTGTCTGCGGGCGCATTTTACTAACTGTTGTCCAACCCGCCATCAATATGTACATTTTCACATTTTCACTTACACAACATCATACCAGCAAACTTTTTATACATTTTATGGGATATATTAAATACATGTATTTAGTATTGCTAACATACGTAACACACAGAGGCAACAATAATTACTTGACTCGCTATCAAAATAAGAAAGAATTAATTATCACTACTGTTACATGGAAACCAAATTTGTGGTGCCCAGTTTAAGAGAATACCCTAACTATAATTAATGTCAATACCCAAGGACAATAGCATGCTGAGAGGGTGTGGGGGGGGGGGGGGGACAGAGGGTGTGACAGCCCCAGAAATCCATACCAGGGCATATTTAAACTGTCTTCCTCACTCACATTTCTCAGTACTAGACCACATACTCTCAGTACTAGACCCAACACTAAACTTTTAGTGGCATACAATCAAAGGGTTAGCCCCGGGCATTACATAACCTCTGCACGCCATTGCCCAAGCGACACGGGCGAGGAGGTCACACAGGATTAACCAGGAGCTACTTGTGGATCGGCGTGGAGCAGCACGAGATGATGATGAGGTGGTGGACATGATAGCAGAGATAAGGCATTGTGTTGTGTCTCCTTGATCAGTGTGCACCTCCTTCCTACTCTCCTCCATTTGGACATGTTTACCAGAAGGAGGAGTATAAAGGGCGCCACTCGGTCCAGTTGCAATTTCCTTTTAGCTTCTTATTGTTTCCTTGCATATATTGCGTTGCATTATTCGGCCAATCATGTGATATGACCTTACACTGAAAATTAACTATTGCAAATTCACAGTAAATGGCTAATGTTCACCAAAAGATCACTCTAACTGCTATAATGAGTTAAATGTTAAAGCTGCATAGTCCGATGAAGCATCAGGTTTTCCAAACCAAAATAATTATTTAGATTTGATTCTACATATTTAACTTAGATACCAATGAGCTTGTTGAGCATGCATTGCCCAAAGAATGGAATACTGAGTCAATCTAATAGAACCTGTTACTGCAGAAGCCCATGGCTTCAGAGCTTTGGTGTACTTGCCAAAACTAATTTGAGGTATTTAATACCTCAAAATTTAGCCATTTAAAATAAGAGTGACTTCAAACTAAAGTAAGGTAGATTATGATAATCAGTTTAATATATTTAACTAAAAAAAGTGACAGAAACTCAAAACCATCGGACTATGCAACTTTAAGAATGTTATATATATATATATATTTGTGTGTGTATTGGGGGTCACAGACACAACTTTTCCCATTTTCATCAGCACCACGAGACTGATTCCGTGACCAAAACTCAGAAATAGTATTTGAACGTAGCTTATGTATGTATGTATGTATGTATGTATATATGAATGTATGTATGTACGTATGTACGTACGTACGTATGTATGTATGTGTATATATGGAATGGTAAGGATTAAACGACTTATGGATTAAACCATGTAAAAGACTTACAATTCCAGGGGGGGACAAGTGTAGTACTTTTCAGGCAAGGAACCAGATATACTGGTAGGAATGGATACGGTGATTGCATAAGGGAGCCTAGGTAGTGAAGTGGTTAGCATGCTAGCCCCCGCATGGCAAGAAGTATGGGTTCGAAATCTGCTTCACGCACAATTAATCTCCCTTCTCTCACACCCACGACATATATATAAATATATACAGTATCTATATATGTATATGTATATATATGGATGTTCTCTGTGGCGGAGTGGTTAGAGTGTCTGACTTTTTTCTAGGTCAGACTCCTAATCTGAAGGTCAGGGGTTCGATACCCGATGCCCTCCCCATCTCTGCCAATTTGGATTTCCACCGCTGTGTATAACTTACAGCGTCATCAAAGGCCAGTTGCTCTCATACCATGTCTATGTGTTGTGGGAGGTTAAAAATCCCTTGGGTCAGTAAAAGTGTAGGCTCAGGCTTTCTGTCAACAAACTGTCTAATGGTGAAAACAAGTCTATTCAGACTTATCTATGACAGGCAGTATAAATCTTCAAGAAAATATAAAATATATATATATGTGTATAACTTGGTATGTATGTTTCCCCAACATTAGCGGATTAAGCAGCGAAGATTTGGTCTTCCACATTCCATTACTCCTTGCTCTTCTATCCTATTCTAAATTACATTTGGGATCAAATGTTTGTTCTTCAAAGTACGATCTTTATTCTGGCCATTGACAATATTGTGTGAACAATTTGGTAAATATTATTATTAAAAGATAATTAACGAGACGGAGACAGAGGTATTATATAACGGTTATTTACTTCTGATCGGAAAGGGCTCACATACGATACAAGGTCAATCTGATACATAATAACAGTTAGGTTCAATAAGTCAGATAGATACATATAGTCAAGTATGATATCAGATATGCAGAACATTGGTCAGTTATAATGGTACAAGATTGGTAACCGGCAGTCCAGAGCATTCGAAGCTTCCCCAGTCTGTGTGAGTCAAGTGGTTAAGGACCGGGACTCGAACTCTTGACCCTATCGTTACTCTCCATTTAACGGTGTGGGTGGGTGGGCGAAGAAAACGAGAGGGGTGCTTTGATGGCGGCAGCTGCAGTGGTTCTGATCGAATCTGGAATGGTCTGGTGGTCGCGTGACGCAGTAACTGCCCGTGGCGCCATCTGGAGGAACCCCAGGAACCACGTTATGCTTGTAGCTTATCAGGGTTTCTGCCAGATGGCGCCACTGCACCGGTGTAAGTCAGTTCGTGGTGTTCCTGTCTCCGCCGTAAATTACCAATGTTACGCGTAACATCCAAAATTAACGAGACGGAGACAGAGGTATTATATAACGGTTATTTACTTCTGATCGGAAAGGGCTCACATACGATACAAGGTCAATCTGATACATAATAACAGGTAGGTTCAATAAGTCAGATAGATACATATAGTCAAGTATGATATCAGATATGCAGAACATTGGTCAGTTATAATGGTACAAGATTGGTAACCGGCAGTCCAGAGCATTCAAAGCTTCCCCAGTCTGTGTGAGTCAAGTGGCTAAGGACCGGGACTCGAACTCTTGACCAATTTAAGGGAGAGTTTGAGGCCTAGGGCATATCTGGTCCCTAGGGACATATGTGTGGACTGCCGTAGAGGACCATGCCCCAAGCTCCATTATCTCCTTAAGCGAGGCTCCAGATGCAGCACATGCCTGGGCACCGCCCCTTCTGAGACTGTGTAGAGAGTAGTCGTCAGGTGCAGTGTGTCCAGTGGCTAAGAGGGCCATTCGTAGTGCTGCCAGGAGGATCGGCGCTGTAAGGGGGCCCCCTCTTGGCAGTGTGAAGGCAGGGCCTGCCTGCGGGGGAGCGTGTAGTCGGATGTAACGGCACCAGGCTGTCACTGGGCAGCACACCGAGTGGGGGCGTGGTGCGATGGATATGGTGTAGTCTTGTCCTGGTCTCCACCTAGTCTTTGTGGATCGTACTGTTACGGTGAGCCCTTCGCTTGTGAGTGTCAGGTCGTGTCGTCATAGTGAGTGGCCAGGGTCTTGGGGGGCGTGGCTGGCTAGCAGGTTCCCTTGTCTCAATAGTGTGGTGTAGCCAATCAATATGGCCGCTATCACCACAGCAGCATCTGGTCTGGACCACTGCCTGTATTGATGATGGTGATAGGGGTGGGGCTTGTCATGTTCTGTGGTTTGATAGTCTGAGTACTCCGCGCTTCATTAGAGTTAAGGGGTACGAGTCAAATGCTGAAGTGGTGCCCCCGAAAAGGAGGACCCATGTTCTGGCCCCGCTAATATAATTCATTACAGTACCTGGTGCTATCAGGGATTCGTTGAGTGATAGTATGTAGGCGAGGAGGTCATACTGGGCTGGGTCCAGAGGGTCGAAATTGTGGGTTGCTGCAAATCGTAGGTATCTCTTTGCTTGCAGGGACTTGTTCTTCCACGTTCCGACCGCCAGCCCGGCGAAGTAGAGCTCCATCACCCTGGTGTGTGTATCTTCTGGGTAACCTGGGGATAGAGGAGCAATTATAGTCGAGATCCACAGGTTATCCTAGAGACCTGTCATGAAAATGTCATCGAATGTTATGTTAATTTCAGTCAAATTCATTTCATGAGTGAGTTTGTTGGCTTTCTTAGCAGGAGTATCGTCAATGCTTTTTCTACTGAGAGCATCGGCAAGGATCAGATCCTTTCCATGCTTGTGAAGAATTTCCACGCGACAGTGTTTGGTGGCGGCATACAACCAGATCTCTCTGGCACAGGCCGTGAGGATAGGGTCTCTGCCCGCACCAGATGAGAGGACCTGTTGGCTTGCCATGTTGTCAGTGTTGATTACACTAGTGTAATCTACCGGTTTGTGAGGGGCGAGGTTCTTCATTGCGGCTACGAGGTTAATCGCCTTGAGGTGGGCAATGTTGGTATGTTTCCTCATGATGTCGTCCGGGTAGGTTTAAGAGTAGTAGTGCTCACTGGAGAAAGCGCCTCCCGCTTTCAGGCATGAGTCACATTCTATTACCCATATATGTTTTTCAGTGGGGTCTAACAGAACTATGCCATTCGAGTTCGCGGCATATTGAAGAAACCACCTGATGTCAGATCTTAGCTCATCAGGCACATCGTGTTTACCAGTGCATGGAGCGCTGCGTAGGGCATCGAAGATTTGTGACATGAAGCGTCTGGCTGGCTCCACGCATTTGGCAATGTGGTGGAGACTGCCAACTAGCCTCTGGATGTCTTTTTTGGTTGCCTTGGGCTTCGTCATCCACGCGCGGCAGTCATTCATGGTGTCATCAAGTTTGTCTCTGGGGATGGTAACCGTCATGTCATCTGCGGATATGACAAAACCGAGCCACTCAAGGGTCTTAGTCAGGGGTATGCACTTATTGGGGGAGAGATCCAGACCCAGTGTGTCTGCTAGTCGCTTGAAGTCGTCATATGCGGCGGTCGCTGTCTGGAGTGTGGGTGCCACGCCCACAAAGTCATCAAGGTAGCAGTGTACAAAGTGACCTTGTTTTCGGAGCAGGTATATGACCGCATTCGTGGTCCGAGCACATGCCATAGAGGATGTCCTACACCCGAATGGAGGAGCGGTATCAGTGTAGTAGTTTCCATGTAGGTGGATGCCTAGCAGTGGAGTGGAGAGTGGGCAGGTGCAGAGTTGTCTATATGCACGTGCGAGGTCAGCAGACCAGATATAACACCCCGTGCCCAGCCTCTCCACCTCGTCGGCGGCGTCCATCACATTGGGGAGTGTATAGACTCTCGGCTTGCCTTGATAATACCCTTTTTGTATGCCACTGTTCACGCTTGCCGTCCTAGGCCAGCTGAGGTCCACGATGACACGCCTGCTTGTGGTGTTCTTCTTGGGGCGTGTCATCATGGGGTTGGACTGAGCCCAGGGTGTGAAGGGAGGCTCACAGAACGGTCCGAGCAGCGCCCCATGTTGAAGTTCCGTGTTGACGTAGTCTTCAATGTATGTCAGGTGGGCGGGGTCCTCCCTGTGGTTCTCGGTGGTTGACGTGGGGGGCGTGTCGGCAGTATAGTCAACGGGCCACCCAAAATCAAGATTGTCAACAAGTTGCTTGTCATGGTAACCAGTAAGAAGGCGCCTCCATTCAGGTATATTGAGGTCTGAGGGGATAGAGATCCTAGCGCCGATGTGGTTGGGGAGTGCTGTGAGTCTGACTTGCCTATATATCTCTAGGTACTCGGGGTGACCCGCCCATTGTGCCTCAAGTGGTTGGGGCCATATCCTGTCCAAGATGGGTCTATATGCAATGGGGGTGAGGGGTGGGGGTGGCAGTTGGCCATCCACCTCACAAACAGGAACATCATCAAGAATTTCATGAATATTCTCAGTAAAGTTATCGTGCTCGACTGGACTCACTGGTTGTGCGGGGGCGATTGTCGATACCCATGGCTGCTCCCCACACGCGTGGCCCACATGCCCAGGTGGAGTCCACTTGTCTGCATGGTCGTCTTGCTGGTCGGCGGCCATAGTTTTTTATATCCATCCGTTGGAGTGGCCGTCCGGGGGGGCGACCATCCTGGATCCCGTGGCAATGGTCGGCCAATGATGTCAGCCCTTCATTCGGCGGATATCTTATTTCGGCAGCGCTGGTGTGGCCACCTTGTGTTGCGGTGGTGTTGTCGTCCAGTCTCGGTGCAGGCTGTACATAGCCACCGTTGTTATGATGGCGGCCTTCAGCCTTTCGCTTCCCACCTCTCCCAACGGCTTTTTCGGGTCGGTTGGGGTCGTTCTCCGATGCAGTGCTGCTGTCATCTTTGATGTATTTATTCAATCGGGCCTGCCTGTGTATTTCCGGCGCACATATATTACCGCATATATATGCGGTAATTTGTGCAGGGGTGGAGCAGTTCAGAATTAAGTTACTACATGGTAGATTACTCACATTGATCGTTACGTGTCGTTTCGTGTCGTTGTTGTTATTTCGTTCATTCTCAGGCTCCATGCCTGGGTCTGCACTGTTCATGGAGCCATTAATTAAAAACCCTGGTACGGTTGTGTTGTGCCCGTGGCACTGGGATGGGCTGCCTTCTTCTCCAGAAATCGCCTCTTATTTTGGCAGTCCTTCCCCTTATGGATGTTGGTGCGCCTGTATTTATTGGCGCACCAGGCGCATATGTGCGGCTTTTTGTCGGGGTGTTCACCATGTGTGGATGCGAAACCACAGTCGTTGCCCCAATTCCAGACATTGCAGGGCTTACCGTCCATGTCGCGGTTGAAGTCTTGCCTACTGTTAGCCATGGCGGGGTCAGGGTTGTAGTCATTGATGGTGGTGGTGTTTCTGTTGGCGTTATTGTATTTAGCGGTGGGTCGGTTGGTGATTTTGGTGCCGGCTGCAAATGCGTCCCTTTGGAGGTCCTTTATGGCATAGTTATCTGCCCACTTGAGTGGGAGGCAGCCGTCATCTATCATCTCGAAGACCCGCTCTGACCAGCGGCGGCATGTCTCCCACTCCCAGACGGACGCCATAGTAGCTAACTGATGAATATGCTCAACGATCGGCTCCTTCCATGCTACCGGCACTTCCACCACTTTCGTCATTCTACACAATGCAGCTATATATTCAGGCAGCGTTGCCTCCGCGAGTCCGACTTTCTCGTGCTTATCACCATGCACAACAAACAGATGAGGAAGCAATGCAGTTTTACCTTTTTTCTTTATGACTGCGGTCCCGGCGGCAGCCAGCAATTCGTTGATGGCTTCCGCGTTGTCGGCATGGCCCATGCGGTCACCGAGCCAGGCGGTCTGTGTCCGTCGGTGCGATCCAGTGCGTGCCACGGCTTCATGGTAAGCATCATTGTACTGTGATTCCTCCATGTGTTGGAACCTCAGTGGGTTCGCTGTCCTCCTCTTTTGTTTTTTCCTCGACTTGGTCTTTGGTGTCTCGCAGAATTGAGCCACCGCTGTGTGACTGAGTTGACCAGCACGTATCGTCACCACTTCATATCAATACACTTCATATCAATAATATGGAATTTAAGTCATCTGGGCCTCTTCAATGTGTACTGTTGTTGGCCTTACCTCGGCCAATTCTTATCACAGCCCAGTATATCTGGCAATAACTGCTTACATGATAGAGCTGCATATTTCCATAGTTTCAAGTTGTATCTTTTATTTGAATGACTTTGGAGATTTAGGAAGTGCAACAATGCAAACTTAATTTGTGTTATGTACATCAAAACTCTGACAGCATAGGCTTCAGCATTAACAAGTTGTTATTAAATTGACTTCTATGCCGCACCAAATGGTTAATAAGATTACCAGTATCTAAGATTGATATATCCGATCAAATCTAGATAACTGTTTTTTTTTTTAAGTATGCTTTTATTGAACTATGCAGCTTTAAATAACAATAGTCTGAATAGTGCAGGTTGAAATAACAGTAGTCTGAATGTCTTCCAGGACACAATTTAAAAGTGACTGTTAATTATTGTATGTAAATCATTCTAACAAAATTAACCTTCAAATGTATAGATAATGACACCCAACACAACCTGTTAATTCCATCAACCACTATAGCTTTAATAATTTATAAATAATCAAATATGCCTTCTTTGCCATTGTTCTTATCGGTAAAATATACTGGATGAACTAGTTGACTAAGCAAAGCACTCACTTCCCACGCGGGAGGTCACGAGTTCACCCTTACCTAGTCAAACATAAGACTTCTACTTGAGGTGTCCTTGTTTGAAACTCAGTAGTACTATTGGGAAAGGCCCGATCAGCTCAGTGATAGAATAATGTGAGTGAATGGCCCTGAATTCCAGTGCGGCAGCATTATAAATTCGGCACGAGTGCGCACTGTCACAAATATGTACTTCTCTTGTGACCTCATATGTTGCTAAGACAAACAACTCCAATTACTTACTCACTTAACATATATCCAAAAAAGCAGGTGAGCATAAATAGTTAATAGCATCAGTGCAATACATTATTATTGATTATTTATTGATTATTTATTTAAACAGATTAGACATGTTTAATTTTTTCGAGTTAATCGATTATGTTAATGAGTGCCATGTGGGATGATGAAAATGGGAAAGAGCATGATCCAAACGCACATGTCTTGCACATCTCTCTGGTGCGTTAACCATTACACCACCTAGACTCCCCGGTGTCATCAGCCTATCCACGCTTACCTCTCTACCTGAAACAAGTCGCGGTGGCCGAATAGGTAGAGCGCAGGCCTCCCGTGTGGGAGATTGATTCCCAGTCGAGTCAAACCAGCCAGATAACATATCCAACAACAATATAAATCAAATCAAATTCAAACAAACATAACTCAACCACCTATTACATACAGGCCTATGGACATGTAAATAAAATAGGCTAGTATAGAATTAAATAGAAAAAAAGCGGAAAACTCTTCCCAAGAAAACCCCAAAACACTAGCATCGAACCTTAAGAAAACAACTAAAATAGTAATAAGAATAGAACAAAAATACAATGCCAAGAGGGCCCCAAAAAAAACTAAGATAGGCTACTAAACGTAGCAACAGACTATCTATCTGCAACTGAAATGCAGACAATCAAATAACTTATCAGCGGCTAGTGCTTGGTAAGACAACACCAACACTACAGCTGGCCAGCATTGAAAACAAGCCTGGATACCCGGGCTTACATGCTATGGACAGTATAAATACAGCCTCAATAAAAAAAAAAAAATTAAAACAACTCCCAATGACAAAATTGATACTTGTCACTTCCTAGCTTGGCACTTGGCTTTAATAGGATAGGGCAAGGCCAGAAGAACGTTACATGACGTTAGCTACGTCATGTAACGTTCTTCTGGCGATGGAATAACGTTCATAACGTTCCTTGATCGTCATTACGTTGACCACTCTCGTTGAATGACGGTATCACTATGCTTTACCGACGTAACGCTCTCGTCCACTACGCTGCATCCACGTTCAACTTGTGCCCGAATTTGCATACTACGCCGAGAAGTTCAATGTTCTTCCCGTTCTCCCTACGTCAACCTCGTTACGTCATAGTGTGACAGGGCCATTAGTAGATCTGTTGGATTTGTAAAATCAAATTTTTTGTTTTTGGTTAGGAAATATAATGATGTTATAACACTATGCAGCTGCAAACAATTAATAATTCATTCAACGAGTGTACACATGTCGAGTAGTTAACTGCGCAATTTACTCACGCACGCACATACATGTTGCTACAGTGACCTGCACCTGACAGTTACTAATCATTGTCTCTTATCCATATTTGGGATGGATGCCTATCCAAATATGGCCTTCCTCCTCCTTGATTCGCTGAGATCTTCCTGAGTTATCCTATCATCTCCTCCAGTAGCACACACTGATACCAACACAGTCGTCATGTGTCTGACACACCTCCTTCAAGGGTTTGTTGTTGTTTGTTGTTGTTTTAAGTCCTAGCAACATCTAAGGTCATATCAGGACGGCTACCGACTTGTGACAGTGCACACTCATGGCGACTTTATAGTGCTGTCTCACTGGGAAACCAAGCCACCGGCACCATGACCTGGTATCCCACTCAGTCACATTATCCTGACACTGAGCACACCAGTCCGCCTCCTTCAAGGGACTAATCGAGTCAAACCAATGACATAAAAATGTATACTTGTCGCTTCCTAGCCAGGCCTTCGTCATTAATAGGCTAGGGCAGGGACTGGTTGGCTCAGTGTCAGGATAATGTGACTGAGTGGGATATCAGGTCATGGTGCCAGTGGCCTGGTTTCCCAGTGGGGCAGCACTATAAAATTGCCATGAGTGCACACTGTCACAAGTCAAAACCCATCCTGATATGACCTTAGATGTTGCTATGACGTAAAACAACAACAAACAAGGGACTAACTTCGGTGGTATCGTCACTAGCGCGCTGGTTGGAGGAAGCGGAGGACGGTGGAGGGGGAGGGTGGTCAGAAGAGCAGATAAGAGTGTTTTTATTGCAGACGAACACAATAGACACATACAGTTAAGCTAGTGACATGTTGTAAAATATTCCGATTTAACGCATTGGTGGGGGAATGCAAATGTTCTATTACTGACTGGGTATACGTGACCAGGTGCATGTATGTGTATATGTAGGTGCTGGTGGTGCCTGAGTGACGTGTAAATAGACATAGTGGTGCTGGCAGGGCTGTGTGTAAGGGGCCCTCAGAGCCTACCCCCTCCCCCCTCTGCTAGGTAGGGTCACCACACTCAGGCTCAAGGCAGGTGGTGGCCAGGGGAGCCACACAGCTTAGTGGTGGTGGGCAGATCACTGGTAACCATGGGGACCAGGAATGCTGGATCCCTATTGGTAGAGCTAAAAATGCTTGTTTCTCATTGGAGGAATAGGGTGGGGTGATACTCTACACTGAACCCATGTACCATATAAATAATAAACCAGAGGGCTTGACTCTCTCTCTTCTTTCACACTTTATACTTACAATGTGTTGGCAGAATCTGGAACTACTCTAGTCGGGTCGTTTCCCTAACTGCCTATGACTTCACATGCTATATCTCCGTAAAGAATGCTTGGAAAAATAATAAAATGCTTGATTATATTCAGATATTCATATCGCAACAGGATTCAAGCTCTTATCCTTGTAATATATCTTTAAAAAAAAGACAACTATATTGTATTTTTCTTCTGTAATTTCACTCCGCTCTCTTCATGTATTAAGCCGTGTTCACACGGGGCAGTTAATTCAAATCATAAAAATCGACTTGTATAGTTTGGCTCACATTTGGTGTGTGAACGCGCGGCTGAGGCGGTTTAAGCCTGAATCGAATCATATAATTCGGATTTTATAATCCACCTAAGTAGGTGGTTTATATGAACCAAATTTTATGATTCGACTTATATCGCCCGTGTGAACGCAACCGACTTACTTGAGGCGGATTAAGGAGGTCACACTATATAATATAATTTGATCTATGAAACTGCTAGCTGTGCACAGATATTTTTTTCATCATTTATCTTTAGGGTTTCACTGCCCAGCAATACAATTCAGTCCATACATATCTAGGTCGAACCCACACTCTCTAGTGCCGACGTCGACGAACCCAAACTGGCACTGCCCGTGTGAACGCGACACTAGTTCGGTTCATATGATCTGCCTTGTATAAATCGCTTTAAACTTTTCCCGTGTGAACACGGCTTTACACCCCTCCAGTTAAGCTAGTGACATATATCGGCAGAATCTGGAACTACTCTAGTCGGGTAGTGTCCAGCTTAACTGGCGGGGTCTATTGTATGCGCTTTGCAAAAGTATATTTAATGGTCGATCTATATGTTTGCTTGTTAGGGTTTATATTCTAGCAACATCTAAGGTCATATCGACTCTGGTACCAACTTGTGACAGTGTGCACTCATCGTGATTTTATAGTGCTGCTTCACTAGGAGACTACGTGGGATATCAAGGTCATGGTGTCAGCAGCTCAGGCACATTGTGCATGTTATTCGTAACATGGGTAATTTATGAGGCGGAGATCACGCAAACGAAAAGACATTGCTGGTGCCACCTACCCTTAACTACTGAACTAACCATGGCCACCACCGATCCGCATGCCGCCTGGAGGATCACAGCTGAACTAACCCACCAGCCGACTCCAGGGCAGCCCACCTGAAATGACTTTTGAAATTCCTGCCTAACGGTCACGTGACCAACCTCCTCCAGGTTCAAACCATCACACCCGATCCAGCTGCCACCAACTGAACACCTACCCAAACTTCATGACATGCAATGCGAGTGCAAAATTCCCGATGCACGAAAAGCAGCAAAAAAGGCAGCACGTAAAAATGACACACCCAAACCAAGAGGTTGACTGAGAGCTACTTAACTGGAACCCGAGCTGGAGGATAACAATAACAGTGACACATCACCAGAATGCCCACCCAAAAGGAGAGCGCCCCCGGCTACACCCGCGCCGGCACTGTCAAAATCCGAGCAGGCTAACACGACTGATGTAATCATACAAGCAGTCAACCCAGAGGTTAACTCGGCCGTAGCAGCACAGATGTCCACAATAAGGTCAGAACTAGCAGGCAGGATGGAGGCATTCGAGCAGAAGTCACGCAACAGGAGGATATATGTGCCAAATGATGACGAAACCCTGTCGGAGGAGTCTGACAGTGACAGCGGATCTGTGCCGCTGCCGGAGCCACCCACCAAACGATGTGGTGCCTGTGTGAGCAAGGACTTTGCCGTCCCGAGGACGGCACCAGCAACTAGGAATAAAATACGAAAAAACGAGACAGATAATAAAAGGAGTGCTGCATCTGAAGAAAAACAATACAGACACCAATACAACTCTGCTCCAGTGCTAGGAGGAAGCCACGCACGCTACCATGCCAGTCGCAACCATGGCCACGTGGACGATGATGACGGTTGGGAAGCACTATAAAGGTGATCATATCAGAACGGACACCGATTTGTGGCAGTGCACATTCATGGTGACTTTATAGTGCTTCGCCACTGGGAGACCAGGCAGCCAGCACCATGACCCAATATCCCACAGAGTCACATTATCCTGACACTTTGCTAACTAGTCCATGTCATATTCTAATAATGCAGAGCGCCAGGCTAGATAGCAAAGCGTATCAATTGTATAATTCATCGGATTGACTCGGCTGGGATTCAAACTACCGACCTTCCACACGGGAAGCCTGCGCTCTACCGATTCGGTCACCACGTCCGGTCCACTGCCCCTTGCCCTATCCTAGTAATGCTGAATGCCCAGTAACAACAAGTATCAATATCTAAGTCATTGGTTTGAATCGGCCAGGGTTTGAAGGTGGGAGGCAGACGTTCAACTTGGTCGTAATGCGTGCATTGCGTTTGATGCGAGGCAGGGAAGGAGTACCCCCCCCCCCCCCCCTCTGCCCCACTGCACCGGCTTTCTCACCTTCCCGCCTACATCTTCCCCTCGGCTTTCTCCCCTCCTGCTCTCTCTCCCTCATGGCTTTCTCACCTTCCCGCCTCCTTCTCCCTTATAAGCCAGCCGCCCTGCACGCTGCTTCTCCTGCCATTTCCTT
>CM059191.1:10435580-10467348 GCA_030323885.1 Branchipolynoe longqiensis
GCCGTGTTTACACGGGAAATTGTGAAGCGAATTAGGCAAATCGATTTATATGAAGCGATGTAGTGGCGCGTTTACACGGACCAAGTTTGAAAGTGTTTCGGCGCCGGGAACCAGCAGCCTTAGTGTTCCGCCTGTAGCCGGCGAGCACTGCTATTTGTTTAGTTTACACTCGGCGATTCGACGCCGATGTAGCTGCTACGTTAATATCGCTTGGAATTTAAGGTTAAATTAATTAAATTTCATTATTTGAGTATGTAATTCTGTTAAATATGATCGCATTCAATATATTTCGGCCTAATCGGTCCCTAACACTGCCGGGCACCAGCGAAAGTTACAGCTGAGCTTGTAGCCGGCGAGCACCGCTATTTTACACTATCGCCGCCCGGGAACCAGCTGAATCGCTTCATATAAACCACCTCGCAAGGTGGTTTACATAAAGTGAATCATATGAAGCGAATCACCCCTAATCCGCCGCAGAGTCGCGTTTACACGGCGAATGTGAGGCGAACTAGGCAAGGCGATTTATATGAAGCGATTTAACTCTCCCGTGTAAACACGGCTTATAAGGTAGAAAGAATACTATGCGAATATCTCCACTACCTGCTATCCCACACATTATCCTGGCATCGAATTAACCTATCATAGTAAATGCATAGTACCAGTTGAGTATCAATTTTGTAAATAGTTTGACTCCACTGGAAAATGAATCATGACCACGACAATTTGATGTAATAATTATAATCGATAACTACCTCCCGGGCCCCCTCGCACGCACGCACGCACGCACGCACGCACGCACGCACGCACGCACGCACGCACCCGCGCGAACTTGCTTGCTTCACTGTCAGCTATCAAAATTGGGTACCATAAAAGAATAAAGGAACAACTGTAAATATTTTTATAGCGCTTAATTAAGGAGATGATGCCTAGGCCACTGAGACTCGAGTTGTACTCAGACAAATGCTCCCCAAGCACATCTTTGCTTATAGTTGTTCATGCAACTGAATATCTGAGGGGAGAATACTGAGGTATGTACTTTTGTTTAATGTGTGAATGATATCTTGTATATTCTACCAATGGGATGTCCAAAGTAAAACGGTTTATGGGGAAGTGATAGGAAATCCAACGTATGACGTCATTCACACATTACATCTTGGGCGTAATCGATTAACACGACCCGGGCGATTCGGGTCACCCGAGTTGCTAGAATTTCAAATCGAACACCACGAGTGGAGTTGTCAAAAACAAGTGCCATGTGCAAAACGACCCGACCCCAGTAACACACCTCTTGGCTAGGGTTTGCTAGGAACGATGACATCTCTTTTATGCTGGTATCGTACTGCAGGATGGAATAGCTGTAAAAGTACATCTGAACACTTTGACTTCTGGATACTGAATGGTTTATTCCCGTCCAGGCTCACTGAACCGCCGGCTAAACTTTCCATGACGTCATCTCATTTACATACTCCTTTGTCTCACTCACTGTCTGGAACATTATGCATCTCATTAGCATATATTACAGATGTGTTTAGATGTCTATTACGCATATATTACATACCCCCTTCAAAGTATTTCTGAAACATGAAATGTTTTAAAATGACCATCAACTATATATACATACCCAGTAAAATGAATAGCACAATAATACAAAACATATATGTGTACTTAGCTTAAACCACAGGTTCTAGTGAATGTCTGAGCGCACTATGGCACTGAAGTCCTCTGACTGTCCGGCTGCTTAGCCTCCATATGATATATTGTCAATTATAGTACAACACACACACCAAATGCAGCTGAAAATACAATACTTAAGCCTAACATGCACATGTGTTTGTGTGTATATATATATTCAACGTAACTGACTCACTACAGGTCTAACCCAGATAGCACAGAGCCGTCGGGCCGACGTTGGCTATTGGTCGCACGGTCGCCACATATTTGCCACCGTCGGGCCACCATCGGGCCGACGGTGGTGGATCGCCACTGGTTGCCGTTCAATTTCCACATATTTTCCAACGTCGGGCCGTCGGTGGTGGTCCGCCGCTCTTTGCCATTCTTTTTACATATTTGCCATTCTTTTTACATATTTGCCACGGTCGGGCCGACCGTGGTGGCCTGCCACACATTTTCCACCGTCGGGCCACCGTCGGGCCATCGGTGGTGGTCCGCCGCTTTTTGCCATTCTTTTTGCACACATTTTCCACCGTTGGCTATTCGTGAATGTATATACGTTCCTTGACCGTTTAGTGTCCGTTTCGTCCGGCGGCCATTGCAACAGTTCGACACATTTCGATACATTTTGATACTGAACACCGCAACCGCTGCATCGACGTCGCGTTCCATACTGGCGGCGCCGCCGGTTTGTTTACTGTACCTTCGTCGATTCGAAAATATAACTATTAATATCGCCGCCAATGCGGCGGTAGCCTTAATAACGCTTCAAATTTAGGGTTAATTTAATGAAATTTCACAATTTGAGTATGTAATTCTGTTAAATATGGTCGCATTGAATAGATTCGGCCCGAATCGGTCCCTAACCTGCACGTTATCCCTGGCTCAAGTTGGGGTTAGTGAACTCGACCTTAACTCCTGAGGTGTTTGCCTAACCCGCCCTCATACATTGACAGTTTGTCCGCTAACCCGGGAAATCCGCACGACGCGTGGGTTATGAGCCCTAACCCACCCTCATACATTTGGCCCCTGAGCTACCTGTACTCGGTGGTGTAGTGCTGTGGGAACGGCGTTTCCTTACAGTTTCAAACCAATGTAAAATACAATTGCCTCCTTTCGACCCTCCGCCCCCCCCCCCCCCCCCCACCACCACCACCACCACCACCACCAACACTACACTACTGCATGCCGATACCTCATAGATGAAGATCGGAGTAGCCATACACAACAGATTGGGTAGTACATGTATAGGCCTACAGTTTGTGAATGTGAGTCATTTATATTCTGGGGATGGAACCCACGACCTACCGCACGGGAAGCGAGCGCTAAAACCTATTGGGTCATCCCATCCTGTCAATAATGACAGAGACAATGCACTGTTAGACAGCAATATATATTATCGTCCTTAAACCAGTTCACTGCTATGGTCACCATCAAGGAAATACACTCGATGTCACGCAGAGCGGCGTGCCGACACGCTCCTGATCCGGACAGAGGAAGGTCGAGACGGATGTGGGAAAATAGGAGGGGGTTTATTTAATCTAGACAAGGTGGTACATGGGTTACAGTAATACAGTGTCTGAGTCGATATATTTTAGTCCACTTCGTCAATATCTGCCGAAGGTCGAGGGAGGACCTGGGATCTCGAGGAGGTAGGCCCGGGAGCCGACCCAAAACCCAAGGCCAAGGCTCTCGGGACGTCCTCGGGCACCCGCCTGGGCACGTAGGCGTGGACGGCGTCTGACTCCCAGGTCCCCTGGGCCATTATTGTGGAGAGGTCCACCCCCCTGGAGGAGCACGCCTGGGCCACCCCCTTGCGTAGGCCATGGAGGGTGTACCTGGCGGCATCGGGGACTCCGGCAGCTTCGAGGCCGGCCCGATCAGGGGGTGATATCGCGCGGTGTGAGAGGGGTGCCCTCGTGGGCGAGGAAAGCCGGGGCGTCACCCGGCACCGGCAGCAGCGATAGCGCCCTGTCCCAGGCATGCACGGGGCAGAGGGGCGACCCGGGAAGGGCAAGGACAAAGAGCGACACCACCTGCGCCGCGGAGCGGATGGTCTTTGAAGAGGAGATCTGGATGCGCAGGCCGTCCGGGGCGTGCTGGACGTCATCGCAGCGCAGGGTGTGCCGGCCTCCCCACGGGGCGTGGGGAGGCGACAGGAGGTTCGACTGCCTTATGAACGTAAAATAGGCGATGACGACCACGGCCCACGGGGCGACCCAGAGGTGCCCCAGGGACCTCATGTGATCGTAGATGCGGGGGATCATCGCTGGGGTGATGGCGAGGGCCCTCTTGATGGGTGCGGTGAAGAGCTTCTCGTCGCCCCTCCGGATGCAATCCACAAAGGGGGCGTCAAAGGCCGCAGGGTCCCCGCTCGCCTCCCGAACCCATGCCCCGCGCCGTTGTGACGGTCCGCTCGCATGGGGGCCCCCGCCGCCACGGAAGGCATTGATGCATTTCGGCCGACGCGGGGATGCCCCGCGAAGCTTCCATAGCTGGGGGTGCCTGGCACAGGGGCGGGGCTTCCGGTATCAGTGTGACTGTTGGTATCGGACCGTGTGGTGCGGCTGCGGGGTCGGGGCCCGGGGGCATCCCCGGGGCGCGGGGCGCCGTCAGCGGCAGGAAACCTTACCACCTGTACCGGTGTAGGGGGCGCGGCGCGCCGGGGTGGGCCGGGTCGTCGGGCACCAGACGTGGGTGTGACATCATTCGAGGGTTCCGTGGGGCCACACTTGTACCGGCGTGCCCACCGATATCCTATGGGGCGGGCCGCGGGGCTGGGGAGCAGCCGCGGACATGACGTCACCAGGGGGGATCCCCCGGGAGCCCAGTGGCTTCGGTAGAATGTCAATAAACTGTCTAATGGCAGCGGGAGGGCCGGCCACCTAGGGCGGCGGGGCCCCGTCTGACAGCTGCCGTGGGGGAAGTCGGGGGACATGTGAGGGGTTCATCTAGTCGGTCACGGCGGGGGGGGACGTGATCTAATGGCCCGCCGGTGCTCTAAAAATCCACCTGCGTCCTCTTACTCGGTTTGTCCCTTGATTTCTTAGAGTAACAGGTGGCTTCGGAGTGGTTGGTCACTATCTTGCGTACGTGTGCGCAGTAACCGCATACATGGGTGACTTTCTGTGCCCCCGAGCCGTGGGATTCCCCCTTCGCAGCCTTGTCGCACGTCCCGGGATCCCTGTTCCAGGCCGGACAGGGCACGCCTATCAGCGCCTTATCGTAATGGGTCCGAGGCTCTGAACCTGCCTTCTGGTGCTGGCTTTTTCCATGCTGGTGGTCGTGCATGCTCACGGTGGCAGTGCAGACGGGGCCTGCCATAGCGATGATTTCAACTCGCACGGCGTTAACGGCGGCCGTGTCCCGCCAGCCGTCGGGAAGCCGTCCATCTGCTATCCGTGTAAAAATTTCCTCCGAGTATCTGCGCACAACCGCCCAGGTCAAGGAGCAGTTGTCCTGCGCCACCATCTCATGGTGGCGTGAGAGGGCCTCCAGGGCCGAAGTCGGGAAGGCATGCTGGTACTGGAGTATACTCTTCTCGGGTCGCCTCTCTCTTTTTAATCGCCTTGCCCTCATCCCCCCTCTTGACTAGCTCATAAGGGAAAAGATATTTAGCTGGGATACCTTTTTTC
The DNA here is from genome assembly GCA_030323885.1 of Branchipolynoe longqiensis. Classification (NCBI taxonomy): domain Eukaryota; kingdom Metazoa; phylum Annelida; class Polychaeta; order Phyllodocida; family Polynoidae; genus Branchipolynoe; species Branchipolynoe longqiensis. The sequence goes on from CM059191.1 coordinate 10,440,887, forward strand.
CTGATTGTGGCCTTGCCGTCTGCTGCCACGACGATGAGCCGCACTGCCTTTTCCGCCAAGGATCGTGCCCCCCCTATCGTAGGCATCCTGGCCGTGCTATCGGGGGCCGGGGGCCCGGCTGCTCTCGCGGTGGCACCGGCTACGCGGCCGGGGCGATGGGGATGGGGACGAACAGACACTCGCTGGGCTTCTGTGGCGTATGTCTTGGCTCGCCCTGGGGCTGTAATCCCGTCTTCTCGCCGGGCCGGGGCTCGGGGACGTCGGTGATAAGGTCCTGTCTCTGCAGTGGAGGTATGGGTCCGCCGATCCGACCCTGTGCCGGGGTGGGGGGGTGCGTGGAGCCGATGCTGAACAGGTCGCCCCCCTGTGGCATGCCTTAGCGGTGGCGGCGGCAATGGCGTCGGTGGCTTCCACGAGCACTTTGCTCTGCGCCACCATTTCTTCCCGCTGTGTTGCGGCATGCCTCTCGAGTTCTCCCCACCGTTTTTCGATGGCGTCGATCGACGCTTGCATGCGTATCATTCCGTCGGCTTGCTTCGCCTTCGCTGAGGGTTTTTTGGCCCGAGCCGATTGCCTTACCGGTGGCGTGGGTGGGTGTGGAGATGCGCCGCCATCTTGCGAACCATTAGACTCGCTCTGGTCGACTCGCGGGGAATGGGGCACTCTCCGGGTAGTGCGTTTCGCCGGTTGGCCCCTTTTATGTACTGTGACGCGTCGGGTCCTCTGCATCTTCTTATTTGACGTGGGTGCCTTTTAAAAATTACTCCTGCGATGCTGTGTGACGTGGGAGTGCGTGGGTCGAAGCGGGCGAGCACAGAATATGGAAGGTTTGCTGATGGTGCCCGAATGTGGGTCACACGGAGGTGGGGGGAGGAGGAGGAGGCGCGCATGCATGGCAAGTAGATGTGAGAGTCTCGGACTTCCCTCGCCGGATCAACCACAATTCAGAAATTATGGGCCAATCCGTGAGTGATATCTACATCCTAGTTTATCTAATCTACTGCCGGTACTACACGCCTAGGCTCTTCTAACAAGTGCTAAGCACACAAAAAAGCTTTGCTGAGAATAAACATTGATTTAATCAGACATAATTTACAGGGAGAGACAGACGTTGCTGACGGACAGTTCTGTAGCTTACAGCTACACCGTGCATTTTCTGCAATCAATGTCTTCAGTATACCCATATTTATTTTTTTTTAAATAAAAAAACAATCAACCTGCTTCTCGAACGGTCTTTATTGAATATAGTAAGGCGGAGTTTGTCGCCATCCCCCTGGTGGGTGATCTTCCTGTCTGAAAACCCACTTGCAACTAACTACACTACACGCTGACAATAGCTAACCAACAAATGTATCGGAACAATTTAACAGCTTAACAAATAGCATCAAGATAAACTAGAAGTAAAAGTTGGAAAATTACATGAAATGCATTCATATTTATTATTAGTTTTAAATCCGAGGCCAACTAACAATTGTTAGCTGGCTAGTTGGCTGCCTGCAGACCCCAAATCCACTTCAACACCCAAGTGGTAACAAGTAGGCGTGCCAGCTTTACATAATTTTAATTAAACATGTCCCTGTATTACGTTAACTTAGTAGTGAGTCTAAGAACCACATCACTTCAATTTAATTGTGGATGTGATGGTCCAATTGGTGGAGCTGGTTTCCTGTGCAGAATATCGTGAGTTAGAATCCTGGCCGACTCAAACTAATGACGTACAAAATTAATACTTGCGCTCGGAATTATTAGGATAGAGTAAGAACTGGTTAGCTCAGTATCAGGATAATGTGATAGGGGGATATTGGGTCATGGTGCCAGCAGCCTGATCTCCCAGTGGGGTAGATAAAGGATTCACCCGGTACTCGCAGTACACGGGTGACTCCACCAACCTATACACACGGCCGAAAAAGCGGGTTAACGAAATGAGAGCCTAATTTCACAATCTAAGAAGCAACATTTATTCTTTGTAGATGTCTTCATATTTAACCATAAAACCACAACAAACACTTTAATTGCTCACATGAAATAAGATAAAACAGATGCAAGAGAATATCATGGTTTATTTGTCAATTACCTTCGTGTAATCAGTGTACAAGTCATTCCAAACCGTTGGTGTAATTTTGATACCCAATAAATATCATCATTTAACATTCTCAGTTCATCATGCTACATACTAGACTTCAATCGCAATCTGGAATTTCACCGTTCTGGTAGTATGGAATACCAGGTGTTAAGATCACAGAGCAAGTTTAAATTTAGCACAGGAAATCCTAGAATGCATTAAGTAATGCCACAGGGTCAGTTCTCAGCATTCAATAGAACAATACGCCTGTAGCCTTCCACCACTAAGTGACGATACAGTGTCTATTGTACGGTTGTAGCCTCAACATAAACAAGTCTCATCCACATTTATTTCAAAATTCACAATCACATTTACGGCTACTCCATATTTCATTAGCAACTGCATACCATTGTTGCTAACGCTTAAACATCCATTTAAAAAATACCAGAAATACTGCATAATCCGATAAAAGCATCAATTTTTCACAACTAAAACAAATACATGTATCTAGATTTGAACCTACATATATAACTTTGATAGTGATGCATTTATTAAGCATTTGTTGAAACATAGAAGGGAACGCTAAGTCAATTTAGTAGAATGTTATTACTTAAGCCTATGATGTCAGAGTTTTGGAGTGCTTGCCAAAATTAAACATGTTGGCTGCAGGCTAACATGGGGAATTTGAACACGAGGCAGTTGTCTATTTTAAGCCTTCCTCGTCAATCGCCCACCTCTACCCCGGCACTTCACTCCTGGCTGCTCTCCACACCGCTTCGATCACCTCCTGCTCCAGCTACACAGCCACGTGCTACTACTGCTGATTCACTACGACCGCACATATGCCGACTGTTCAGAAGCGCCGGGGTAGGCCACCACTCTCTCAATTCTTCCCCCTACTCAACCAGCCAGAGCAGCTAAGTCTTCGTGTGAGCCTGCTATGGACCCAGGGTCTCCACAGTCATTCGCTTCCACCCCGTTGAGGCCGGGACAGTCTGCTCATTCATCCTCCGCATCCTCGGATCAGGACATTATCAGGCGTCTCAGCAGGGAGAAGCAGAGGTATTCGGACGTCACGGAACATATAGCTGTGTTGGAGAGAGTTGCGGCGCATCCCTTCAGAGGGCTTTCTGCTCAGTCTCCAGCGGCGTGTCGGCCACCTGTTCCAGCTACACCGGTTCGCCCATGCCCGTTATTACTCCTCCACCCCCGGTCATTTCCCCCATGGCCCTCCGCTCCCCGCCAGCAGTGTTTACCCCTGGTCCTTCCGCACAGCTGCCTGTGACACCACATGCGCACCGGCCCCCCCCCCCCCCCCCCCCCCACGCGCTTGCCATGTGTCCCCTACCTACTCCACCTCCTCCCAGGCCGCCTTTGTGGAAGCCGTTCCTGCTTTGCAACACCCGAAAGGTACTACTTTCTATCCCCATAATTTTATCTCCCGTGCAGACGCCTGTAGGAAAATTGGTACGGGGAGGCAACCTGGGCTGAGTATTTTGCAGCATTGCGTCGTATTGCGGCACACCCAGGCTTCCCTGAGGACTGGTGGCCGCCCTTTCTTCAACACGAGGAAGAGTTGGCTCGGATGGCCATCACCTGGGACTGGCCAACCTGCAGGAGGTGGTCGGAGCGTGTCTTTCTGATGGTCGCAGATGGCCGCCTCCCCGACGCCTGGTTCGACCACGTGGCCTTAAAGGATGTGCAGAGGGAGATTTACACCGACGCCTCTAGGCAGCCGCCCCCGAGGCCTGTCTACATTCAGCCTGCTGACTGGCCGGCTCCCCAACCCGCCGCCCCAGCCCCTGCTACAGCACAGGTGCCGCTTAATTCACGTGAAGACTACAATAAAAAGGTGGCTGGGAAGGCTTGCTACCAGTAGAATTGGGGGAAAGATTGCGGTTTTCAGGCAGCTCATGGTGGACTGCCTGATAGGTTCGTCCATGTGTGTGCGTACTGCGCTTACAGGTTCAAGCGCAGCTTGCCACACAGGGAGCAGGACTGTATGAAAAAGTGCAAATACATGGACAAGAAGCTCTCCGAGCAGTCCTCTGGGGCAGTAAGTGTGTTATCCCGTTCCCTGCCCGCTTCATCCCATTCAATTTATTTTCACCAACCCGCACCCTCCTCGTCCCACGTGGCGCCGGCCACCCCGCCGCCCGCCATGACACATGACCTAGATTCGCCTGTCCCTCCCACCCTGACCCCCATCGCTACTAGTCAGTCGACCAATAGCAGCCCTCCCTTGCTTTTGACCACGTGCGGGCAGTCCCGCCCACCCTCCCCACCCCCTGCTGCTCTTACCCCGTATGCCTCCTCTGATACTGATCTCTCGTTACCAGATATTGCGTTCGACTGGTTTAACACTGATATTGTTTCCGTTGACTCTGTGCCCAATACTAATGTTTCTTCTCCTCCTTCTGCTATTCTGTTCAGTGATAAGTTGGCTAAGTTCTGGCCAGTAACTTCTACTGCATTGTGACCTTCGTTCCACTCTTATTGTGAGATTTATATGGCAGTACAAGAGACAGCTCTCCCGAATTAGTCATCAGCCCTTGTCCCAGTGCCATCAGGTCTAAAGATTCCTGCATGGCGTGCACTCCTGTTAGACTATCCCGATACATTGTTAGTTAATCATCTGAAATTCTGATTCCGACATTAGTCAATCATACGGTTGGGGCTGATTCCGATGTACATATTAACGCGTTTATTAGTAAGGAGCTTAGTATGAATGCGTTGTTGGGACCTTTTGATACTACCCCTTTCTATCCATGGTGCCAGGTTAGTCCGATGATGACGAGGCCCAAGAAGAACTCGTTTAATAAGAGGATAATTATTGATTTAAGTTTTCCCCCAGGCCGTAGTGTTAATGCGGGTATTATTAAGGGTTTCTATCATGGTCTGTCCTTTAATGTCTCCCTGCTGTCGGTCGCTACGCTCACCGATCGGTTTTCCCTCCTGAGTGCCTCTGCTTGGTTGTGGGGCGCAGATCTCTCTCAGGCATATAGACAGCTCAGGGTATGTCCGCTCTTTGTGCCATTGTTAGGTATAACGCTGAATGGCCAACTGTATCTTGACATCGCTCCCCCCTTCGGTTGCAGAACCTCAGCCCTGGCTTGTGCGCGCACAACTAGGGCAGTGGTCTGGCTCTTGAGGCAGGAAGGTTTTTTCACTCTCTGTTATCTCAATGATTTTGTCGGTGTCGAGGTTACCTATGATAAGGCAGTCAGAGCTTATGCCAGGTTTATAGAATTATCAAATATATTAGGGTTGGATTTGGCGCTTGAGAAGTGCTCTCCGCCTGTGACATCGTTAGTTTGGCTTGGTTTCCGGATAGATGCTCCCTCCCTGACAGTCTCGCTTCCTCCCGATAAGCTAGCTGAAATTCTTAAAGAGTGCCTAGCCTGGAAAGTCAAAGTTAAAGCTCCTAGGAAGTAACTCCAGAGTTTAGCCGGGAAACTTCAGCACTTGTCTAAGTGCATGAAGCCCTCTATTCGGTTTGAAGCGTTACGGAAAACTCCGTTCATGGGTCAACATAGATTCCCCAGTGAGATCTTGGATGATCTGGATTGGTTTGAGAAGTTTGCTGCCAGTTATAATGCTCTTCAACTGCTCCCCTCAGTTCCACGGGAAGTGTTTCTCATAGAATGTGATGCCACGCTAACAGCAGGGGGGGGGGGGCGTTCTCCTCCTCACACTACTATGCGGTCAACTTTCCGCCCTCTGTCCTTAACAAAAACCTCTCCATTGCACAACTTGAGGCCCTGAACTTAGTACATGCAGTTGCAGCTCTTCTTCCCCCAAACGCCCAAAACTACTGCATTGTTTTACTGTTAATACCGATAACGCTGCCTCGCAATCTGTTCTAGATTCAGGTAAAGGGAAGGATAGGGTTCTGTGCGCATGCGCACAACAGTTATGGCTCTTCTCAGCTGCTAGTAATTTTGAGTTAGTTATTAACCACAAGCTGGGAGTTTCCCTAGTCTTAGCCGTCGCGCTAAGTCGGTCCTTGTCATCAAAGGTGATGAATGCTAAGGCTCTGGCCCTATGTGCAGAGCGTAATCTAATTGAAGTCTTCCCTTCCCTGGCGCTAGATATTCTAGATTTTGATGTCTGATATGTCTTATTATTATGTGACGGAAGATAGTGTTATTTTTGCCTCTATCTTCCAGAGTACACAGTGATTCACCATGCCGAGCTCATCCACCTCTTCACCTCTGGCTTGGCAACACATACATGGCAGAATAAAGCGGCCCACCTTTCACATTACTTCACTTTCTGTAATACTAACAATGTCTCTCTTCTTAAACCTACTGTATATGATCTACTTTCTTTCTTAATGTTTCTATCTAAGTCTTTGAAGTCCCCAGGGGCAGTCAAACTACTTTTCTTCTGCTAAGATATGGGTAACTGGGAGTCCGGGCCCCCAGCCGACGTGCTAAGTCGGTCCTTGTCATCAAAGGCGTTGACTGCTAAGGCTCTGGCCCTATGTGCAGAGCGTAATCTAATTGAAGTCTTCCCTTCCCTGGCGCTAGATATTCTAGATTTTGATGTCTGATTATTATGTGACGGAAGATAGTGTTATTTTTGCCTCTATCTTCCAGAGTACACAGTGATTCACCATGCCAAGCTCATCCACCTCTTCACCTTCCACCTCCCTCAGGGATGAAAGTGGTCTCCGGGAAAAAAAGCGGAAATGCTGATATTCTCCCATAGATTTAGCATTGTCAGGGAATCGCTGAAAATTCCCGGAAGTTGGTTTTCATACATATTCGTATACGCTGATAGTGCTGCGCCGTTTGGAGCATGTATTAGTAGTATACGCTGCTAGTGCTGCGGTGTTAGAAGCATGTATTAGTAGTATACGCTGATAGTGCTGCGCTGTCAAGGCATTAGTAGTATACGCTGCTTGTGCTGCGGTGTTTAAACCACATATTAGTATACTCTGATGGTGCTGCAGTGTGAAACAACGTATTGGTTGGTTGGTTGTTAGAGTTTTATGTCCTGGCAACATCTAAGTTCATATCAGGATGGGCGCAATGTATTAGTAGGCCTATACACTTATAGCTACAGAAAAAATCGCGGAAATCCGCGAAATCACGGAGATTTTTCATCCCTGCTCCCTGCTCTCCCTAACTCACCTTGCTGCCCTGTACAAGCCTGGAGAAGGTATGCCGCTTCGGTTCACCTTGCGCAAGATACGCCTACACTACTGCTTCCATCCGGTGTACCTCTCACCAATAGAGTGCTGCTCCGTGCCTTCCGATGTGCTGCTGACTTTTCCCTAGGTCCCGAGAAGCGCTATACACTACATAGCCTTCGTAGAGGAGCCACCCAAGCCTGCAAACTCTCAGGCTTGCCTATCTCTGGCATAATGCAGGCGGGTACCTGGAAGACTTCTGCGGTCAAAACATACTTGACTTTACCTGTTGTTCGTGATGCACCTGCAGTGCTCATTTCTCTTTTGGTCTGAGCGCTGAACTGCTGCCATCTCCACATGCCGACTTCTCTCCACGAGTTGCTCACAACCTGCCTGATTGATCTGAACTGCTCAGGGTGTCTAGGTCACCGTGCCTGGCCCTCCACTTTATGCCGCTGATATGTCAGCCAAGATTAACTTTGATTAAATAAATAACCTTTAAACGTTCATATCTCCTTCCCGTCATTTATTGAATGTCTGCCTGTACGAGTGTGTGAATGAAACATGTTGGCTGCAGGCTAACATGGGTAATTTGCACACGATGCAGTTCGTCTATTTTTAGCCTTCCTTGTCGTTCGCCCACCTCTACCCCGGCACTTCGCTCCTGGCTGCTCTCCACACTGCTTCGATCACCCACCCTCCCACCCACTTATCAAGGGGTCTGAGTGCTGAACTGCTACCATCGCCACAAGCCGACTTCTCTCCACAAGTTGCTCACAACCTGCCTGATTGATCTGGAATGCTCAGGGCGTCTGGGTCACCGTGCCTGGCCCTCCACTTTATGTCGCTGATATGTCAGCCAAGATTAACTTTTATTAAATTTGATTAAATAAATAACCTTTAAACGTTCATCTCCTTCTCGTCATTTATTGCATCAGTGTGTGAATTAATCTGGCATGTCTTCACTTCAAATATATCCAAAATTAGCCATTAAAAATGAAAGTTGCTTCAAACTAACGTAAGGTAGGTTATAACCATCCACCTAATATATTTATCTTAGAAAATAACAGAAACTCAAAACCATCGTCGGACTATGCCACTTTAAGCTAAGACATAATGGGCACTCGTTGATCTAGGAGACATGCGTACCTATTGTTTGCAGAAGCTATAATTAAATACAAAGACCATCTCAAAATTGAAAAGACCAGACTTTCCCTTGTAGATGACGTCCTCAGTTCAACCCCGTGAACCACGATTAGCGTGACTTGAGGTAATAGAAGCATTATCTGCAGTACCTGAACCATAGGTACTCACCGATAAAGTCCAGCTTGTATAGAACTGTATAGTTATACATTAGCATAATATGTCCAGCTGAATGTAACTAACTTACAGTACAAATTATACAGTGAATTATTCACCCGGTAGTATAAATCTAGATTATACATGGATCTATACTGGTGTCTTCCTATATCTGTATCATCACACCTCCAGCTTCAGTCTGTACTTTCTCCACGTGTTGGATGCTGTGCATGCAGCCCATTGAGTGCGGTCCAGTTAGACAGACTGAAAGTCCAGTGTGAATGCAAACAATTGTCAGTGGAACGCAGTGTGAAGGCAGCCCACATCAGTGCAGCCCACTAACGTGCATGCAGCTCCGATACATTGGCCTCCTTAAGTCGTGAGCAGCCACTGGAATGTTTAAGAAAATAAAACTAGTTTAACCATTCGTATGGTAAATAATGCAAGGATTATAAATGAGATGATTCAGGTGGCAAAAGGAGGCAAGTGACAAGTAGATTACATGGAATTGATGGTTCATTAAAGATCCGAAATAATTCACAGCTGTCTGAAATCACATATATAATTAATTAAATTTAGAACAGAATAATTAGAAAGAATGCTATAAATATAATTTAACGTTGGAGATGCCTGTGGCACGTCCGACGGGCTCGAGCACAGTACTCGAATGTCCTTCCCTGACAGGCAAGCCAATAGATATGCTAGCAGGCACCACCTATTGAGGGAAGGAAGAACTAGTCCTTTCTTAGCACCTATGACATTTGCAGGCCCAAGTAGGCAAGTACATGGCACTTGTCCTAGGCCTGCAAATGCCTAAGGTTGCCCGCATGCTCACCAGCGACCCTTCTTACTCATTTTACCTCGCAGTACACATCGGTGTGAGTGAATAATACCCAGTCACGGCTACTGTCCTGGGTCAGCTATGTTATACAAGACCATCCATAATAACATCTTCAATAAAAATAACTAATTGCATTTTTTTAACGTTATTCCATAAACACTAATTTGTCCATACATAAAGTCTATTTTACATTAAGTGATTTAACCAGGTGTTGGCTGCCAAAATTGTACAGCTTAAATAACAAAATAATAGTATTAAGTATTTTACATAGAAAGAAAGACAGCGATTAAGATATCACTAAAAACATTTAGCTTCTTTATATTTTAAAGAAAGAAAGATCAGCAAGACCTAGTACTACAAACGAAAGGTCCACACCACTTGTTCATTTTGAGGAAGACTTACAAGTCGTTTTTGCAGACTTTAACAAACTTCTCCACGTAGTCGGACCGCCCGAGCAGCTCCACGAAGTCCTCGTCGTGAGTGATGATCACCAGCTGGAAGTTCTTCTGCTTGCACCGATTCTTTATAATCCTGAAAGTTGATCACAAAGACACTCAACTATACGCCGTATACACAGCACTGGTGTCGCGCTGAGCCTTGATGAACTGAAATCCCATTTGTTGACTTTATGTTCAGAATGTTAGTTGTATAACAGCTGACATTAGATTTGTTTGTTTGTTGTTTTACATCCTAGCAACATCTGTCTTATCAGGAGGGGTACCATCTTGTGACAGTGCACACTCATGGCAACCTTATAGTGCTGCGACACTGGGAGATTAGGTTGGTGGCACCATGACCTCATATCCCACCCACGCACATTATCATGATACTTTGCTATCCAATGTTTGTCCTATCCTATTAATGCTGAGCGCCAGGCGAGGTAGTGACAAGTATCAATTTTGTAATGTCATTGGTTTGACTCGGCTGGGATTTGAATTGCCGACTTTCCACATGGGAAGTCTGCGCTCTACCGATTCAGCCACCGCGTCCAGTGTGATATTAGAGGAGGGTAGGCAGGGTGACTTGACTTACTCGACAAGGGCATAGGCAAGGCTCTCAATGTTCTCACGGTCCAGATTCGTCGTGGGTTCGTCCAGTGCCAGCACGCCGCAGTTCAAGCAGAACGTCTCTGCCAGTGCCAGGCGGATGATTAATGAAGCGAGCACCTACAAACAGCACATCTCTAAACCATCGACAACGAGTGGGACAACATTCAACATATGGTAATGTCGATTCCAGACAGTGCTTTAACATTGGCATCATTGTCATACATATATACACAAACATACATGAGGGGTCCCAATGACAAAATTAAAAATCACTGAAAAACTAGCATCCCCCCCCCCCCCCCACGAGAATATTTGAAAAAGCTATGATTAAAATGGTCCATCTGGCACCTACTTGGCATATTTTGGCCTCGGAATTCCAACTGCTTTAAGACTTCAAGACTAACAAATACATTAATTTTTTTCACGAAAAAAAAAATCATGTACCCCCTCCCCGCTGAAACACTGCATGCAGACCAATATTGTCCTGACAAAGCAGGTGCCCTGTATTGAACAGTTTGAAAGTCCAATGAGACATAAACAAGTTCTTTGCACATGGCAGTGATTCGCTGTTCATGGGAGTTGGTGAAGACAGGTACTACTTACTATAACGAGTACAGACGCACGCGTGTGCCAGTATCTGTTTATTGATAAGGTAACACGCTCCTAAGCTAATACCCTCCTGATATGATTATATGTTACAAGGACGTCAAACCCCAACAACCAACCAACCTAAGCTAATATAATAAATACTAGTGCAATATTTGTTGAAAGGCCTTTTAGAACTACATCAATGATAGCTTTCCGTCGCCCATTTTCTACCCTAGTATTCTTCCTATACACGGAGCTAATTTTCTAATTCCTCTGTAACCAGTGTAAGCTTTGCTTTTAAACAGATGTCCTTGACCTACTTTCTGGCCGGCGCTGCAGCGCCCCCTCATGTCGAGCTGCACGTCGCCTTTCACCATGACGACACGGTAGTTGAAATGGCGCCGCTTCCCAAACTGGAAACCTTCGTCTACATCTGATCGCACCTCAATTGTCTCAATATCTGCAGGAACGGTATTTATTAATTGAGACACTATGAAATGCTTATTTGCAAATTAACTGACCAACGCAAACAAAAAGGAATGCTAAGAAAACGAGGGGACAGAAAATAGTAGAAACCTCCCAATGCAAACCAAATATACTGAAGTAAATAATTATGATCTATATTCAGGATAGTGTAATTAAAGACAAAGCACAATTTTAAACCACAAATGTGTGTTGTGCCAGCTGGCGCGTACCGTTGCCCTTGTAAGTGTTCCTCCAGAGCTCCCTGATGATCTTGTTGATATCGTCGATCTTGGTTTTGTGGTAGTTCATGATGGTGGCGTCCAGTGCCCGGTAGTACTTCTCCAGGTCACACGATGCCACCTCTGACGTCTAAGGAAAGGCAAAGAAAAGCAATAAATCATTTTACACAGCAAACTTAACGCAATGGTATATGGAATACTAGTGCTGACGAGGATTATCCACATTGCACCCCACATCAAAGTTCTGTCAGAGCCCATCCTGCGGTGGGGTGGCTTGTGAGATCTGGTAACTCGCCGTGTTTACTTTAATAAAACAACGCAATTTCCTGAATAATATGATTACAAGTACAAGAAGCAGCAGCAGCAGTTGATTCAGCCCGAGACCCTGGCACCATCTAACATGGTTATTACACTGACGGCGAATGTCCGCAAAAACACGGATAATCCCCCAGAGGATTAGCATCGTCAGGGAATCGTAGAAAAATGTCAGAAGTCAGGTTTCAACTGTCCTTATTGTGATTGTAATATCTCCCGTGCCTAACTCTTTCTTGTTTTGGTTTGATGTTCTAACAACGTATGAGGTCATATAAGAACAAGATTCAGACTAAACAACTGCTGTCATATATTGGTATTATGCATGTTGGCTGCAGGCTAACATGGGTAATTTGCACACGAGGCGCTGTCTATTTTTAGCTTTCCTCACGAATCGCACTACGCTACCTGCCTCACTTCTCCACAGGTCGCTGCTCTGTCTACTTCGCTCTCCCACCCACCCAACCCTTTGATAAGAGGTTTGAGCGCTGTTTAATTTCGACTGAGAGCTTGATCTGATGTCATGAACTTCACATCATATTTGAACTGCTATTCTTGCTCGGTCTCTGTACCTACCTGAACGATACTGCTCAACCGTCAATCGGTTATGATTAATTTTATGTTAATAAATATAATATACTATATTCCGTTTTTGTTCCATTTGTCCGAGTGTGTGAATTATCTGAAAATTAAAAGAAATCTCAGAAATCCGCGAATTCGCGGAGATCCTTCACACCTGAATTTACGTGACAAAAGCCAACTGTGTCTTACCCTGAGTGTGACTATTCTCTTGCGGTGTTTCTCCTCTGCATCGTTGAACTGGTCGGTGTCCAGCTCCTTCCTAAAGCTCCTGATCTGGTCCTTGGTCCCCTGCTGCCTGCCTTCAGACTGGTGTTTCTGTAACCAGTCATATAGATGTAGATCCAGTATTAGTCCCTTTAGTAGTACATGTGAAGGGGGCAGTAAAGTAGCAACATGTTACATTTTGTAATTAATCCTATTGCCCATTTATTTAATTTGTACAATTTCACAATGAAAAAACAATTCGTTGCTTGAGAAAGAAGGATTTAATCAAATAATGTTTTGTCAAGTCAATTAATCACCCACCCCCAGCCCTCTCCCTTTCCACATCGAGTCCCCTGACCCCCCCCCCCCCCCCCCCCCCCCCCCGCCCGGTGCCGCTGTAGGTATGTTATGTTGGAAGACCTTCAATTGCACTGTTTCAATGACCAGAATGCTGTATATGTTGAGCACTGTGGTGTGTTGAACCTGCCCCGTGTATACCATTGAAGGGCGCTAGCCGGATATTTAAAATTCTAGGTAGGAGCATTCCAAGAGGATAAGCTGCTTTCATCTCCCCAGATGAAATGCCACATACACAGGTAGGCATGGGCAGGTTGGTTGATCGGGGAGCTTAGATAGTCCAATTAGTAGAACATTCGACCCGGAATGGCAGAAATGTGGGTTCGAGTCCCGCTTAAGGCTTAGTGCCCGATTTGTTGTAAGACTTCCCATGTCACTAGTTAATCCTCGCTGTGAATACGGCCTATGCTGCCGACACGGCGTAAAGCAACCACAAATCAATACAAAAACCGACAAGTCAATCAGGAACGCACTGAGTTCACACGTGGACCCAGAACTAGATTAAAGACTTACCACATTAATCAAGTCAGCCATGAAGGCATGCCCCACCACGCTTATTACTGCCCCATACTCAGCTGAACATTTAACTTCACCCTTCTCCTTCCCAGCTCCGCTATGCTAGTTTAATCAGGGAACTAATATGCCAGACTGAAGCATCCGCACTGACACCTGCTTTATTCCTATGAATAATATTGTGGGCCAAAAAGAAGGCAGCTTCTGACCTCTTTTGTGAGTTTATGGTGCTCCCTGCTGAGCTGTTGTCTCTGGCTTTCCAGCCGATTCACATCCAGACCTCCGAGTTCCTGCTCTTTGGTCAGAATCCTCTCAGACCTTTTCTTTATCTCGTTCTTCTTTCTACGAAGTAGAAGGTTATCTTGCAAATTTCGCTCTTTCATCTGTGGAAGAAAAAAATCCATTATCATTCTGGTAAGAGGGTCATCCAAAATTTCCCATATTTTCACAGCCATAAGAATACTACTTTTCAAGACCCCACCCTCTCCTACACTTCAATATTTTATCAGAGAACATAGTGGTTTTCTATCTCAACATTTAATTAAACTATAAACGTTGTATATTTTTAGCGCTTCCCTCCTCCCAACTTACACTCAGTACGTCCGTGAAAATGTTTCAAACTTTGGATGTCCTCTAAGACAATTGATTGAACTGTAATTAGGCTTAATTTATTCTAGAGTTCCGTAACTATGAATGAATTATTACTTTTGCATATTACTGTGTTACGTGTTCTTGAGGAAGGTGTTTAAGATGTTAAGACAGCGTGAATGTGTATGTCCTACTTTTTCTTGAAGATTTATATTGCCTATCATGGATAAGTCTGAATAGTCTTGTTTTCACCATTAGACAGTTGGTCGATAGAAAGCCTGAGCTACACTTTTACAGACCCAAGGGATTTTTAACATCCCATACCATATAGACATGGAATGAGAGCAATTGGCCTTTGATGGTGCTGTAAGTTATACCCAGTGGTGGAAATGCAAATTGACAGAGGTGATGGCATGGGGAATTGAACCACTGACCTTCAGATTAGGGGTCTGACCTAGACAAAAGTCAGACACTCTATGTTTAAAATGTATGTCACACGAATGAAGGGCTCTATTTAGATGAAGAGCGCCACTTGGGTAAGAAACGAATGACAGACGTGGATTGGGTGTGACGTCACTCGTAAATAAGTCACCTGCAGTGCCTGTCCGACCCTCCTCTCAGATCAAATCACATGACAAAGCCTGTATTGACATACAGACATGTAAGCTCACACACCTTTTGTGTCTGCAGCTCCTCTTGCCGCTTCTTCAGTTTGGCCAGGAGGCCCGACCTCCTGGTCTCCAGCCCCTCCGCAGAAGCCTCGACTTCTGCTTGTTTCTGCCGGCAGTCGTCCAGCGCAGAGTCCCGCCCAGCACTCAGGTACCTGCGACACAGCGCACAGTAAAGTGAAGGTTCTGTTAGCGCATGGTGCGGTGTCTGACAACACGCTGAATATGTCCAAGTACTTAAAGCTGCGTAGTCCGATGAAAACATAAAATTTTCAAAACCAAAATAATTATCTAAATTTGATTCTACATATCTAACTTAATTACTGGTGCACTTATTAAACATTTGTTGTCACACAAAAGGGAATGGTGAGGCAAGTGAATAAAACCTGTTACTGCAGAAGGCTACGTCATCAGAGTTTTGGCAAGCATGCCAATATTAATTTTGCATGGGTGCACTTCAAATATCTCAAAAGTTAGCCAAATAAATAAAAGTTACTTCAAGCTAAAGTACGGCACATTATAACGATCAACCTAAACTCAAAAAATGTCAGAAACTCAAAACCATCAGACTATGCAACTTTAAGACACAATATTTTACATCAACGTACGGATATAAATGATCCAGATGGTCTTGCAGTATGAATAGAATTGGGCCGAAGCTGTTCACAATGAAACTGTGTATTAGTGACTTAATATGGATCTAGTGCCATTCAGCCGAGCTGTTATGCATCCCTTTATCAAAGTAACCCAGCTACAATAAATACTCGGAGCAGCGAGTCCTTCCTTGATTGTTTTACGTCCAGGCAACATCTAAGGTCATATCAGGACGGATACTGACTTCTGACTGCAAACTCATGACAACTTTATAGTGCTGCTCCACTGGGAGACCAGGCCACTGGCACCATGACCTGATATCCCACAGTCACATTATCCTGATACTGTGATAATCAGACCTTGTTCTGTCCTATTATTGCTAAGCGTCAGGCTAGGTAGCGATAAGTATCAATTTTATAAGTCATTAATGGTTTCTTTCGGCTGGGGTTCGAACTCCCGACCTTCCACACAGGAAGCCTGCAGTCCACTGATTCGACTACTGCATCTGGTGCGAGTGCTTCTAGTGTAGAAAAGTGATACAATCAGTCAAGTCGGTGCCCATGCTACGATGACCTCAGATGGTGCTAGAACCTAAATTCTATTCATTCATCCAGTGTGCTGGAAAGTTTTGAATTTGTGTACAACAGGTACACAAATTGTGTACACAGGTCCGGTCTGTGCCCGAGCTGCTCGCACATAGGCCCGGTCTGTGCCCGAGCTGCTCGCACACAGACCGGGTCTGTGCCCGAATTGCTCACACACAGACCGGGCCTGTGCTCGAGCTGCTCACACACAGGCCCGGTCTGTGCCCAAACTGCTCACACACAGACCCAGTATGTGCCCGGTCCGGTCCGTGCCCGAGCTGCTCGCACCCAGGCCCGGCTCGCACCTAGGCCCGGCTCGCACCTAGGCCCGGCTCGCACCTAGGCCCGGTCTGTGTCCCGTCTGCTCACACACAGGCTCGGTCTGTGCCCGACCTGCTCACACCTGTTAATATTTTCCTGGATGGTGCGGAGGTCCCTGCTGCGCTCCTGTAACTTGGACAAGGCGTCCCTCACAGCAGCCATCTGACGCTCCTTCTCAGCCACAATGTCCTGCTGTTCCCGCTTTAATTTCTTCATTTCATCCTGCAATGTGATATCAAAAAGGTCATGCTGTAAGTACCAGGCGAGTAGCGCGATTATTTGGAAGAATTTTGTTTAGAAATTGCATTATTATTGATAAGGGTGCATGTTTCAGTGATGCACTTACAACATACTGATGACGAACGATGAAAATATCATTAAGTCTAAAATCGCCTATTGATGCGCGAGAAGGAAGAAGCAAGGCGGGGGTGGAAGAAAGGCGCGTTTATTACACGCCTCAGCGGAAAAATGTTAGGTACATACATAATGAAATATCTGCAGTGGTAAGTGTAGGTACATAGAAATAATGAAATATATGCACAGTGGTGTGTAGGTACAAGAAATAAGAGATAATTGCACAGTGGTAAATAGAACAATAGAGGTATGACGAATGATGAGGGGCTCCCAGGAAGGAGCAGAGAGGCCCATAAGGAGCAGGAGAGAGTCAGTAAGTCCGGAGGCCAGGTTATTTGTCAGTGGAGTGAGGGGGTGCCGAGGAGCCCTCCACCAAATAGTAGGAGAGGGCTCGAGGCGCGCCCGAGGCGGGGGCGCGGGGCGCCCGAGGTGGGGGCCGGAGATCTGGGTGAGAGGAGGGTCGTGAGGGCAGAGCCTTAAGGTCGGCGGCTGGATTGTCTGGAGAGGGTCCCTCGTGAGGCTGAGCTGTGTGGTCTGAGGTGCGGGGTGCGGGGTAGGTCGACAAAGGGCGGGCGGCCAAAATAAAGGGAGGCCCGCTCCTTGGAGGGATCGGGTGAGGAGGTCGGCCGGCGAACTCCTCAGGGCTGGGTGGGACGGGGGTCGGGGTCGGGTCGGGCGGGTTGATGACGGTGGTGTCGTGGTCGGTGGCTGTGCCCTCGGAGGAGGGTTCACCGTGAGGCTGGGCTGGGCTGTGGTCTGAGGGTTCCTTCTGAGGCTGGGCTGGGCTGTGGCCTGAGGGTTCCCTGTGAACCTGGGCTGGGCTGTGGTCCGTGATGGGCGACTGGCGCCGGGCGGCGATGAGAGCCTTACTGAGGGGGCGCTGGGGCCCGACAGGGATGTGGTTGCCGATGAGGTCGGCGGTGCCGAGGCGGCGGTCAGGCCGCGCCTCGGGCAAACTGGGCTGGGCTGGGCTGTGTTCTGTGATGGGCGACTGGCGCTGGTCGGCGATGAGAGCCTTCCTGAGGGGGCGCTGGGGCCCGACTTGGAGGTGGTTGCCGATGAGGTCGGCAGTGCCGAGGCGGCGGTCGGGCCGCGCCTCGGGCAAACTGGGCTGGGCTGGGCTGTGGTCCGTGGCGGGCTGGTGGCGGTGGGCGGTGGTGAGAGCCTTACTGAGGGGGCGCTGGGGCCCGACTGGGCGGTGGTTGCCGATGTGGTTGGTAGTACCGAGGTGGCGGTCAGGGCAGGGGTCGGGGGAGGAGGTGCGGCGGGGGCGGGCTAGGGGGGCGGCGAAATCGCGGGCGGTGGGGGGGGGGGTCGTGGGGCGGGTCGGTGGGGGGGTCGGTGGGTTCAGGGGGGCAGAGGAAGGCGGTTTCGCCTGGGTCGAGGTGGATGTCTGGGTCGAGGGTGACGGGCGACTGGCGCCGGGCGGCGATGGGAGCCTTACTGAGGGGGCGCTGGGGCCCGAGGCGGGGGTGGTTGCCGGAGGGCACGGCGGCGCCGAGGCGGCGGGCAGGCCGCGCCTCGGGCGGGTGGGCGGTGGTGTCCGGAGGGCTGGTAGCAGTGTGGTGGGCGGCTTTGATAAGGTTGGTGGGCCGGTCTGGGGCCTCCGTGCCGGGCTGGAGGTGCCGGCTCCTCAAAAATCCGGCGAGGCGGGAGCCGCTGCCCGGGCGCGCTTGGCCAGGCATGCGTCCTCGCTGTGCCTGGTTAGTACCCTCCGGACATTGGCGCAGTATGCGCATGCGTGTAGTTGTCTGGAGACCCCGTGGCCGTGGACCTCCCCCGGGGCTGCGTGGGTGCAGGAGTTGGGGTCCCGGTTCCAGGGATAGCAGAGTGGGCCGTGGGTCTCCTTACTGTAGGCCACGCGTGTGTCGGTCTGGCCGCGGAACTGGGGGCGGGGCATTGCAGGGTCGAGGGAGGGGAGTTGGGTGGTGGTGGAGTGGGGAGGCATGGCGAGGGACTCCAGTCTGAGGAGGTTTATGGCCACTGGGTCGTGCCAGCCATGGGGGAGGGTACCGTCGGCGATCGCGGTAAAGACCGCCTCAGAGTAGTGGCGGACGGTCGTCCAGGGATAGAGGAGGTTGTCACGACAGATGGATAGGATATGGTGGTGGAGTCCGGGGGCGGAGTGGGCGGGGAAGTCCGGGTGGTCGATTAGGGTGAGGAGGGCGAGGGCGTATTCGTCCTTGGTCGCCTCCCCCCTCTTGACTGGGTTCTTCTCGGGACCTCGCCTCACCAGATCGGAGGGGAAGATGTAGTGGGATGGGATGCCCTGGCGTCTGGTTGAATGCCGCGCCTCGGCGGATGCCAGGATTTCCCTGACGGCGTCGGCCGTGGAGGCGGGGTTGTGGCGGGTCTCCTCCCCCTGGTAGGCCGGCGATGTGGAGGGCTGCAGCTGGGCAGGATGTGGCGGTACCTCCCGTACTCCGCGTGCGTCGTTCCGGGGAGGGCCGCCTGGGGGGGCGGCGGCGGTCGGGCCGCGGCGGTGGCAGATGCCCGAGGTGTTGGTGCGGCCGGCGGGGGCGCCTCTGGCGCGGGCCGGGTCTCGTTGGCGCTGATGTGGTCGATCCGGGCATGGAGGTCAGCAGTGGCCTGCCGGTGCTCGGTGTTGGCCTGCCGGTGCTCCTCGTTGGCCTGCCGGTGCTCCAGCTGCATGCGCTGGATAGCCTCCAGCACTGAGGAGGTCTCGGCGCCCGAGGAAAGGTCCGAGGGCGCTGGGGGGGAGACCGCGACCGGTCTTGGTGACTCGACCCTCCCGGGCGACGTAGAGGGCCCCGGGGTCCGGGGGGCGGCCCGGGAGCCCTTTCGTCCTCGTCCTTTCCCTTGAGGCATGGTTGGTGGATGCTGGTGTGCGTCAGCGGTCCGAGGTGTAGGCCCAAAGAGGAAAAAGTGAAAGGTAGCAGAAGACGGCAGGGAGGTGAGTGCTTGAGGAGGGCCGGCGGGCGGCCTTATAGGGGAGGAGGGAGGGGCGACAGGCGGTGAGGTGCGAATGCTGGCGGCCCGGGGGAGGGTGAGATGTGGCGAGCAGCGGGCGTCGGGTGAGGCGTGAGCGCCAGAACAAAGGACTGGCAGGAGAGGGGGGGGGGCGAGCCGGGGCTCGGCCGAGGTGAGTAGGGAGCGCCACAGCGGCGGGGGAGGGTCTCTCCCTTCCCTCGCATCAAACGTAATGCTTCGCATTACGACCAATTCAACATCCATTGGACTTTAAATACTATCGTCTAAAGGAGCAACAATTTTAGGCCTTCTTGTTCACCGTTTTAAAGTTGTGGGGAAAAGCGTACTTACATTCAACGGGCCAATGTTCTCCCTGCATTCCTACAAGAGAAATAAATAATTCACGAGTAAAACTTGTTTTATTTAAACTATATAGGCAGTCATTCATAATGCTGTAAATGGCACACATATACACATATGAAAGCATAACATAACCATTTTCATTGACACAAAAGGATAGTGCCCATATGGATACCTAACTTAAGAACTCACTCCAATTGTAATATTCCTTTCGCTAATCAAGTAGATATTAGATAGGTAACTCATGTTTTACTGCAGTACTTCTGGTAGAAATCTTGTGGGGGGGGGGGGGGGACCAATTTAGCTAGTGTACGCATAGATTTTCAGCAGCAAAATTTAAGGTGTCTTTAGATTTCTTTTTCAACCAAAAAATTGGCTTCCAACCTTTCATTCATCGTTTTCATAGCTTTTGACTTTTTGCTTTGCACTCTTTGAAAGATTATACATATTCGTAAGAACCCCAACACACTATTTTTCATTTCAAATATCTCTAAAGATAGCCATAATTGCTTCAAACTAAAATAATAAAGTAAAGTGTAATGATCAACATAATTTTTTTTTTTTTAAATGGCAAGAATTAAAATCCATTTGCCTATGCAACTTTAAGAATAGGTCAATACTTAGCATCCCACATACATCTATATACACAGACTACTACTAAAGCACATACGTCAATCTCTGCGAAGAGCACTTCATTGATGAGGCCAAACTCCTCTAGCTTCGCCTCATTCTCCTTCTGTTCCTGCAGGTCGCTCTGGAGGTCCAGCTGCTCCTTGCCCAGTTCGTTAATGTTCCTATCGAGCTGCGCAATCACCTGCTGGTGATTCATCAGCTTCCTCTGTTTCCGGTCGTACGATTCACGGGCAGTTTCTCTATTGATAACAAATATACAGTATAGGCAAGTAGTTGATGTAAAGCTACATATTCTTAGTCATTACCGCTAGGATTGTAGGGTTTCTTACATATATATGCTATTTCAGGCTGAACAAAAGGCATGCTTTTAGTCGCCAGCGAACTGCATTTGCATTCACCTAGTTCCCAGTCTTCATAAGGTTCTTTTCATGACTTTTCAGGACTCGAGAGAGCTCTTTTTAAGGACCAAATACAGAAATCCTACAGCCATCCTTATAAAATGTTGCATGCAGCAACCATGCGAGGATGCTGGAATTATCTACTGACCATCCAAACGTCAATGAATAATGGAGAATTCAGCAACAAAGGGTCACAAAAGTCATTTCCATTTGCAAACTAAGATGACAAAATTAAAACATATGATTTCAAATCAGGCAACTATATTTTCAGGACCTTTCATAACATTTGGCCCGTAACCATAAATTTAAAGAACTTTCCGGTACTTCATTAACAAACAAAAAAAGAGATCAATTTAAGTACTTTGTAGGTTTTTAAGGACCAGCACAAACCCTGATTCTGATTAGACTGATGTAGGTGTACTTACAAACGGTCCTGGATGTCATCCTTTTCACTTTGAACCTGTGGCAGTGTACGGCCAATGTCTGTGAGGAACAGAGCAACAAATATATATCCACTAGCAATGACACTCTCGTTACTGTATTATCTCAGGGGAACACGGAGGCTGTAGTTATAGGGGACACCTTAATGTTAATCCCGATATCACATAGTGTTCAGCATGGCCAGTAGCATCTTAACAAAACACATGCAAAAACCAACAAGAAGCAACCATCAGTTATTTTGTGAATGTGGAAGTACGGGTTGCAGCCAGATGACAAATTACACATAGGTAACAGAAGAACACCGCTATGTGAGCTGTCTCTTGTGGCACAACCAGCAGTGTCCTGACTTTCTGTTTCACTCTTTCCCCATTTCAAGACCATCCATAGACATCAATCATCATGTTCTCACCAATATCACGTTAGACATATGGGTTTCTCTGAGCCTTTAAAGTTGCATCGTCCGATGATTTTGATAAAGATCGATGGTTGATGATTGTAATCTACCATACTTTAGTCAAAAGTAATTTATATTTTAAATGGTTGGATTTTGAGATATGATTTTAAGGGCAAACATGCAAAATTAATTTTGTCAAGCACATCAAAACTTTGGAACCATAGGCTTCAGCAGTAACATGTTCTATTAAAATGACTCATTATTCCCTTCTATGCAGCAACAACTGCACCAGTATTTAAGTTATACGTGTAGAATCAAATCTAGACAATTGCTTTAATTTCAGAATCTTTATGCTTTCATCGAACTATGCAGCTGTAAGCTAAGCACCGTTCAGCACGTCAATACTTGGCGAGGTGAATACGAGGTGTTGCAGACATTCTGACACAGGCTTATAGCTTACCACATGAGTACTGGATAAGCAATACAATATCGCCTCAGACCATGTGCTGCCACCTGGTACAGCAGTGACCTGGGCCGCGTTCAGGGTACGCCTCAGAGTCGATTCTGAGATGGCTCCGCGATGTCTTTTTGACCAATTTGCGTTCAAGGTGCCACTCTGAGACGTCGCGCTTTTCAGGTAGGAGGCAAAAATGCCTCCAAAATGCCCATTGCATTTAGCCAATCAGAGCTGTTCTTACAATTGCAAATGGCTGACCCTATGGAGGCCGCCATTTTCGAGGCACCCGACAGCTAAAGTCATTCAGACTAGCGCCACGTGCAGAATTTCTCCGAGGTGCACCTGGAATGCAGCCCAGCCCAGGGTGCATGTGCTTACCGTCCCCCGACACCTTGGCTGACTGTGCAGCGATCTTCTTGTTCAGCTCCCTCAACTCTCGATGGTACCTGTCGACGGTGGTCAGGTCGGGAACCATTGCATTGCCAGCAGCCGACTTGGCAAGCTTCTCTTTTAGCTCAGTGTCCTTCTGCACAATGGAAGGGCTGTCATTAGACAAGTTTATCTCTCATAGTGATAATATGAATAAGCAATGCTTAGGACCGACCCCCCCGATATAACTACAGCAAAGTATTTTATTATTGCGGGTGTATTTTCTTACTCCACTCGCGGTGTTCGATTTGAAATTCTAGTAACTCGGGTGACCCGAATACGGCCGTCGTTTCGAGAATGCTTATGTAATGCCTTGACAACGCACCACTGCAGAGTAGCACACGCCAAATCAAGGAACAACTACACTGGTCCCTCCCTACAAATCTTCCATATATGGTGTGATGACGTCACTGGGACCAGTGTACCTGTTCCTCTGCGCTACTCTGCAGTAAGGCTGTCAAGGCATTAAGTCCATAGGCCCAATTTATGGTATTCGGGGTCAGCGATTGGTTAATAATATATCAAAACAAATGCCCGCTGCCATAGAAGTTGCCGATATGCGCAGTTCAAAACTTTGATATTAAAAATTAAAAGACATTCTCCATAAGCATATTCAGCGCTATGCGGAGCGACCCAACCAGCCACGGTTGAACTCTTTTGAGCCCGTTTAAACTTGTTTCCGGTACAAAGGATAGGGGACCAGGTTGGAAACTGAGCGATAATAGCTGAAAATATTCCAACAGGAGTATACAAATGGCGGCGCCCATAGAGGGCTATTTCCGTTTCCGGTTGCTGGATTTTGGTCAATTCATTGTCCACCTCTATGGTATGAGTATGAGTATTGTTTATGTGTATATATATATATATCTACATGCGTTAGTCCTAAGCCTCCCCAGAGGGTGGGTCGGTATAATTGCCCTCGTTTAATGCACACCAGTTTGGTAGAGTTTTACATCCTGGCAATATCTAAGGTCCTAAGGTGCCAGTGCACACTCACAGCGACTTAATAGTGCTGCCCAACTGGGAGACCAGGCCGCTGGCACCGACCCGATTTCCCACGGTCATATTATTCTGATATTGAGCTAACCAGCCCTTGCCCTATCCTATAAATTTTATACGTCGTTGGTTTGACTCGACCGTGATTCAAATTCCCAATTACACCTGAGGTACAACAGGGAATAGAATAATGCACATCTTGAATGCCGTAATTGCTAACCCGATGTTGTTTGTTGTTTTACGTGCTAGCATCATCTAAGGTCATATGAGAAGGGGTACCGACTTGTGACAGTGCACACACATGGCAACATTATAGTGCTGCCCCACTGGGAGACCAGGCCGCCATGACCTGATACCCTACTCAGTCACATTATCCTGACACTGAGCCAACCAGTCCTTGTCCTATCCTAATAATGCCGAGCGCCAGGCTAGGAAGCGATAAGTATACATTTTTAAGCCATTGGTTTGACTCGACCAGGGTTCAAACCCATGATCTATCGACACGGGAGACGGACGATGTAACTCATTCGGCCATCCTGTCTGGTTGCTAACCCGAAGATATAAGGGCGTTGTCTATAAGGTGCTACTACAAAAACTGACGTACTAAGGCGAGCACTGAGAACACATGTTGAAATGATTCTTCAAGTAAGTGAACTGGCATGTATATATACATATATGTATATATGCCTATTTAAAAGTAATTAATAAAAGCACGGGCTACTTGCCTGGGTTATCGTCTTGGTCAGCATGTCTACCCTCTCTTCCACTGTCTTCAGACAACGCTCTAGGTCGGGGATTTCAGTCGTTTCCACTGCCCGAATCTAGAGCCGACAAAAACATTCTATCTGCAGAAATAGCGATGGTTCAAGGAATGAAGTTAAAGCTCCATAATCGGATCAAAACATCAAATTTTCAAAACAAAAGCAATTATCTAAATTTGATTCTACATATCTAACTTAGATAATGGTGGACTTATTAAACATTTGTCGCCACACAGAAGGAAATGCTGAGGCAATTGAATAGAACTTGTTCCTGCAGAAGGCTATGGTGTCAGTGTCTTGGCAAGCTTGCCAAAATTAATTTTGCATGGTTGCACTTAAAATATCTAAAAAAGTTAGCCACTTAAAATAAGTTACTTCAAGCTAAAGTAAGGTACATTATAATGATCAACCTAATGTATTTATCTCAGAAAATGTCAGAAACTTAAAACCATCGGTATTGCAACTGTAATTTTCTAATAATAAACTCGCATTTCGAATTTCCTGTAGAAAGGTTAAAATGGAACCAATATCTTATATAATATTGACGTTATGGTCCACTTGTGTCAGATTTAAGATGGCAATATGACCATTTTCTGAGACAAAGAGCTCACGATGTGTAGTAAGTTTAAAGAGGTCCTCGGTGCGGTGACCAGGATTCCATCGAGCACCAGAAGGTGTGGTCACGTGACACGTGCATGGCTTACCGACCGCGTCACCGGCTCCAGGGCCAGAACGGTGTTAAACTTCTCCTGGAGCTCCTGTATGTCGGCCTCGACACTTTCTAATTTCTGCGGCAGCGTGCGCAACTTTTTCTCCAGCTGTGGAATAAACAAAAGACCGCTTAGTTCTCTTTAAAAGAAGAAAAAAAGTGGATCTAGCACAAGCATGATTAACAACTTTCGATATAGAGTCCATGAAAATAACACTCTTGCATCTCAACTGATTTTATTCTCGTCACATTCATACAGTAAACACAAATTTAATTAGCAATCAACAGAGATCATTTACAACATTTATTGAATTGGTGAGAAGTGCACTTACAAATTGCACAAAAAGCCAGGCTAATGTCACTATTACTTTATTAGTCGTTATTTGTTGTCGTGCTTTGCTCACCTCGTCGACAAGCTCGGCTATGTCTGCCTCGTCGTCGAAGTCTCTGTGACAAAGTGGGCACTGAGCGTTGGCCTTCGACAGTCTGCTCTTATACCTGGTGAACATGGCACTTGTGCCGTCCAGCACGCCTTTATCTCTGCAATCAAACCATGCACAATGCACTCGTTAACCCCCTTGGTAATCCTTAGTATCATATAGCGACTAAGGGGTATCGGCCTTCGACAGTCTGCTCTTATACCTGGTGAACCTGGCACTCGTGCCGTTCAGCATGCCTTTATCTCTGCAATCAAACTATGCACAGTGCACTCGTTAACCCCCATGGTAATCCTTAGTATCACATAGCGACTAAGGGGTGTTGGCCTTCGACAGTCTGCTCTTATACCTGGTGAACCTGGCACTCATGCCGTCTAGCACGCCTTTATCTGAGCTGCAATCAAACAGCACATATGGCACTCGTTAACCCCCTTGGTTATCCTCAGTATCACGTAGGGCCTACGCAGTTTCACAAACACCCTCCAACCCCACGACGGGTACTCAGCAGTTTTATCAATGGTTACACATTTTCCCTTTTAATGAAATAATGTAAATCGCAGTTAACTCCTACAACAAATCGCAACAGAAAGGCAAATCACATCCGATGGATGGCTAAAATTCAATGAACGCTCCGGTTACTTAACAAGGAAATGCGATGCATAGTTACATAGATAAAACAGCTAAATATATGTATTCCTGGTGCAGGTTAGTTTACACCCGTTTTGGAATTTCTAACTTAACAAGTGTAAGATACCAAAA
>CM059191.1:10467847-10534797 GCA_030323885.1 Branchipolynoe longqiensis
TAATCACACCATGTTCTTACCGTTCTACAGTGGCTGTCAGCTGCGCCCCCATTAATCACACCATGTTCTTACCGTTGTACAGTGGCTGTCAGCCCCCCCCCCCCCATTAATCACACCATGTTCTTACCGTTCTACAGTGGCTGTCAGCTGCGCCCCCATTAATCACACCATGTTCTAACAGTTGTACAGTGGCTGTCAGCTGCCCACACCCCACAATCATTAATCACGCCTTGTTCTAACACCTGTAAGGTGTTGTGGGCCGCTGTCTGCACCAATTAATCACACCTTGTTCTAACAGCTATAGTGTTGTGCCCACTGTTCCCACCATTAATTACCTTGTTCTAACAGCTATACAGTGCTCTGGGCCACTGTCTCCCCCCATTACTCACACCTTGTTCTAACAGCTATAGTGTTGTGGGCCACTGTCTCCCCCCATTAATCACACCTTGTTCTAACAGCTATAGTGTTGTGGACCACTGCCTCCGTCCATTTATCACAACTTGTTCTAACAGTTGTAGTGTTGTGGGCCACTGTCTCCCCCCCCCATTAATTACACCTTGTTCTAACAGCTGTAAGGTGTTGTGGACCACTGTCTCCCCCCATTAATCACACCTTGTTCTAAGAGTTGTAGTGTTGTGGGCCACTGTCCCCCCCCCCCCCCCCCCCCTAATTTTACCCTTATTCTAACTGTGTATGGTGTTGTGGACATTGTCTGCCCCCCATTATTCCACCTTTGTTCATACAGTTTGTAGTGTTGGTGGTCCACTGTTCCCCCCCCCCCCCATTAATCACCTGTTTCTTACACTTTGTAGTGTTGTGGATCACTGTTTCCCCCCACCCCCCCCCCCCCCATTAATTGCACTTTGTTCTAACAGCTGTTAAGTGTTGTGGACGACTGCCTGCCCCCCATTAATCACATCTGGTTCTAACAGTCGTAGTGTTGAGAGCCAGTCTCCCCCTCCCATTAATTATACCTTGTTCTAACAGCTGTATATTGCTGTGGACCACTGTCTCCCTCCATTTATCACAACTTGTTCTAACAGTTGTAGTGTTGTGGGCCACTGTCTCCCCCTTCCCCCCCCCCCCCCCATTAATTACACTTGTTCTTAACAACTGTAAGGTTTGTGGGGACCATTGTCCCCCCCATTAATCACACCTTGCTCTAACAGTTGTAGTGTTGTGGGCCACTGTCTCCCCCCCCCCCTTAATTACACCTTATTCTAACCTTGTTCATACAGTTGTAGTGTTGTGGGCCACTACCCCCCCTTAATCACCTTGTTCTTACAGTTGTAGATCACTGTCTCCCCCCATTAATTACACTTTGTTCTAACAGCTGTAAGGTGTTGTGGACCACTGCCTCACCTACATTAATCACACCTTGTTCTAACAGTTGTAGTGTTGGGGGCCAGTCTCCCCCCCCCCTTTAATTACACTTTGTTCTAACAGCTGTAAAGTGTTGTGGACCACTGCCCCTCCCATTAATTACACCTTGTTCTAACAGCTGCAAGGTGTTGTGGGCCAGTCTCCTCCCATTAATCACACCTTGTTCTAACAGTTGTAGTGTTGTGGGCCACTGTCCTTCCTCCCCCAATTAATTACACCCTGTTCTAACAGCTGTACAGTGCTGTGGGCCACTGCCTCCCCCCATTAATCACAGTTCTACAATGGTTATTCACCCCACCGTTCATCCCGCCTTACTCGTTCTTGATCTTCAGCTTCTCCTCCAGCTGTGCACGCACCTCGTCGTACTCCTCATTATTAATCTCAACTGCCAGCCGCTCCCTGTTTTCTGAATCAAACACAAAATATCGTACTTCAGTTTGTTGTGATCGACAATAATTTCACAGTACTTCTTGATTTGCAGGCAAATCGTGCCCAGACAACGCGAATAGCACTAAAGCCTGCATTTGGATTGCGCTAAAAGTATATGCACAGATGTCTATGGATTTGTAAAGTGTATATGGATTACTGGGGGCTCAAGCTACTATTCTCACAGGAAATATCTTCAAAGTTGAGTCATTTCCGATAGTTTCAGCGGTATAATAATTGAAAATTGACAAACTATGTCCTGAGATAGTAGAGGGTACCTCGAAGCTTGGCCTTCTTCCGGGACAGCTGCTCCCTGGAATGAACAGACATGTTTTTAGATCAATCACCTGCTGGAAATAAAATAACTTTGTTGGTTACATAACATTTGTGACATAATAATTTTCAAGTTTGGAGCAGACTTGATGAAATCCAATAGGACTGCAAATTTAAATAAAATCCACATGATTTATCAATTTGATGAGGCTACAATTGTCCCTCATTTATCACTATGCAACTGGATGCACAATTCTGTTTTAATCCTACCGTATTATCAACGCACACATATCCTTGCTAGTTCACAGAACAAGCAGAATGAAGTAAAAATTGTAATGCTGCATCGCTAGTAGACCAGGGCCTCGGTGCTGACAAAAAGAGTTGTTGACTGAATAAACAGTATTAAAAAAGACGAGGTTTTTTAAATAGTGCCTTTTGTTGAGGCAGGGTTGAGCATGCGCCAGGCGGGTTACTGAGTTCAGGTACAGACGCACTCACATGAGTGAAGAGTGCTCCTGCCTTTTCCCAGCAAGTTCCATCCGATGCTGTTCCAGCGCCTTTGTTTCCTTCTCAATTGACTTGTCCAAGTTGCTGAAATTGAGAGGAAAATGTAGAGACACCATATATAGCAGGTTATCGTCACTAGTACATCCAGGGCAGAGAGTGAATACATAGGAGGAGTGATTTATTGCAATTTATTACGTAAAATCTGGTCACCAACAGGACGTAGGTTGGGGGATGGGGAGACTTTGGGACTTGACCAAACTATGCCTGCCCTAATGCAAATTCCTGAATTCCAGGTTGCTCAAGATTTTTCACATAAGTTTGTTTGTTTGTTGTTTTACGTCCTAGTAACATATAAGGTCATATCAGGACGGGTACCAACTTGTGACAGTTCGCACTCATGGCGACTTTATAGTGCTGTCCCACTGGGAAACCAGGCTGCTAGCACCATGACCTGATATCCCACTCAGTCACATTATCCTGAGACTGAGCACAGTGCCCTGTCCTAATAATGCCGAGCGCCTGGCTAGGAAGTGAC
The DNA here is from genome assembly GCA_030323885.1 of Branchipolynoe longqiensis. Lineage (NCBI taxonomy): Eukaryota > Metazoa > Annelida > Polychaeta > Phyllodocida > Polynoidae > Branchipolynoe > Branchipolynoe longqiensis. The sequence goes on from CM059191.1 coordinate 10,470,972, forward strand.
AAGTAACAATTTTAAAGTCATTGGTTTGAATTGACCAGGGTTCGAACCCACGACCTACCAGCACGGGAGACGGACGCAATAACTCATTCAGCTATCCCGTCTCATAAAATAATATATAGCAGCAGGAGCCTATAACAATGAAGAATACTTTAATAATATGCAGATAAAATGGTTATGCATTACATAATAAGCCGCTATACTTTGAGGAACAGCCTATGAATTTACATACTAGTTAGTGTTAATGCTGAAGAGATTCCTTCACCACGGCACTGATTAAATCACATCGTTTTAGGAAATCCGGCCCGTTTGCCACCCACTGCAAGCTTAACACTTCCTATTTTTTAAGACCTAACAAATTCCTGGGAGGTTTGGCACCCGCCCCTTCTACCCCAACACCATGTATTAGTTATTCAGGATCATATTTTCCCATATTCAACCACAATTAGTCTAAATTTCATTTGATTTAAAAAAAAAAGAAGTCTGTTTGACGGAAAAAATTGTAATACTAGATGTTCACAGTTCCATATTAATAATAGTGTCCGTACACATCTGAGGATGTGGAATTCAAGGCTATTTCAAGGCTTTTCAAGGCTGTTTTTGATAGGAATTCAAGACTATTTTAATTTGGATTTAATCCGAAATCGGCAGTCTGAATGATTTTTGACTAATTTAGATCAGTGGGGACAGTTTAATGGAATTCAAAACAAATGACCTAAAATAGGATAATTTATTTATGGTATTTGTTTTGACAACACGCTATTTTTCAAAATGATTTTAAACACGGATTCACAATGCACGCCACCCTTGGCGAACTAAGCCGTGCGATAATGGTGCGGACTTGCTCTACTCACAAGATGAAGAGCTCCAGCTGCCGCCCAACGCGGTCATCTGGCACCTGCTCAAGCAGCTCCGTCAGCGTGTCCTCGTTCTTCGACAACCTGAAGCAGCAAGCCAGTATCACCTGGGGTTTACGACCTAGCTACATCTGAGGCCATATCAGGACGGGTACCGACTTGTGACAGTGCGCACTCATGGCGACTTTATAGTGGTGCCCTATTGGGTTATATGCCACAGGCACCAGGATTCATACCCCACTCAGCCAAAGTCCCCTTACATGGAGCCAACCAGTCCCTGCCCGTGTCCTAGTGATACTGGCAGCCAGGAAAAGTAGTGGCAAATCTCCTGTTTCCCAGGACCGGGGATTGATCTCACGACCCCTCCCCCACTTTCAGGTTGAAGATTGAAGTAATACACAAATTTAATTAAATACTTAAAGCTGCATAGTCCGACAAAAACACATTTTCGAAAGCAAAACGCTTACCTAGATTTTAACTTACATATTCTACTTCGATACTGGTGCATTTATTAAGCATTACTTTGATACATAGAAGGGTACACTACATCAATTTAATAGAACCTATTGCTGCTGAAGGCTGTGGGATCATAGTTTTGACCAAGCACACCAACATGAAATATGCCTGTTTACACTTCAAATATCTCATCATTTTACGTCAAAGTTACTTAAAATTAAAGTAAGGTAGATTATAACGATCAACCCAGTATATTTATCTCAGAAAATGACAGAAACTCAAAACTATCGAACTATGCAAATTTAAAATAGATGCATTATTACCAAATGACAACCCATTCTACATTATGTGTGTCAACATGTAAATATATATTTTATTCTTTAATAAAAGTAAAACAAAGTAATACAAATTGACTTGTCTGGATACATCATATGTAAGTTGTTGTTTAAATCCCATATTTAAATGTATCATTCCTTTGTTCAAGTAGTCTTATTCCTCTGCAAAACATGTCACTGCTTCCAGCCAGAATGAAAAACGTCACCACACACCAAATAAGGTTATATCAATATAAATAGACGCCACAAGAAAATACAGAGCAAAGCATCTATATAAATAGACACCGGGGGATCAAAGGAGGAAGGAAACGGGGAGTGAGCAATGCTAGACTAACAGAGTTGGATAGCTTTTGAAAATTTTGTTGGTCCATTAGTTGTTTAAGCAGGGGAAATTTCAGTCATAGACGACTGGTCTTCCTCATTCCACTGCTGGTCGATAGAAAGCCCGAGCCTACACTTTTACCGACCCAAGGGATTTTTAACCTCCCACACCACATAGACATGGTATGAGAGCAACCGGCCTTTGATGACGCTGTAAGTTATACACAGCGGTGGAAAATCCAAATTGGCAGAGCTGGGGGCATAGGGAATCGAACCCCCGACCCTCAGATTAGGAGTCTGACCTAGAAAAAAGTCAGACACTCTAACCACTGTGAAACAGAAGAGTAGTGGTGGGCATTTGGTATTGAAGTGATCTCCATGATGCTGTCAGGTTGGGCCTATAGGTGGGGGTGTAAACTAACCAGCATTAAATCCAGGAAGCCCATTGGAGCGCCATACGATAACCACTACCTACTGGTAATTCACTTGGTAATTGTTTGTAATTAATCGTATAACTTACCAATTCCATTTAATGAACCAATAAGATATTGTGATTTGTGAAATGTAGGGCTACTGTCACCTTATTTCACCGGGGAAACCCCACATTGTCAGATGCATACCGATGTGACAAGTTACAGAACAATAGCTCTGATGTCCGTTACCAAAGTGTGACATGTTGAACCTTTTTGTAAGTTGCTTGCTAGACTTGACAAAAGCAGAGTTTATGACACGTTTGATCTCACTCTTGTAGGTAGGTATTGAATGCCAGTTTTGTCATTAGCAATATTGTGAAAATCTCAATGGAATATAGTAAGCCACTGATTTATTGCTTAAAACTGGTACTTACAGTTTTTTTATATTTTCGTCCTTGCTTGCCTTATCCTTCTTTAGCATGTCCAGTTGAGTACGGACTGTCGATTCCTGGTGCATCTTAGTCAGTTCCGTCCTACAGAGAAATAATCAGTACTTATTCTTTTTTATAAATACAAACAATTGCCACGTACTACTTAATTTTAATTATTTATTGTAATTCATTAGTCATATGATTAACCGAAACGATATTTTCATTTTAATGATAAAAATGGCCATTAATTAGCTAACAGGATTTCGAGAGTTACTGAAATGATCAAAGTTACCAATGGACTACCAAAACAATGACTTCAGCAGCTGATATTGCTTACTCCAGCTTTTTAAGACCTGGTTCAAGACTGTCCTTGTGCGCAGATAATTCTTCTATTTCCTTCTTCAGTTCATCAACATTAGTGTTTTTCTCTGCTTCATCACGCTCTTGTTTCTGGAAAAATTAATGCATATTTATTTAAATGAACATTTTGTGAATAAATCATTTAGAAAAGCTATTTAAAAAAAAGGCTAAATGGTTTATTTAAACTCCAGCAATACGGTCACCTTATTTCACTCTGGGAAGTCCCACACTTCCATATGCATATCGATGTGACAAGTCGCAGAACAATAGCTCTGGTGTTTGTTACCTAAGTGTGAGATGGATGAACCCTTTATGTAGGTTGCTTGCTAGACTTGAGTTAAACAGGGCTTACGGCATGTTTGATCTCGCGCTTGATGTCAGAGAGTCGGCAGTTGGAGCCTTGAGCCCGGCTCAGCTTCCTCTGGATCTCCCGTATCTTGCTCTTATTCTCTTTCTGAAACAGAGTAGTGTAGTTCTGCGAAAGATGGCAATTAACATGCATACGAATCACTTTTTTTTAAATTACCGATACAAATTTATATACTGTTTTAGACAAAGCATAAAACACAGGAAATGCCAAATGGGAGCGCCATTTTTGCATGGAATATACCTATATGACCCCCAATAGCCGATGCTTACTTTTTGTGCTGGGAGGGGGGGGGGGGCGGGGTTAAACAAACAAACGAATATAACTATAGAAAATATATCAGAGAATATATTTATTTATCCAAACAATCCTCCACCTTAGAATTCACAGAAATATGGGATCTAAGATAACCATTTTGTTTTAAATGATAAAAATCAACAATGAAAAATAAGACAGACCTGGTGGAATAGTTCTTGAGACTCTCAGAATGTGGCGCTAACGGAAACTTGCCGAGAACCTCTGTTGGTGCTAACAACTTTCCAATGTTGGCTTCCACTAGCCTAGTTTAACCTACTATTCAACCATCCTTGACACGCCAGGAACCCGCACTTGGTGTATAGGACAAACCACATTTAAGTACTCACCATTTGATCTTCTTTCAACCTGATCTCCGTGTTGAGGGATGAGATCTGATTGTTGATTTCGAAGATTTTAGAATTCAGACTGCCTTCCTGTTCCTCTAGTTTATCCTAGCAACCAAACAAAGCCCAAATACCGTTTAGTCATCAGAGGAAAGGCGGTCGAGTTAATTCATGCCTCAGAGGTGCATGCCAACAAAACCTGTCCCCAAGTCATTGTAAATTATAAAATGAACACTGCCCATATGTACTGCTACTGTAACAATTAATAGATTAGGCTGAGTAAGTCATTTACCTTAAAGCTGGATACTGCTACCCATCATCAACACCTGAGTAATAATTCTTATCTCAGTTTATATATTCAACAAAACGTCCCTTTTTCACATAGATTTGGAAATCTATCATTTTATTCATAATGGACTTGGTTTGCAGAGTCCACGAGCTAGGTACAATGACATTTTTGTATTCTTATTTTGTATGTCTAAATTTTGTAAAGACCCTAACAATGAAAGCCAAGTGAGTACCTTCTGTAACTTGCCGTCCTCCCCCAGACGTGCCCGGTGCTCTTTGAGCTTTTCGTTGAATCGGTCCAGATGGGCGTCTGTCAGTGCGCCCGAGAAACCTACAAGCACAAGGCGGAATGACTCCCTCCTTCAACCACCGGCAACCTACAAGCACAAGGCGGAATGACTCCCTCCTTCAACCACCGGCAACCTACAAGCACAAGGCGGAATGACTCCCTCCTTCAACCACCGGCAACCTACAAGCACAAGGTGGAATGACTCCCTCCTTCAACCACCGGCAACCTACAAGCACAAGGTGGAATGACGCCCTCCTTCAACCACCGGCAACCTACAAGCACAAGGTGGAATGACTCCCTCCTTCAACCACCGGCAACCTACAAGCACAAGGTGGAATGATTCCCTCCTTCAACCACCGGCAACCTACAAGCACGAGGCGGAATGACTCCCTCCTTCAACCACCGGCAACCTACAAGCACAAGGTGGAATGACTCCCTCCTTCAACCACCGGCGAGGCGAGCTACCAGTCAGTCTGTACTAGCAATAGATGTTGATTTGGTTTATTGGGGTTTTCATTCCTAGCATCGTCTGAGGCCATATGAAAACGGGATGGTCGAATGAGTTGAGCTCCTGTTTTGGTAGGTCGTGGGATTCGAACCTCCGAACCCATGGGTTTGAACCCTGGTCGAGTCAAATCGAGGACTTGAAAGTCTATATGTCGCTGCCTAGTCTGGCGCTCGGCATTAGGATAGGGCAAGGAGCAGTGGAATGAGGAAGACCAATCGTCCACGATTGAAATTTCCCCTGATTTAACCAAGTAATGTCCCAACAAAACCTACCTGAGAATCCATAGCTATCTGCGACATGACGAATTTTGTTTTCCCTCATCTGAAGCTTTTCTTCGTGACCCTACAGACCAATCGATGTACAGGTCAGCACATTAAACAATGTATTATTGAACTTGGATATGCCATGAAACTTCTAATAAATATCCGGGGCTTTTATTAAGAGTTGTTAATGAAAATTTAATATAATTAACCGCAAAATCGGGACGCGGCTTCTAATAAGCTTTACAAACAAATAATTAATTTTTAAAAGAGGGTGAGGAGCGCCCTGCGTGCAGCCTACACTGCACACACCACGCTGACTGCACCGCACACAAGGCCCCAGAACGCCTGGGGAACGGGCAATGTTTTATTAACTGATTGATTGACTGATGTCGTTAAGATAATACACAAATATGTTTACGGATTTTCGAAAAAGAACAACGCTAATCGTTAAGCAATTAATGATTTCCAATAGGTGAATTAAAATAACTACCTGTCTTCGGCCAGGCTTCTATGTTTAAGGGGGCGCTATACAAACCTTTGCTTCCTGCTCTAGTTTTCCCATCTGCAGAAGAAGCTCGGACTTTGTCTCACTAATCTCGTTAAGCTGAGTCTCCAAGCGACGGTTCTCACTTTCATACTGAAACAAGTGAACCACACAGTGAGTGAGTGAGTGTATGTGTGAGTGAGTGTATGTGTGAGTGAGTGAGTGAGTGTGTGTATGTGTGAGTGAGTTGGTGAGTGAGTCAGTGATGTTACATGTCGCCAACAAACAAAGGCCATTTTCACGGAGAGAAGTGTTTATCATTTTGTCACATCACTTTTTTTTACACAGAAAACTAGATAATGTGCTGGTATTTATTCCAAGGCAATAAAATTAATATAATAATCATATAATTCATTGGGGGTTTGATGCCCTAGCAATATCTGACCATACCAGCCTGGGTACTGACTTCTAGTGCACACTCATGTTGTCTTTACAGTTCTACTCAACTGGAATACCTCAACCTCAGTATCATAACCAATATACGATTCAGGCATATTATCCTGACAATAACCGAAGCAGGATATCACTGCTATTACTACTAGACGAGTGGTGTGAGTCCAACAAAATAACCATCAACACAAGCAAATCAAAAACAGTTCTCTTCTCGCATAAACAAATGCCAGAAAGAAAACTACATTGTAAGCTAGGAAACCAAACATTAGAAAATGTAGACCATTACAAATACCTAGGCCTTGAGTTGGACAGCCAACTAAACTACAACCTATGTATAAACAAAATTATCCAAAAGGTAAACCACAAACTGTGGCTATTTGCAAAGCTAAGAGACTACATGACACAAGTAATGTCAATAAAAATCTTTAAAGGCATGGTGCTCCCCTATTTTGACTATGGAGATGTAAACGACATGGTTGCGAAAAAAGAACTTCTAAAAAAGCTGCAAATACTGCAGAACAGAGCCCTGAAAATCTGCCTCAGAGTAGACAAGCTGCACCCCACCTATGACATACACAAAAGAACCAAAGTAAAATTACTAGAAAATAGGAGAATAATTCATTTGAAAACATTAGCATATAGCTATAGTCAAAACAATATACTCCTTACAAAACCACAACGGGCTACTAGAGCAAACAATGCGCGACTACTAAAGCAGACCAGAAGCCAAATAAAAGCTCATGAGTGAAGCACGCTGGAAATGGCTGCCAAGGAGTGGAATGCCCAAACGGTAAAGGAACGACAAATTCCTGACCTAAACACATACAAAAAATATCTGTGCAAAATAAGGCTAGGAAACCCCCACTAAGCTGCACTGCAAAGGGGCATGTGATATGTCACAGCCCACCAGCGGGACGCCCAATGGAAGGTAACCATGCCAAAAGTAGCCGGATAGCACACCACACAGCTACGTACAAGCCTATGATATGTAAATAGGAGTAGGCTAGTCTAGTATTAAGAGTAGAAAAAACAAAACACATATATGCCAAGAAAATCCCCAAAAAATAACATAGGCTACTAACCAGACCAACCAACTATCTATCTGCTACTGAAATGCAGGCTATCAAATACCTTATCAGCAGCTACTGTGTGATAAGATAACACCAACACTACAGCTGGTCAGCATTGAAAACAAGCCTGAATACCCAGGCTTATATGCTATGGACAGTATAAATACAGCCTCAATAAAAGAAATAAAAAAACCCACAAAAAACTACCTTACTATAATCTCAGCCAAGAACTGCAACGCGTATGCCACAACGACATGCTTGGATGAAACCGTCTGTGGTTGAGGTCAGAGTAGTATCAAAACTATTACTATCTTACTGTGATATTTTGACCAAATATACACCGACACTGACCAGTCCCTCTGCACATCCAATGGTTAAGTGCGGAGTTTAAAGTGTTATATTATAATTGAAGTCTTTTGTTAAATGCCAGAGACTATAAACAAAAATTGCCCATGGCAGCAGTCTAACGCTCCCCTTCTGCCTTCATATTAAACTGGTCTCTGCCATTAACTCTCAATGTATATGGGTAATTATCCAGAACTAGCTGGTAGATTGTAATGATCAACCTAATATATTTAATAGAAAATATGGCATAAACTCAAAACGATTGGATTATACAACTATAAAGGATCACATTAGGACACTAACCTAGTCCGGGCGCGGAGTGCCGAACTGAGGGTGGGTAAGGATTAGAATTAGACATTTATCTGCGAAACCACTGTAATATATATGGTAACCCGCTTAGAAGTTATGAACCAACATTGAAAGTCATACCGTCTTCAATTTCTGCTCACAGTCCATAACTTGGTCAGCAAACTCCGACAAGCTCGTCTCTAGATCCTCAGTACTGTCTGAAACATCATCAATTCTGGTCTTGAAGTTCGGGTTACATCTTAGTAAAAGTCCATAGTTGTCTAAGTGTACAACTGAAGGATCAATCAAGGCATGCCTGTTGGAGTCACGTGGATATGTTGTGTTAGGTCGGCCTATTCAGAGTGAAGGAAGCAGCTTACGTGGCGCATAGAAAGGGGCTAAAGTACCGAATCAAACATACAGAACATGCCGTACGTACTCAGACTGTCTTTGATATTTTGTTTCATGCAAGCATATTAATTAAGCAGTTTAATCCTCTATAATTAATTTACAATGAGTCTGAATATATCATTACCATTAGATAGCAGTGCTCTGTTCATGTATTACTTTAACACTAACAGGGATGAGAACCGTTCAGACTTAAAAAGGTGGGTCATTGCCCAAAAGTCGGGAACTGTCGATCGGTGGTAAATTCTCATCGCTGTACATAGGACTAAAAAGGTGGGTCATTGCCCAAAAGTCGGGAACTGTCGATCGATGGTAAATTCTCATCCCTGTACATAGGACTAAAAAGGTGGGTCATTGCCCAAAAGTCGGGAACTGCCGATCGGTGTTAAATTCTCATCCCTGTACATAGGACTAAAAAGGTGGGTCATTGCCCAAAAGTCGGGAACTGCCGATCGGTGTTAAATTCTCATCCCTGTACATAGGACTAAAAAGGTGGGTCATTGCCCAAAAGTCGGGAACTGCCGATCGGTGTTAAATTCTCATCCCTGTACATAGGACTAAAAAGGTGGGTCATTGCCCAAAAGTCGGGAACTGCCGATCGGTGTTAAATTCTCATCCCTGTACATAGGACTAAAAAGGTGGGTCATTGCCCAAAAGTCGGAAAACCGGCAATCGGAAATTCTCACCCCTGATTTAATTAGGCATTCTTAGTGAATGACTTGGAATTTACACCCTAACATCTAAGGTCCTATCAGGACGGGAACCGACTTGGCAGTGGGCACTCACAGGGGGTTTATTGCTGACAATTGTGGTAATAATTATAAATGGCCAAATGGTCAGAGCCACCCAAATAGTTTGACCAAAATAGCTCTTTGAATCTCCACAGTTTCAAAACAATAAAACCAGATGGGCTAGCCAAATGAGTTGAGCACCCACTTCCAATGTGGCAGATCGTGAAATCTGAAGCCAGCCGGTTTGGCATTGTCAGGGAATTGCGGAAAATTCCCGGAAGTCGGGTTTCATATATATATACACTTATAGCTACAGAAAAAATCCCGGAAATCCGCGAAATCGCGGAGATCTTTCATCCCTGATTACACTACTAGGATAGGGCAATGAGCGGTGGAATAAGGAAAATCAATTGTCCACGATTGAAATTTTACCCGCTTAATGAACGAAAGTCACAAAAGATAAAATAAAATAAAGCACAGTGCTGGTACCTGGCAGCTCCTCCGCAATGCTGTCTCGCAGCTCATTCATGCCTCTTTCCATTTCATTCCGCTCACTCTTCATTTTTTCTGTAACAAGAAGTCATTGAATTAGAGGATATAATGCATTTCTGTTAAGCATTATTAACAGCTTAGTACTTGGGTGTCACGTAATGGTTTCGTTGTTGGGTGTCACGTAATACTTGAACTCAAGCCTGTACTTTGTTCATGCACATCGGGTTTTTTGTCAGTACACTAGAACTACAAGTAAGCAGTAACGATCCACAGGTACTATTGAGTCTTTGTTATTGAAAACAATAGGTATCAAACAATTCATAGCGAAGTATTGACTTAATTCTTACCGACTTCTGTGTGTAGTTTGCGCATGTCCGATGCAGATTCCTCTATTTTTAGAAGTTTCTCCTGCAAATAGTTATATAAGAAACTAAACTACAAATAAAGTAAATGATTATTTCTTTGTGGATGGTCTTTTCCTTTCTTGTAACTTGTATCTTCAATGCAATTACGATTTAAAAAATAAATTGCCGTATAAGAATTATGACAGTGTATTTTCTCAAAAGTAACTTTTTTTCAGGTTAACGTTGGTACTTTTCATGTAACAACTTACCCCAAGATGGTAGGATACTTTAAGTAAGAACTAACAGCGTTGGTGATCTGGTTATATGAGTGTAACACTCTTAGCTGACAAGCTTATTTCAAACCCAACTTGAAAGTTTTCGTATTGGTTATGTTTCAAAGTTCATACTTAATAAGACAATTTCCGTGAGCGGCTTTTGAATAGTTTCCTTGGTAAGGATTAAAGTGAAACAATAATGAGCTAAATTGTATTAATTCTTAATTCAATAACACAACTCAAGTGACTGTAACTTTCTATCTTCATGTGTCAGGATGAAAAATCTGTGGTTAAATGCGAAACCTTCTTTAAGGTTATAACGAGTGATATCAGTAACTATGGCAAACACATGGGTGGTCTGCCTCTCATGTAAATTCTTTGTCTTAACTTCTAGTACAGCATAGCTAATTTACTTACGTTAATGGGGGCCAGCTTATCATCTATCTCCTTTGTGGACAGCGCACAAGCCTCATACTTAGTCATTGCTTGATTGAGGTCACCTTTAATCTTTAAATAACAATTTATTCAATTAATTCAGACATCAATAGGCACTGTCTAACATGACTGAAAAGAAACGGTACACTATTAACAGAGCAACAGTCATGCAAGAAAGATGTATTTCGAAGAATGAATTGATAGAAAGATATATTTCGAGGAATGAATTGATATTATTAATACAGAAGGAAACAAAAGCCTAGTAAACGAATTCAGATGACTTATTAAATGTGCACATTATGTTGATAATCCATTACAATGTCCAGTCTGCTGAAACTGATGCTAGACTGGTCAGCCAGGTGTCACCTTTTGGTATTCTGGTTATCTGGGCTGTGGAGTCCTCTGTGGCAGAGTGGTTAGAGTGTCTGACTTTTTTCTAGGTCGATGCCTGATCTGAGGGTCGGCGGTTCGATTCCCACCGCTGTGTATAACTTACAGCGTCATCAAAGGCTGGTTGCTCTCATACCATGTCTATGTGGTGTGGGAGGTTAAAAATCCCTTGGGTCGGTAAAAGTGTAGGCTCGGGCTTTCTATCGACAAACTGGCCACAGCAGGAGCATCCACATCGCGGCCCTTGGAATCAGCTATTTGATTGCAAATCCTGCTACCACCATCCACCACCGAGAGCACGTCCCACGACTGCTCGAAAATCCCTTGAGATAACTGGTGCAAGGACACGATGAAGAAAAAATTCTGGTTATTTGTTCAAATACATTAAATTTTGTCTTACTTTAAAAAAAACTGAAAATGGCTGAAGTTTGAAGGCTAAAACAATTTAATAATTCTATATCACCCTAGTACAGTTTGAAACCTCGACCCTTGGAATGTGCATCGACCTCAATCCTCTAACGCCATATCGAGCAATGTGTTGATAATCAGATGGTTTCGAATTTTTGCCATATTTTTTTTAATAACTAGATTAGGTTGATTGTTATCATTTACCTCACTTTTGTTTAGAGTAAGTTTAATTAAAAATGATTAACTTTGAAGATGCCAAATAGTTTTGGTGTGCACATGAAAATGCTGGAAAGCAGTCTTGTATGACTTGTAGCAGTGGCATGTCCAAGTTGGATATGCAGCACGAAATGTAGGAACTGGACGCGGTGGGCGATTCGGTAGAGCGTAGGCTTTCCGTGTGGAAAATCGGGAGTTCGATTCCCGGTCGAGTCAAACCAATGACTTACAAAATGTATACTTGTCGCTACCTAGCCTGGCGTTTGGTATTAATAGGATAGGTCAAGGACTGGTTATCTCAGTATCATGATAATGTGACTGAGTAGGAAATCAGGTCATGGTGCCAGTGGGGCAATACTGTAAAGTCGCTATGAATGTGCACTGTCACAAGTTGGTACCCGTCCTGATTTGACCGTAGATTTTGCCAGGACGTCACTCTCCCCACCCTCAAGCAAAATATAATTAAAGGTAGGAAAGTGATTTGGCTTAGAATATGTTATAAATTCATCGGATTGTATCGGCTGATGTCGACGAGAGAAGGGATGTACCAACACTGGAGATCTATGGAATGTCCTTATCAGATATAACCACAATGACATACACTGATGTACAGTATTAACATCAATTTGTTCAAACGTGTCCTTCTGAATACAGCCTGCCGCCCAGCCTCTTCAGACGTTACTCTTGCTTCTTACTTCCGGTATTTCAACCGCATTCAACATATTTTGCTTGGCTCTATATGTATTTTTTTTTGTATTTAAAAACAAAACAAAAATGAAACAAGAGAACATATATTACCTGTTGCGCCTTATCCTTGTTCTGCTTTAAGTATTTTATTTCCAACTGATCTTCCTTGATTTTAATTGTCTAGAAATACAAAATAAAAATTATTATTTATTTTGTACTTTCCAAAAGATAATACAATAGAATTCGTTCTAAATGGTGTTGAGTTCCATGGCTAGTCGCAGGTTACGTAGCAGAAAATAGATTGATTCTTTTGATGGTTAGTCGCCAGAATGCAGAACACTCAGACTATTCTTATTCAATTAGCGTTATTAAAGAGTAGTTACTACCACACTAGGCTATATCTTAAATGGATCACATTTGCTATCCTTCAAATCAGTAACTATTATGAGTATTTAAGATTTGCCTACCATTTCCTTTCGCACCTTGAGAATACTATCTAGTGCCTTCACGTAACGTGTTGATGCAAATATGTCATCAAACTTGGCCTTTAGTGCTTTGCCTTCGCTTAAAGGCCTGAAAACAAACCAACAAGTCGGGTAGAGACATATATGAGTTAACATGTCCGTAGGTAAAATAGCTTACACATTCTGTCGTCGGACAGCAGCAGACGGCGCTATGACTGGACAACCAATACAAATATATTATGGGATATATTTAAACTTGCAGCAGTAATGGGCTTTAATTACTTCTATTGTAGCAAAGCCTACCCTTGCTAATGAATATTATATAAAGATATGGCATCATTCCATTTATAAGCTTATAAAGTTCGGCTGTCGTGTTTACTCTCATCTATGACTGTCGTGTTTATTATAATCTGGGCCCGTTGCCTCGTCTTTATTCTCACCAGGTGGAGTCCTCCTGGTGGCAAAAGATTACGTTTTCCAGTACTGGCTTCCCAACTCCCAAGAGCGACACCATCTGAAGAGTTGAAAATTAGCTGTACATATTCATTAAATGTCTAAATGTGAACATTCGCTACGGTGATACAAATAGAAGCTCCCTAGTCCATGTCACCGTTTTTTATAGCTTCGTTGGTTGTTCTTTTCTTGTTTTATGTATGGGGAGGGGGGCGTTTGATATGACAAATTACATGTGAATAGAAATAGAATCTTGTCGACTGAATCAGAATTGCAAAACCCTTGAAACTATTTAATAAAAGTTTGATAAGCCGAAAATAGTTCTTGAGAAAAGAAACATATATCGACACCGTCTCAGGGGTCAACAGATGCATAAAACATGTTTTCGTAAAGTGATTTTTCTTCTTTTTGGGTGAGTGGGGGAGCGTTAAGAAAAAAGAAATTGCAAAGTCACAAATGACTTCTTTGAAATACTTAATGGATAATAGGAACTCCGCCCTTCTCATACCATACGAAAATTAGTAATTGAATGTTGTTTGGATACACATGTAATTAACTAAACAAGTAATGGGTATCATTCAAATTTCACACCCAAGTCAAGTGTCATTTTAGAGCGTGATCCCATCTTTTCCATACGAAGTGCCACATGCGGATACACTAGGCAAGGCAGCGTGTTTTTGTAAATTGCATATGTTTAATGGTGTGTTGGCTTTGATTAAATCACTCAAATTAAATCACAGGGCAAATTAATTCTCGTTCTGACCCCTCTTTGAAAATTAGGACAAGTAAAAATGTAGGCTTTGGAAAAGACGCAAACGACTAATTACTACAACCAAACAGGTTATTTCTATATGGGTAGGGGTGGGTTATCTGATTAAACCATTGACTTGTTACCAAGGTCTAAAGCACTTGCCCTCGTTCCTGGTTTTGTTTGTTGGGGTTTTACGTCCTAATACCGATATTACACAGATCAAAGACGCTGACTGAGTGAGTGTAGAACAGTTGACATGCACCTACCTCCCGGTCTAAATCGCTGCACCGTGATGACACACTTTCTGTCTCCCCATCCGCCCGCTGCATCGAAATCGTCCCGTCCAGGGTCGTCATCTTTACCGTTTTCGTCTAGTTGAAAAATTAGTTATGAACACAATCGTCGTCACAAACCACATGTAAAATTCTCCGATTAAGTATATATTGAGTATCGAGATGGCTCAATAAGAAACAGTACTCCCTTTATAATGCTCACTCCGGGGGAGGGAAGCAGTGCCCCTTTAAGCAGAATCCCTCCCCCTTATCTCACCCAGCCACACTGTATCTGTCATGTTAGGTAATCCCCCGATGGCTAGGTGGTGGCCAGAGCTGGGTGGGAGGGGGGTGAGTCCTTAAAGCAGCCAATGGTGAACTATGTTAGGGAGAGATCATGCGGGAGAGGAGTGACTGGTGTGCATGAGTGCAATAGCCAATGAGAAGGTCTCTTACATCCACTCTTGTATGTATCTGAAAACAATATATAAGTGAATATAACTAAGCAACCGGCCTCTTATCTATCTACACTTCTGCTGGTGCTGAACTCGGATCGTGTGTTATGTCGTGTGTCATATCTACTATGGGGTAAGCTCTAGCATGTAATTTATCTAATACAGATATGAAAAGGGGGAACTTTGAATCGTACGCCTTATGCAGGATATTACACCTTATGCAGGATATTAGGGCAGTTTAGCCTTGTTGAGCAGTACAGCTAATAACATGAGTGAACATAATGAAAGTAACCATAACCTATGTGTACCGCGTAACTGGATCGGCCATCAATAGCATTTAAACGCCCGCATATATAGAATGCAGGGACCAGCAAATACGGGATTTCATACTCATACAACACAAGGCACGCCTAATGTAAAAGCAACCATACAACCACAACGCACTAAAAAGTACCAATTTCAAGGCACGTTTTTTTTTTGGGGGGTAAAGTATTTATTCATCTGAATATGACATTTGTCAGCGCCGGACGACTGGTCTTCCGGCCATCTTACTATTGGAATTGACATTCTAAATAATCTAAGTTTGATTAGTGCTGTATTAGTCACAGCACCGATCATGTAGAATTAAGGGAGTGGCTCCTGCTGTATAATGTACAGCACCAGTCACGGTTTTAAGCCATCTTTATCAACACATGTCCGACATAAGTTACACTGGTTTTACCTATCTTTGACTTTTTAGGGTTCAGATGCAGGTCTACTGTGCGGGCTCGTTCCAAACCAGTCTCTAAATCTTTTGTTGTGCTGCTCAATCGAATTGCCAAAGATCAAAATATCATCCGCTATGATTTCAACCCCTTCGAGATCCCTGAATATCTCATTCATTTCTTGGATGAAGATATCCCCCCACAGTTTTAATACCAAAAGGCAGTCGGGTATACCGGTATCGGCCCCAAGGGGTATTGAAAGTACAGAGGTGTGAACTGGGTTCATCCAACTCCTGTGCGTATTTAAAAGGTGCAGAAGCAGTTCTACTGCTGCTGGTGGGGGTGTTTTAAAAATCGGTAGTGTATTTTGTCTGGACCTATTGCAGTGTCTTGCGACCTATTTAAAGCATGCTTTAATTCATCTATTGTTAAGAAACTATTGTAGTGCTCAGTGTCATTAGATTTGAAATTGATAGAATGTCGCTCCAGGCGCAACTTCATCTGCGCAAACGCCGGAAGGCAGTTTTGCACAGAAGAGTTCTGGGAAAAAGTACTGCCAAGAAGGATGGCTATGTCGGTTACGGAAGTTAAAAGAATATTATTGTGTTTTAGGTGTTGGACCGATGATCCAGCATATTTTAGTTTTATTTTCCAGATCATGGTCCTTACTATTGAAACTGGGGTGCGAGTGGTTATGCCAGAGACATATTGTCTCCAACACAGCCTCCTCACCTCCTTAATAAGTCAGTGAGCCCAAGCACATAGAATTTTAAAGCGAACATGGTTCTTGGTGGTAGGCCGCCAAAATAAAGCATGTTGCACTTTTTTTCCGCTCATTGATAGCTTTCTAACTAGTTGCATTAAACCAAGGATTTGTTGTATGTTTTGGAAATGCCGAGGTCTTAGGAATGGTTTCCTCTGCAATCGATCCCAAGATCTCTGTGAATGTTTTCATTGCAACAGGATCATTGCGGGCTACTCCCGCAAACCTCTCACAGGTGAGTGACTGGAACAGTGACCAGTCGGCTTTGTTCAGCCGCCAGCTCGGTTCCTTCCGGTTCCGAGCTGGTCCCTTAGTCGTAACCACGATAGGGAAATGGTCACTTCCACAAAGGTTGTTCCATACTCTTCATGAGTAGTCCAGTCCTGGTTGTAAAATAGTGAGGTCGATTGCAGAGGAGGTCCCATACCCAGGATGAACATAAGTACGGGACCCATCATTCAGAAAGCTTAAAGCACGATTGCTTAGGAAATTCTCAACTCTCCCGCCCTTGCTGTTTGTGTTTGCACTACCCCACATGGGGTTGTGTACATTGAAGTCCCCCATTAAAATGTAGGGGGGAGGCAACTGATCCGCCAAAGTTTCTAAATCTTGTGTTGAAAATATGGAGTTTGGGGGGATATATATGGAGCATATTGTAATGGTTTTATCCAGACTAATTCAAAAGGCTATTACTTGAAAAGTTGTATTTGAGGTGATGGGGGTGTGTATCATGTCTTCACACACCAGAATGGATGAGCCACCAGTTCCATTGAAGAAGAGATGCCCCACAATCAAGGTGGTGGATTGACGGGTGATTTCCCCTCATTTTCACTTTGGGGGGCTTCTTCGTCTAAGGGGTAAAACTTATTTTGAGGGAGATAGATCCCTTCTGCCTTCGGGAGCAGCTCTCCTTTGTTTTTGTGCCGGTGCCTTTTCGGTCACCGGCATTAGTTTTTTTTTTTAAGCTTTGTTTTTATGTCTTTCTTAGACAGACTCGGACTCGGATCAGTTTGGACAGTGGTTGTCTTCATCAAAGAAACCACGCTCTGGAAACCAGAAGGACTGCACTTTGGTTGATCCAAGTTCAACCATGTGCAGTCGGTCTGACATTCGATTGTCCTGGTGAGGCTTTGATCGCAGAGTCCTAGGAGCTGGAGGGGATGGACCCCTCAACCAATTCCCTAGCCTCTGGGTAGCTGATGTTGTTTTGAGTTTTCACCCTTTGTACAGCTTTTTCTTTTTTTCACACAGGACAATCTTTCGATATGGCCATGTGGGCACCTTGACAGTTAACACATTTAACTGTGTTTTTGCAGTCTGCATTCTCAGGCCCTTTCTGACCACATCGGAGACAGGTCTGCTCACTGGAGCAGTTGTCTCTGCCATGACCATACTTCTGGCATTGGAAACATCGGAGTGGATTTGGAGGAATGATATTTCCTTCTTTTTTATCATCGTTATTCTTCTGACATTTAACACGCCTCGAGGTTTTAGTTCAGAGGTGATTTCAACCTCATCAATGCCCTGGAGATGTCTAGTACGGATTACTCCTTTACTAGAGTTCAGGGATCGATGAGGCGAGGCCTTCATGCCAACACCTGCCAGTGTTTTGCAACGCAGCAGGTTATCAGTATGGGCCTTCTTACCACACTGCACAAGAATCTGTCCAGAACATAATTTCTTTACCGAAGTCACCATGCCTGCTATCCCCAGAATGCCTTTGTCAATGGCAAATGGGGACAGCTTGCCTAGAGGCTGGGATGGATCTGTTGCTTCAAAGGACAACAAATCTAACCCACTCATTATTAGCAGGTTCCTGGTCCGAATCTAAGTCTGTCATCGGTCGTTTTTTTTGTTTGAAGCCATATTATATGAATTAAATTTGTCACCCTTGCTCCACACCCAACATGGAGCCCCACATGGGGGTGTGCAGAGCTGCGGATACCCGGCAGTTACATACCAGGGATACAAGGGTGATATACTCAAGCAATGATCTACCAAAAAGGAAGATCATTACCAGATTGACCTTAGCCACCGCCTTCTCGGAGTAGTGAAAAATGAAAATAAATGGGATTTATGTATATATATATATATATATGTATAAATACGAGTTTGTAGATAATTATATTCTTCATAGTAGGAGTAGGGGCTTGGCGTGACCAGCCGATTGATTGGACCGGGCCAGTCCAACCCCTCATCCAGGTGAAGTCGGGGCCAAAGTGCAGTATTGGTCGACAGGAAGCCGCAGCTCCCTGAAGACCTCATGCACCAGTATCCCTTCCTCCACCGACATGGGCCATGACTCACGGCAAATGAGTCGCCCCATTTGTCGCCTTCTACGATCTGCAAGGGGGTGCAAGGGAACTATTCTACCCAGGTTCCCCACAGGGGTCTACTAAAAGGAAGCAGCCATCCCGTCTGATATATGAAGAGTCGCTTCACTCTGTGCTGCCGAATAAGTAGAGCACGATCTAACAGATGTTTATTTATCATCCAGTGGACCTATTAATGATGAACAAGTCCACACAATTTTGTCTCCCAATGCAGAAATAAAAGCTCTTCAGCTCAATGTTACCTATTCTTTATTTATTTATCTCGGTTGGTAAATCTTTTTTTTCTCCATTTATATCTTGCCGAAGCACTAGTCTTCCGACCATAAGTGTTACAGTTACATAGTCTATATAGAAAATAAAAGTGCGAAGTAAATTCTGAAATTAAAGTTTTCACAATGGAATGAATATGAGGTATACCAAATCATCTTATATTACATGCAATGTTTTGGCTGTAAATGTTATGTTATGTGTATATATGTATTTACACACAAACATTTACATGATTTATGTAGTAAATTAAATCGACTGTAAGTGTTACATGTATATATAGGTAATCTTAAGGGTACTATCATAAAAAGCATTCCATCACATCTCCACTATTATACCCCATCCCAACTCCACTCAAGTGTCCAAGATGAGGGCTCATAAGTCTGAATTACTCATGTGCATTATGCATTGTACACTATATACTTGCATGTATTCTATATCTCTAGGATGCCACGACCTTTGTAACTCTTGTATGATCTATCACCCTTTATTATCTTTATAAATAATCATTTCAATGACATATCTGTATGCATCCCATGTAATTTCCTAACTTATGGTTTATCTTGATGTTACTTTTAAGTTGCCAAATTGCTTTAGATACTTATTGTTAGTATAGAAAGATGTATTTGGGTGTACAGACAGGAAAATTACTTCCTTGGGGGACCACCAAAGCACCATACCATATATTATGGTAAAATTCAATTCAAATACTCATTTCGTCCACCAAGAAAATTAAGAGGAAAAATGGGCTCGATACCACCATAAAACAGCACTGAAGCCATCGATGACAAACCGAGACACAAGCGTACCTGCTGCAGAGCCTGGATAGAACGCGTTACGGTGCAGACCTTCCTCGTAGTGTTCTTGAACTTGAGCCGCACCTGAGCTTTCACCATGCTTTCGTGTGCGATCTAGAAATGATACATACATGTACTCAGTATCAGCGTTGGGCAAGACATTCAGCATATTTGCCATTTTTGTAATGAACACAATTTCTGAGGTGCTGAGATTAAAAGTCCAGTCTCAGTTTGTTTTTCTGTTGGTGTTTTACAACCTAGCAACATCTCCTGTCATATCACCGGATACGGTGGCCGAAACGGTAGAGCAGAGGCTTCCAGTGCGGGAGATCGGGAGTTTGATTCCCGTCAAGTCAAACCAATGACTTATAAATTGATACTAGCTCTTGGCAGTAATAGGTTAGGACAAGGACTGGTTAGCTCAGTATAAGGATAAAGTGACTGTGTGGGATATTGTGTCATGGTGGAGGGAGCCTGGTCTCCCAGTGCTGGAGCACTATAAAAGTCACCATCAGTGCACACTGTCACAAGTCGGTACCCGTTCTGATATGATCATAGATGTTGCTAGGACGTAAAACCCAAACAAACAAACTGTCCTATCAGGACGGCATGTCCAGTCTCCAACTTGTTTGCAAATTTTTGTTGTTAATTGCACAATTAACCCGGTCCGACGGTACCTGTGTGAATTGATATCTTTTACTTGATCAATTTAACTACTAGTTGCATTGGCCAGGGAGTGACTTACCAATGAAGTATTTGCTCAAACTAGATGATTTCTAGCTACTGATTTGCTTGGGGAACACATACTAATGGTGTTATACCGTTAATCATAAAGCTTACCATTAAACAATACCACCATTAGAGAAGTTTTTGTTATAGTGCTGCCCCACTGGGAAACTAGGTAACTCAAGACTTCCCAATTAGTCACATTATCCGGATACTGAGCTGACCAGTCCTGGCACTGTCCCAGTAATGCCGAGCGCCAGACAAGTATACATTTTCCAAGTCAATGGTTTGACTCAACCAGGATTCAAACTCCCGACCTTACAGGGAAGCCAGTACTGTACCAATTCAACCACCGCGTCCGGTCATTCGAGAAGAAAAGTTCACCAGATACATTACGGTTTTCGAAAACCTAGTAGTACTACTAGTACTAGTAGTACTATGGGCCCTGCACATACCTTTGGGTCGTGAATGAAGGTGGATTGTAATTTGCCCCCCGCCGGCAGGCTTCCCGTGGTGATGTACTTGAGACACTCAATAATGGTCTAGTTAAAAACAGAATTACAAATAATAAATACATCATGCGGATAAATTGATAATCACTTTAAAATGAAACATGAAACTACGTGGCAATAAAGGTCCTCGGATATATATAGTCATATGAATGGGGTCATGCTCCAAATAATTAAATTGGCGTCTTTCCAAATGATAGTGCGTGGAGCATGTTGGCCAAGGCTAAAATGGGTAATTGCAAATGAGGCAAGTCTATTTTTAGCCTTCCTCGTGCACTGCTGCTCTGCTTTCTTCATTCTGCCCCTGTGTCCCTTCCTGCATGCCTCGCTTCCCCTGCCTTCAACAACACCAGACATGCCGCCAATACGGAAGCGGGGGGCCACCCCACACTGGCACAGCGACACCAGCGATTCAGGCAGACTCACTCGTCATGCCGCTTATCGGCCAACCAGGACTCCTCGGGCTTCTCCCCAGATAAGGCCTCGGGCCTCCCGTCACCGACCTCGTCCTCCCATACGGAAACGGACGGTGACATCAAAAGGCTCAGGAAGGAGAATAGGCGCCTCAATACGGAATTAGACTCTAGTACCCTGTGCTACCCCCCTGTGACCCCGGTACTCGTTTAGTGCACACCATCCACCCTTCCCCATCCATTTCTGTCACCAGTCCGCTCTCACTGCCAACGCCACCACTCCCCCTCCCCCCACCTGACGGCGATCTCTCGACTTCCCTTGACACTTCGGCTGGCCCACCATCGCTATAACTGTGCCCGCCCCTCCCCCCCTCCCCCAGTCACGCCCTCCCCGCCCCCTGCCTCCCACCTCACCAAGACGAACTACTCGTTGAAGCTGCTCCCGGTCTGCAAACGCTTAAAGGTTCGGCTCTGTTACCACACACTTTTATCACTAGAGGGGATCAGTTCAAGAAGATTTCCTATAGTGAAGCAACCTGGGCTGAATACTTCACTGCCATCCGACAGATAGCCACCCACCGAGCATTCCCTGGCGCTTGGTGGCCCCCTTTGCTTGAGCACGAGGAAGAACTCTCTACAATGGCTGTCACTTGGGACTGGTCGACCTGTTGTAGGTGGTCGGAGCGCGTCTATCAGATGGTCGCCGACAGTCACCTGAGACACGGTTGGTTAGACCCCGAAGCCAATCAGGATGTTAAGCATGATGTCTGCGCTCAAGCCAACAGGGCAGCTTCAGCTCACCCCGTCTACACCGCAGCTGAGTCACGTATACCGGTGGCCGCCTCTGTGCCCTCCACCCTGAACCCAGCCCCCTTCCAATTAACACCCGTTACGACTACAATAAGGACGCAAATGGCAAAGCGTGCTTTAATTGCCGGCCCTGTGGTTTCACTGCCTCGCACAGCACGCTACCCGAGAGATATCTTCATATCTGCGCCTACCGTTTCAGGCGGTCTCTCCCACATAAGGACCAGGACTGCCTAAAAAAACGGAAGTCTCTCGATAAGAAGGCAACTAATCCGGCCCCTTCCCCAGCTTAAGTTTGCTTCCCGTAATCTCTACCCCCATTTCCCTCCCACCCCCCACGCATCTATGTCTAGACCCAGTGCAAGATGGCATTCCAGTCACGCCCCGTGATCATTGTGGCATGCCCACCCATCCACCCGCCACACCGGTGCATGCACCCCCCGCTGCCGACAACCCACACGCTAACAGCCGGCCTGCAGGCGACATGTGACGGAATTCCCACACCCCCCTCCCAACCTCCACCCTACACCTCCAACCCCCGGCTCACTCAACATTGTCTTCGATTGGTTTGACACTTCTGCCGATGTTGCTCTTTCTCTCCCACCTGACTGCCTCCCCCGTAGGTTCTGCCCTTCCCCCTCCCCCCACTCATTCAGTCCCTCCTTAGCCACATTCTGGCCCTGCCCTAGAGCGCCTCTCTGGCAAGACTTCCAACAGTACCTAACGATCTTTGAAGCGGTTTGTGCGACTGCCCTTCCTAATTACCTCCAGACCCGTATGCCAGTACCCTCCAGCCTCAACATCCCGGTATGGAGGGCCATCCTCACTGACTATCCTGACCAGCTTCTAATAGAGCACCTAGAGTTTGGTTGCCCCCTGGACTACACTGCCTCTTCCCCACCCACCACTACACCTACTAATCACTCACCTGCAGCAGATCTAGATTCACACATTAATGCGTTCATTAGGTTAAGGTCAGAGCAATTATCGGCCCTTTCCTAGAACCGCCCTTCATCCATTGGTTTCAAGTAAGCCCGATGATGACCAGGCCCAAGAAGAATTTGCAGGCAAAAAGGGTAATAATAGATCTCATGGACGAATTGATGTTGAACTACAGAGGAGGATGGCCAAGGCTAGCACATCTTTCGGCCGACTACGCCAGAGACTCTGGAACAACCACCATGTGTCCATTCGGGTCAAAGGCAAGATCTACCGTGCAATGGTGCTATCCACCCTACTATACGGAGCCGAGGCCTGGACAGTGTACAGACGACAGGTGAAAAAGCTGCATTCCTTCATCATGCGACATCTGTGTTCAATCATGAGGCTAACCTGGAAGGACAAAGTGACAAATAAGGAACTACTCGACGGGGCTGCCCTCTATGGAAGATCTTCTGATCAAAAAGAATCTCCGGTGGAATGGACACCTCATGAGGATGTCATCAGACAGGCTACCAAAGCAGATCCTCTATTCTCAACTGTCTTCTGGTTACAGAAAGAGAGGGTGCCCTCGTCTCCGGTTCAAGGATACCATCAAGAGAAACCTGAAGCTGAGAGACATTAAGACCGACTCATGGATGCACCTCTCACAGCAGAGAGCTAAATGGAGAGCGGCACTCAAGTAATGAAAGCAGTCTTTGTCGCATCGCATCGCGACCGACAGCATGATGATGATGATGATGATGATGAATAGATCTCAGCTTTCCCCCCAGTAAAGGGGTGAACGCAGGCATTATTAAGGGCTTTTACCTTGGCACCCCATTCAATTTCACCCTCCCCTCTGTGACTACACTTACTGATCGCCTCACACTTCTTGGTAATAATGCTGCTCTGGTCAGCTGGCCTGGCCTGCGCATACTGAAAACTGTGAGTCTGTCCGTTATCGGTCCCGTTGCTTGGCATCGCACTGAATGATAGTTTCTTTATCGATATTGCCCCTCCCTTTGGCTGCCAAACATCTGCTTTGGCATGTGCGAGGACTACAAGGGCCCTTGTCTGGCTCCTGCGGAAGGAGGGTTTCTTTAGTCTATGCTACCTAGATGACTTTGTCGGCCTTGAATCCTCCCACGCTCGAGTCCTCCAGGCTTACAAGAGATTCCACGAGCTGGTCTACACACTAGGCTTGGACTTAGCACAAGAGAAGTTCTTTCCCCCCACTACCTCACTAATTTGGCTGGGTTTCTCAATTGATACAGTCGAGATGACAGTATCTCTCCCACATGGTGTTCTCTGTGGCGGCGTGGTTAGAATATCTGACTTTTTTCTAGGTCAGACTCCTAATCTGAAGGACCCCTACGGACAAAACGTCCAGGGGGTCATCGATCTCCAAAAACTTAACGTCAAATAGATATCGGGTGCTGGCTGATATTGAGATGCCTGAGACTGCGGAAACCTGCAGTCGAAGTCTCTCCCTCAAACCAAAGGCGAGGGGGAGAACACCTGACACTGCTCCAAAATGACAGTCACAGGTGCATCTCTTATTCAATGGAACTGCTGAGGTTTTAGGAGCAACATCGAAGATTTGTCTCTTCTTTGTTGCAACCTCAATCCACTTGCTGTTTGCCTAAAAGAAACTTATATAAAAGCTTCTGAGAGTTGTAGTTTTAAAGGCTACACCATTCATAACAAGCATGCACCAGATGGAGACCGAGCCGCTGGCGGCTCCTCCATCTTGGTCAGACGTGATGTGGTATGTACGCCAGTGGCGTTATACACGACACTACAGGCTGTATCTGTTCGTCTGACGCTGCATAAGACTGTAACTCTCTGTTCCATTTACATTCCTCCGAGCTCCGTTCTCACGTTACAAGAATTGGACGCCCTTGTGGACCAGTTACCGTTCCCATATTTACTTATGGGTGACTTTAACGGCCACAACCCATTATTGGGGGGGGAGGGGGGGGGACAATAGGAATGCTAAAGGCAAGAGAATTGAGGACCTTGTGGCCGGTCATGCTCTGTGTGTATTGAACGATGGTTCATACACATATTTGCATCCCGGCTATGGAACATACTCTGCCATCGATCTCAGCATTGTAGAACCAGAACTGGCGCTGGACTTTTCGTGGAGGGTCTGGGACGACCTCAGCGGGAGCGTCCACTTCTTATTCTTAATTGGGGAGGGGCATCTCCCGTAGAGCAAGAGAGGAGCTGGCGGCTTTGTAAAGCCGACTGGCCCACCTTCCAGACCCTATGTCGCGAGGAGTTCACTCCAGACATCAGTGACATCGATGCCTTCACTGAGATGCTGAGATGGATCGCAGAGAAACCTGTTCCGAAGACCTCGTCAACTCACAAGCGTTTGACGCCTCCATGGTTAGATGACGGCTGTAGGAGGGCTATTAAGGAACGAAAGAAAGCTCAGCGTAAATTCCACAGGAGACCGACTGCTTAAAATCTGGCGCTCTTTAGAATTCTGCGCACTCGCAGAACAATCAAAGAAGCACGGAGGCAGCGTTGGAGACAATTTGTTTCTAGCATCACCATGCACACGCCATTGGGCAAAGTGTGGACAATGATAAGGAGAATCAAACGAAGGGGAGATGATTCTTCTGTAGTCCAGCACTTGAAACACAACGGCACCATTCTCACATCACTCGACGAAATAAGTGAAGAATTGGCTCGCACCGTTGCTTGAAACTCGTCTTTGGCAAACTGCCTCCCAGGCTTTCGGGCCATCAAGGGCTTTTCCTGCTATGGCGAGGAGCACTACAACTCCCCATTCAGTATGGGTGAGTTGAGGTGTTCTTTGGAAAGCTCGCATGACACAGCAGTTGGACCTGATGGAATTCATTATCAATTTTTGAAACATCTCCCTGAACCTGCGCTGAGACTGTTGCTTCAACTCTTCAACAACATCTGGGAGTCGGGTGTCGTCCCCACCTCTTGGCGGGAGGCGACAGTAATACCGATTCCCAAACCTGGTAAAGACCAGAGTGAAGCCAACAACTATCGTCCCATAGCCCTCACAAGCTGCATCTGTAAAACCATGGAGCGCATGGTAAACAACCGCCTCGTCTGGCTACTGGAGTCAGGACACCACCTGTCCAACCTTCAATGTGGCTTCAGACGGGGCCGCAGCACCCTCGACCATTTGGTGCGCATGGAGACCTTCATAAGAGATGCTTTCCTTAAGAAGGAGCACGTTGTGGCTGTCTTTTTCGACCTCGAAAAAGCCTATGACACAACGTGGCAGCATGGCATCATGGAGGATCTTCATGCGATTGGCCTTCGTGGCCACTTGCCAATTTTCATCAGGAACTTTCTAGCCTTCAGGCATTTCAAGACTACCTATTCCAGCCTACACTCACAGGAACTAGGAGTACCTCAAGGCAGCATACTGGCCGTGACCCTTTTTGGGGTCAAGGTCAATGGTATTGCTGCTGCTGTAAAGCGGTGGGTCTCCTGTAGTCTTTTCGTGGACGACTTTGTTTTTATATTACAGCGTGCTAACATGAATGTCATAGAGAGACAGCTACAACTAAGCATAAATTGGATCCATCAATGGTCAGTTCTGAACGGTTTCAAATTTTTCAAGACCAAAACAGTCTGCATGCAGTTCTGCCTGCTGCGTAGAATGCATGCGGAACCGGAGCTGACCCTGGATGGGGATCCCATTAAAGTCGTTGAGAAAACCAAATTTATGGGCCTCATTCTCGGCGCAAAACTGTCTTTCGTGCCACATATAAAGTACCTGAAAACAAGATGCCTGAAAGCGCTAGATATTCTAAGGGTGCTGTCCAGCTCAGAGTGGGGAGCGGACAGAGATGTTCTGCTCTCCGTGTACAGAACCTTGGTTCGGTCACAAATGGATTACGGCAACATAGTATACGCTTCTGCAAGGAAATCATATATTGGGCTCCTAGACACGATCCACCACCAGGGACTGCGCCTGGCCCTTGGGGCCTTCCGCACCTCACCGGTTCAGAGCCTCTACGTCGAAGCCAATGAACCATCACTTAACAACAGGAGAATCAAACTGGCCATGCAATATGTAGTCAAGATAAAAACTAATGCATTGAATCCTGCACACAATTGTCTATTCGAGCAACATGACGAATCAGGTATGAAGCCAGGCCGAATTACATCCGGCCACTGAGGCTCCGAATGAAACCTCATTTGGAGGCCTTGGGCGTGGATTTGGACGTGTTGGAGGATGCCAAAGTCCCAGAACATCCCCCGTGGTCGTTGAGAAGCCATCGGTTATCCTCCGACTCACGGAACTGAGGAAGTCTGGGACACATCCACTCGAGTACCAAGGACTGCATGCAGAGATTCAAGGCCAGTTTGCTGACCACCTCTCCATATACACTGATGGTTCGAAAGACCAAAGCCGGGTAGCTGCTACGGCAGACTGCTGACCGGAAAAATTTGGCGTACGCTTGCCCGATCAGAGCTCGATTTTCACTACAGAAGCCCGAGCACTCCTTCTCGCGTTGGAGTGTATGGAGGTATCCAACCACACTACTATGTTATATACAGTGATTCGTTCTCTTGCCACCTGGCTGTTGCCGGACTGAAAACGAATCACCTTATTCTAGCATCTATAAAATGAACCAACTGACAACGGATGGGTATGACATCCACCTGTGCTGGGTGCCCGGCCATGCCGGCATACAAGGAAACGAATGAGCTGATCGGGCTGCGAAGAAGGCCCTGAACTGTGATCTTGAACCGTGTCTGATCCCTCACTCTGATCTGAAACCACTAATAGCCACCCACATAAAATCCAAATGGCAACATGAGTGGGATAAAAACATTAATAAACTTAAAGAAATTGAACCATCTGTGGGAAAACCACCACAGACTCATGCGGGAGGTCGGCGGGACCAAGTGGTCCTTAGCCGCTGCCGTATTGGCCACTCGTGGCTTACACATGCTTTTCTGCTCAAGGGAGAACCTCCCCCTGAATGTATTGGGTGTCAGTCCCCGCTGACACTCAAACACATTTGAGTAAGTTGCGTTGATTTGTTGGCCCTGTGCCAACAGTTCCACACTGCAGAGAGTATGCATGACCTTTTTACTAAGGTAAAACAGGAAAACATTTGAGCCTTTCTGAGGGAAGCTGGACTGTACCACCTCATATAGTTTACTAAATAGATTCTATCAATTATTAATACAACTTTTCTT
Source organism: Branchipolynoe longqiensis (assembly GCA_030323885.1). Lineage (NCBI taxonomy): Eukaryota > Metazoa > Annelida > Polychaeta > Phyllodocida > Polynoidae > Branchipolynoe > Branchipolynoe longqiensis. The sequence goes on from CM059191.1 coordinate 10,499,367, forward strand.
TTTCTATGGGAATTTGTTTCCGTTGACCACAAATATATGATTGTGAGCTTTCTAATTTAATGAGTGTCTATTGGCACATAATTGATTGTCTACTTTTACATGTAAAAGCGATGGATTGAACAAAAAACAAACATTTCTCGCTGTGAATATGGCGTATGCTGCCGACACGGCATAAAGCAACCACCAATCAAGCAATCAAACCTAATCTGAAGGTCAGTGGTTCGATTCCCTGTGCCCCCACCTGTCAATTCGGATTTCCACTGCTGTGTAAAACTTACAGCGTCATCAAAGGCCAGTTGCTCTCATACCATGTCTATGTGGTGTGGGAGGTTAAAAGTCCCTTGGGTCGGTAAAAGCGTAGGCTCAGGCTTTCTATCGACAAACTGTCTAATAGTGAAAACAAGTCTATTCAGACTTATCCATGATAGCCAGTATAAATCTTCAAGAAAATAGAAATGAGAAAGTAGCCGAAATTCTCCAAGACTGCTCAGATTGGAAGACCAAAACTAAGGCCAGTAGGAAGCAACTCCAAAGTATAGCAGGGAAACTATATCATCTTGCTAAGTGTGTGAAACCTGCAGCCCAGTTCACTAACAGGCTCCTTGCGGCACTCCGAGCAACACCCTTCAGAGGTTATCATCCATTCAATCCCGAGACACTTAAGGACCTTGACTGGTTCGAGAAGTTTGCTCGTAGTTTCAATGCAATCCTCATCATACCCTCCAAACCGCGCTCAGAGTGGGTAATAGAATGTGATGTGACTCTAACTTCTCTCCCTCCCATTTCTATGCAGCACAATTCCCCACCACTTTCCTCGCTAAATTCACACTAATAGCACATCTTGAGGCCCTTAACCTTTTCCAAGCAATCACCTCCCTCCTTCCACCAGATTCAGTCAACTTTGTAATAAGAGTTAGCATTGACCACCAGGCCTTCCACAGGTCCTCTCCTCGGGCAAGGGGAGGGACTCAGTCCTCTGCGCCTGTGCCCGCCAACTCTGGCTCTTATCAGCCCAGCATAACTGTGAGCTTGAAATTGTCTACAAGCTGTGCGTGCAGCTTGTACTGGCAGATGAACTAAGTCGTTCTTACTCAGATCATTTGCTTAAGAAAGCTAAGGACATGTGCTCCGCCCTAGACCTACAACAGGTAGTACCACTCTTCTCCTTGAACCTCCTTGATTTTGACCTATGATTAAACTGTACATACTTAGCCTGGAAGATAGTACTTTGTTTGCCTCTGTCTTCCAGGCTACACGCTGAAGAACCATGCCCGACTCCTGACCCTCTACCGAGCTGGACTGGCAGCGCGCACTTGGCAGAACAAGGCCTCCCACCTGAAACGCTACCTCCAGTTCTCCCCATCCCACTCTTTCCCCCCCCTGAAACCTCGCCTCTATGACCTCCTCTCCTTCCTCCTCCACCTCGCTTCTTCCCTCCGCTCCCCTGGGGCTGCCCTGAACTACTTTAGCCCGGCCAAGTTGTGGGTCTCTTCTGGTCCTGGTGATCACTCAGTCTTTACTGCTCACAAGCTTTCTGTCATGAAACGAGCCACCATAAACTCCTCCATCCATGTCGTATCCAAAGCTCCTGCCGTCTCACCCCCCCCCACCCCCACCTCAAAGCTATCGTCACCTGCCTCGCCTGACAGCCCGCTCCGCCACTAGCCTGCATAGCCGCCCTCCTCTGTTATTTCTGGTTGCTCCGCGAGAGCAACCTAGTTGTCATCTCCTCCGCGAGCCCAAATGTCCTCAGGTTTAGTCAAGTATCTCTGGTTGATGATGCCCTCCTAGTCCGAGTGTCTTCAACCAAGACCCGCCCAGCCTCCTCATGCCCAGTACTCTTCTCCCTCCCCTCGATTCCTAGTTCACTATGCTGCCCTGTCCGAGCCTGGACTGCTTACCTTCAGACTGTTGCCCCTTGCCCGAGATGACCCTGCCTTCCTCCTTCCCTCTGGTGCCCCCCTGACTGCCAAGAGCTTCACTAAGACCCTCCGCAGTGGTGCGCGCACTGCTTGGACTCTGCTCGTCTCTTCACGCTGCATAGCCTCCGGAGAGGCGCTGCCCAGGCCTGGCCCGCGCCTGGCCTCCCGCTCCCAGCTCTCATGTCCGCCCTCACCTGGAAGAGTCGTGACCACCTCGTCTACCTGGCGCACCTCCAGGTCAAGGACGCTCCGTCAGCGCCCGCTCATTTGTTGGGTGAGCGCTGACCTTCATCTCTACTAACCGGCTCTATATTCCTCTACAGAACTTTACCTGAACTTTGAACTCTTATGCACTCATTTCAGTGCCACAGAACTCTACGCCATTGACACCGACTTGATACACGTTGATAGACCACAACCTGGTTCCTGATTATCTTTTCTTAATAAACCCCTATTTAAACCACTTCTCTGTTAACTGTCGTTCCTCTGAGTGCAGCGAATTGAGCATGTTAGCCGAGGCTAACATGGGTAATTTGCAAATGAGGCAAGTCTATTTTTAGCCTCCCTCGTGCACTGCTGCTCTCCTTTCTTCATTCTGCCCCTGTGGCCCTTCCTGCACACCTCGCTTCCCCACCCTCCCACCCACTTATCTGGGGGGGGGGGGGGGGGGGGGGGGGGGGGGGGTTGAGCGCTGACCTTCTTCTCTACAAACCTGCTCTTCATTCCTCTGCAGAACCTTACCTGAACTTTGAACTCTTATGCACTCATTCCAGTGCCACAGAACCATAGGCCATTGACACCGACTTGATACGCGTTGATAGACCACAACCTGGTTCTTGATTATCTTTTCTTAATAAACCGTAATTAAACCACTTCTCTGTTCTGTCATTCCTCTGAGTGCAGCGAATTATCCAATATTTCCCATCAGCTTAAATCACTAAAGATTCCAAAATCAAGTCTATCAAAATAAAGCTCCTGAATCCAATGACTTGATATTTATTGAAAGTTATTCACATTAATAAATTCATGAATAGATTTGAATTTTATTTTTAAGACTTTGTTCTGCATGCCAGAACCTGTCGTAATATATAAACTTCATGTCTGTCCCTACAAATTAATCATTCGTAAAACCTCAGTTGCAGATTCTGCATCTTTACTAATTAGCTTGATCTTTTTTCTAAAACGTTTTAAAGCACACATAACGGTGATAATCATTGAATTAACCAAACAAATACGTTATAACCAGATACTCCTCAGTAAGGTTTCCTAAGTGAAGTCTGCTTACCGTTTTACCTGTTCCGTTAGGGCCTAAAATAAGAGTGAGGGGTGAGTAGAACTTGAGAACCTGTCGGTCCTGGTCATCCGGCCCGAAGCTCCGGATGCCTTGAATACTCATCTTGTCCAGATTAGACATCTTAATTTAGTCTGAAATGGGGAAATATGTCTTCGAACATACAAATGTATTTGGTGAACTTTTCTTTTCCATACCCAACTTAAATTAAATACTATTCCGATAAAATGGATACAGAATACACAAGGAAAGGATTAAAAACCACACATAAATCCCATTATAACAAGCCCAACGCTTACTCTATTGGTTCTCCGGAAACTCAACTATTCGGGTCGTGTGTCACATCCCTACATTTGCCGTGGAGCACCGAAAGCAACTACAGTTTTCACATCTGCCAGCTCCCAATCACATTAAAATAGATATCCATGTGTGATTACTATCAGACTTATTTAATAAGTTAGTATGGCTACTTCATAACCTTTCAGTGTCTTACTAACAGAAATAGGGCTAGCTAAGTTAATTTTGAAGATATTTTAAGTGAAAACATATCAAATCAATTTAGGTATGCATGTCGAAATGCTGACACCATATCTTCAGCACGACCAAGTTCTATTAAATTGATTTTGTATTCCGTTCTATGCAACAACAGATACTGAATAGATGCACTAGTTGGCATCTATCAGATGTAGGTAAGACTAAGAGATTATATTTGTTTAAAGTTGATACTTTCCTCGGATTATCCAGCTTTAAGCAATAGGATTGAGCATGCCTCCTTGAGTAGATTGGCTGATCTGTTCGGGTTTACATTGGACCAATGATTAGCCGTGTTCACACGGACGATGTAAATCGATTCGTAGAAAGCGACTTGCCTAGTTCACCTCACATTCGTCGTGTGAACGGACGTCTGAGGCGGATTAGGGCTGATTCGACTCACGTGATGCGCATCGTGTAGACCACCTCAGCGAGGTAGTCTACGAGAATCGATTCCTGTGATGCGGTTAATTTTGCCCGTGTGAACGGGCGCTAATTCGCCTCACCTGATTCGATTTGCCTGATTCGCCTCACATTTTGCCCGTGTGAACAAGGCTATTGATTCAAATGCAAATTCAAGTGCAATGACATGCACTGACATGCAGAAAGGCAGGGGCTCAGTTACATCAAAGATCCTACCCAGAGAAGGGGTGAATGACAACCATGACTAAATTCAAGGAAAATTGCTCCAAATAAGAATTAACTGTGGAGGTAGTGGTTCCAATGTGGTAAATTGCAGAGGATACATAAGAAGAAAAGCAAACACCACAAGATCGCAGCCCCAAAATACTGCCTATTTTACTTTAAAATTATATTACGTAGTGTCTATGCGAACGTGAGGCATGCGCGTAGCCTGGCGATCTAAACATACGTGAGGATGCACGCGCATGTGTTTTGTGAGAATACGCGCATCGATACAAGGTAAATTTCCTTCACTGAATCACTCGAAACCCAATTTGCACATCCTGATATGACCTTAGATGTTGCTAGGACAGTTTTCCTGAGTATCGGGTAAATAATAGCAAATTTCTTCACTCAAGACCCAACCGTACGGCTCACGTATGCGTAGCCACGGCCGCTAAAGATAGGTCTGGAAAAAAGGCGAATGCGCAGTGACAGTGCGTATGTTTAGACCGCCAGGCTATGCGCATGTCTCACATACGCGTAGCCACTGCCATTATATTAAGGTACATGATTTAATCAATGAAAAAAAACCTGAGCTATGATAAACAATTATTGGAACTATATATTTTGCACAATAGACTGGTAAATCATGTGGTTATTTTCAGTTAGTCCAACTTCCAACCGCCCGACATTTTTTTTTTTTTAGGGGTTGTTCAGCCCTGACATACATGTAGACACTTGGAAATCCGCCGCGCTTGCCAGTCTCACTAAACTAGCAGTGTGACGTCATCACATTTTAGCGGTGCGTTTTTCGTCGTTCAGGAAAATGCAGAAAATAGGCTACAAATGTACAATTTTGAAGCACACTAATTTTGACAGATTCTAGTTTTTGTCTGATCAAAATCCAACAGGTGAAGTTTACGTTAACTTTCTCTACATTATGACACTCTTGATATTTAGCAGACTGTTTTTATTTCTAGATAGACCAGTTATTTAATGTCTTAACTATTAATATGTGAAGTTTCATAGCGATCCGAATTTTTGCACTGCCGTTTTTCAGTTCCGTAAGTTTGCCGATCGTGCTGAATCCGCACCATCTTTCACTGTTTAAAAAAATACTTCCTTTTTTTTGGTGATGGTGTATTTGTGCACTTATATATGATAGTTATACTAGACTTACTTGTAAGTTGAAGTATTACTGAGATTCTTACGAATCTACGAATACGAAGGTAAGGATCAGGGGAGAGGCCAAGCCCGCGCAGGCCAGAAGTAGCCTCAGTTTTCGAAGTTTGGAGGGGAGCAAAAAATGTAAAACCAGGATCAGGACCCCATATCCCATAATTTCCTATAAAGAGTCAACCCTTGATTGTTCTTTATCCTCGAGTTTTCTCGGGTTCTCTTCTACTCATTCATAGGTGTAGGAGGGTGGGCCCCTGATCCTTACCTTCGTATTCGTAGATTCGTAAGAATCTCAGTAATACTTCAACTTACAAGTAAGTCCAGTATAACTATCATATTCTTACTTCATCTTTCGAATACCGGAAGTTAAGTATCCGGGGAGAGTCTTGGAAGCATGGTTTTTTGTGCACCGACCTTTTTTCCCTTTCTTGACTCTTCTTCTCCCCTTGTACTCTTCTTCCTCTCGTCTTTCTCTCTCTTCGTGGCTTTCTGTAAGTATAAGTCATGTGCTGGCGCACTCGTATTAGGAGATTCATTTCACCTCCTTTGTACTCACATACCTGTGTGTCAGTATATATTTTAATTAACACAATTTTTATGTTCTCTACTTCCCGTTGGAACACTCTTTATTTCACCTTCATACATAAGCTTATGCATTGACTATGTCACTATAGCCTGGTAGTTTTACCTTTTGTTATCTGGTTAGGACAGTCTTACTACAGCTAACTTGTTTTCCCCTCTACGTTTTGCTACGTTGGTTTCCTAGTGTCTATTCGTGGCTCTGCTCCGGATGGTCCTCTGTACCTCACCCGGGTCATCCAGGGATTTGTGGTAGAACTGTGCGAACGTCTTGCTGTCTCTCCATGACACATTCCACATGATTGCGTTCAGATTTGCGCCCATCACTTGAGCCGAGGAAGCCGCTTCCCCTTTCGTGCTATGACCCTTGTACCGGGTAGTGTCTATGCCTGCTAGGTTTAACATGCATATCGTCCACCTGGCCAGTGTTGCCCTTGATATGGGTCCGTGCGGACCTATATAAGATAGGAGCAGCTGTGTGTTTTGTCTCCAGATGGGCTTAGTTCTGGCCACGTATTTCCTAATTGTGCGAACTACACATAGTCTTTGGTCCGCTGGGTATTTATAGAACCTCACCGAATCCAGTGGCTGGCCCAGCTGGTTGTGCTTTAAGAGCTTCTTCATTTTGAAGACCACAGAGTCTCTCTTCAACCCTCAACCTGTCCACTGCCAGGTTCAGGATTGTCTGTCCCCTCTGGGACGAGACTAACAACAGCATGACCAGTTTGTATGACAACAATTTTAAACTCATTTCGACATTATTGGGGAGTTTTAGTATCCAAATCAGGACAATGTCCACACTCCAGAAACTGTCGTATCTGGGCTGTGGAGGTCTCTGTTTGTGGCAGCTTTTGCATAGCAGTAGTTTTCCCCGATTGTTCCCCGATTGTTCGGCCCCTTGAGCGGGGCAGTACCTTGACTCCTTTTTTGATGGCCCATAGCGCCCATCTGTTTATATGCGTTAAATAGTTCTTTCTCGTGGAACTTCTCCACATATGTTTAAAGTACTGGAGGGTTTTAACGTCTATGTCGTACCCTTCTAATGTCCTACCCCGTCAATTTTATGCCGTTTAGACCCTCGTCTGACCTGTCTGGTTGCTGGTGGCCTCTCCCCTTTCCTGGGGAAGCGTAGTTATTCCCACGACTCTTCTTGGAGTAGTGGGTGCCAGGGCGGAGCTGGCCAATGGGGTGCGACCACGATCGCCCTCGTCCCGTCCTTCCGTAGCTTCCTCACTGGGGAAAGCAATAGATAAATTGATTATCCCATTTGAGTGAGAACGTGTCTGTCTTCCAGTTTTCGGGTTCTGGTTCCCAACTTACGTACACAGGTAGTTGTGCATTCAACCTTGATGCAAACATGTCCACCTCTGGTGTGCCCCATTTTGAGCACAGCTCGTCAAACAGTTCCGTATTTAATTTCCATTCTAGGTGATCCAAGAATTTTCTTGATCTAAGATCTGCCAGGACATTTTCAACTCCCGGTATATGAGTAATGGTAAGCCAGTTCTCCCGTTGCTCTGCCCATTCCCAAATTTGTATCGCCTCGACAGGCAGTCTTCCGACTTTGTGCCGCCCATGTTTTTTACGTATGCTAGGGCGGTAGTGTTGTCTGTTCTTATCCTAATGTGTGTGTGGTCTAATCTGCACAAACTCATTAATCCAACCCCGTCCTGATATGACCTTAGATGTTGCTAGGACATAAAACAACAACAAACAAACATTAATCCAAAAAGAATTGCTTTTAATTCCAACATGGTTATGTGCGCTAGCTCATCTGGGTCCCAACGCCCCCCCCCCCCTGTCTGTTCTAGTTTGGTATGTGCCCCCAAACCCATCAGGGAGGCATCTGTCAGTAGTTCTAGGTCGGGTTCATCCCTCCTGATAATTCTTGATCTGTTTAGGTTCCTTAACCACCATTGGATGTCTGCCTGTCCACCGTGTGAAACCCACATGTCCTCATCAAAATTCCCTTTGCTGCGTTTTAGGGCCTTGATCTTATCTCTTTCTAGTCTTTTGAAATGAGCCCCTGAGTAGTCTACTGCTGGTGAGTATGCTACCATCAGTCGCACCAAGCCCGCCACCTGGCGGATTGCTGGTGCTGGTGCGGAGAGCACTTCCTCTGCCGCATTTGTTATTTTTTCTACTTTGTCCCCTGTGAGTGAGAATGTCATCTCCACAGAGTTTATGTCAAACCCCAGGAACTTTAGGCAACGTGTTGGTTCTAACACCGATTTCTCCTTATTTACTTTGAACCCTAGTTCAATGAATAGAGCGGTTAAGTGATCTATCGCTACTTTACATTTGTCTTTTGTGTTACCAATGACGAAGCTGTCGTCCAGGTATGGGAAACATACATGACCCCTTGACCCCATTTCTGAATAAATGGGTTTCAGTAATTTGGTGAAAATATGTGGTCCAAGTGCCAACCCGTTTGGGAGGACCTGATACTCGAGTAGGGTGTGTTCCATATGGAACCGCAGGTATTTACGCTGTGACTTTCTTAATGGTACTGAGTAGTACGCGTCTGTCAAGTCTGCACTTACCATCCAAGCCCACATTTAACAAGTCAAGGGCAGTTTTAACGTTAAACATTTTAAAGTGTTCACAGTATATGAGTTTGTTTAACTCTTGTTAGGTCTAGGATCATCCGGAACTTTCCGTTCTGTTTCGGTCTCAAGAAGATATTTGAGATCCACTGGTCCTGTACTGGACTTACGACACGTAACACTTTTTTATTTACTAACTCTGACACTTCTTTTACCATAAAACTCTTTTCGTCTGCATCCATTCTGAATGGAAACGGCTATCGCTGCTGTAGTGGAGTGTGTTGGAAGGGTATGGTTAGACCCACCACACAGTTCAGAATCCATTTATCCATTTTTAGAAGTTCCCAGTTTATTACATGGTTTACAATGTTACCCGCCGTTAGCGTGATATGGTCATGCTCACCCGTTAGTAATGACGTGGAGACATCCACCTGGGCGGGGCGCCTCATTTCTGAAAACCCTGACTCGGATTTCCACGACCACGCCCCCCTCGTGACAACGATGGGACGTTCCTGTACTGCGCGTAGTCCTCACTCGTTCTGCCGAATCGCTTCTCCGGGGCCTGCTGTTTGTTGCCCCAATTTGACGCACCTCTGGATCCACGTCCCCGGAACCGGACGTTCCCTCGGAACTTGTTGTAGGGTGCCCCCATACATCCTTGGTGGTCATAGGAGTTCCTGCGCTTGCTTCTGTACGCCAGGTTTGTGCTCATGCAGTTATCTGACACCTTCACTTACTTAAGAAGCTGTTTGTTCCTGTCGCCTAGGTTTTCACCTAGCAGGAACTCAGTTGGCTCTGGTAGATCTCCATATGCATCTCTCTTCTCTTTTATGAGCTCTTTTCCCAACCGGGAATGTACCACCTTAGTGACATTCGCCTAGCGGTCCAGTCTCGCCTGGCTGTGGGTTGCGACTGCTAGCTTGATCATGTTAAGCATGTGGACGCCCTGTGCATCTAGCTCTGGGTCAGCTGACCCTCTCTGTAGGATAATGTCCATGGTGGGCGCGATAGCCGTCAGTATCGCCACTAGGCCATTAGAGCAGGTAACGAGAGCACTCTCTCCCTCTTTCCTGCCCTCAGCAAACCTGATCTCATCGTTCAGAACTAGCAAACGTGCTGCCCAGACATCCAGTGCCTAGAGATTTCCCTAATGGTCTTGAAATGTTTCGGTGTGCCGTCAACCGGTGTATCGTAGTAGTAGTAGTTTATCGCCCCTGCCATGCTCGCTGATAGTAATGCGAGGCGTGACAGGTTTCTTGACTTTTTCATAAGTCTCCTGTAGTTCGGTCAACAGGGTTCCCTCATGTAACCCCTCATCCAGCTTGAACTCTCCCCTCACCTTTGGTGTCTTGACCGAGGTTGTGGTGGTGCTCGCTGCTCCTGTGGTTTGCGGCGTTACGACCTGCTCAGCCGGCATAGGCTCCGGCGGTGGTGGCACCCTGAAGCCGCTGAACGGTGATGGCTTACCCACGCTCATCACGGCCAGTTTGGTTAACGGCGTATTTGCCGTAGTTTGTTTTACGGGAGCCGATGCTCTTAGAGCTGTCATTGTGTCAATTGATCTGATGTGCTCATGGAGCTGAGGGAGTCACTTTCCTCGTCTTCACAGTGGTCAACATCATCGTCACCGTCATTGTCTGGCCACATGTTGCACGCGCCACCATCTTGACCTACATAGTGTTCCCACTCTTCTTTCTGGCTTCCCTGCCACTGCTCCGACTCCGTCTGTAGAGTAGCACTCGCCGTATTGGCTGTCCCCGACTCTTGACCCACATTGTGGTTCTTTGAGCACGTCTTCGGCTTTGTATCCGCCACCATCTTTTTTCATGGTTTGGATTTTGCCAGTTTTGAGTATTCTACTGCCTCACTGTCTGAATCGCTCGGTCTGAATCGCTCGCAGTGCATAGCGCAATCGATGGCTGGTCCTCCACGGACATCATTTTTGCCAAGACAGAAAAGTAATGCGACCACAACGTCTGATAATAGCTGAAGCGTATTACCGATCGGCCGAGAGCAACTCACACGCGCTCTCGCAGTCTTACTTTGGACGTCGTTCTGAAACGACACAATTTTTTGGCGGATTAGTACATAATCACTAGCCAATTTCCACAATGTTTACACACAGTGGTGTACTGTTGCCAACGCACCAGTACTAACAATCTTAATAATCGTTTTAAGTCCTCCTGTTCGACTTACCTACATTTGTGTAGTAGCCTCCTCCAACTCGCTGTTGCTCCTCTGCTGCCGAGTTGCTAACTGAGGCTACTTCCGGCCTGCGCGGGCTTGGCCTCTCCTGGGATACTTAACTTCCGGTATTCTGTAAGAATCTGTGAATGTCACTAGAAGATTTTGAGACATTACCTTGGAAAATAACAATGTAGCATTACTTTGAATCAGTGTAGGTTTTCTTGTCAAGTCTCACAATTCTATCCCACTTTGTAATGCTATTTACTATAGTAGGTACCCCACAATCCGCTGGGAGCGCCACTGTCGGCGGACCTATAAAACACGCACAACTTTTTGCGACCTCCTGAGTGGCACAGTCATGTCAGAAAATGGCACCACACATGAAGCACATGCACAGTACATTCGATGTTACATTCGTTTTTGAAGCACCAAAGACTTCACAGATAGAGACTATTTTCAGTGTTGTACGACATTTGAAAGGCATTTTACTAAGCCATTCAAGTCTTCAGATACAAAAATCAAAGGTAGGACTGCCAGGAATGTGCATGTTAACTATCAGAATGTGAAACTTTAGCATTTTTTCTTCCTAAAAATGGTCATACAATGACTACAACTGGAATCGCAACTCTAGAATCTGGCGGCCAAAAGTTGGTGTCAGGCAGTTTTTACTAGATTCTCTAGGTCAGATTGTTATGGCTGGGGTGAGTGAGTCATCACACAGCCTATTATGCATCATCACAATGCATCTGCTCATCACCCAATTTTTATGAAAATTGGTCAATACATAGAAAACAGGTATACAAAAATGAATATTGTAGATTAAAAAATTAATATCCTCAAATAATAATAAATAATCATGATTATCGACCGGAGCGAAGGTCGGGTAAATACTGTGACGTGCACATGCCTAATACTCATTGGATAATACGAGTAGAGCTTAGCGGATTGCACCAATGTAAAGACCTCATTCTAAAGGTTTTAAATACAAAGTTTCATGTTATTCTATAAACACCTCACGATTCTACGGATGCTAAACGGACATGGAGGTGGGAGTGATTGTATTATGGTTGCCATGGAAACCGACATTTTCCTGTGATCTATTTAAAAAAAAAAAGTTTTGATAGGCTGGGGTGATTTGATATACGAATCACCAAATTTGGTGTGAAGTTTGATCAGGATGTGATCATTAATAAAGAAACTACAAAGAAATGTTGTTATAATTAGTCTATTTGACAGCCTTAAATAAGGCACTTCTCTAGTGCATTAGCTAATTAAATACAAAAAATCTTAAATTCAACAAACTTCAAATGCACATATCTCATTCAATTTTTGAAAATCTTAAAAATTCAAAAAGCCTATTGCTTTTGATTCATTGGAGCTTTCAATGAAATTATAATTTGAATGTTTGGAATAATTTGAAAATTTTACTGGGGTACCTAACTATAGGCAAGAGGGTCTAATTTAAAGCGTCATATCTCGGGTTCTAATAAAGCTATTATAATAAATGAAGTATAATTGTGCATCATTTTGTAGTCTCTTGGTGATAAAAAAAAAGAATTTGATGCATTTTGGTTGATTGAAAAAAATATCCAAGTGCCTAAAGCTAAGATTCCTTACACCTGGTATGCGGCATGCGGTATGCGAATGCGAATGCAGCAAAAAATCGAAACGCCTTGAAGTCAATGGGCTACAACCCTTACACGCGGCATGCGAATGCGTTTTTCCGATCGGTGCGGCATGCGGCAAGCGGGGTGCAAATAGAAACCTGAGTCTGATGTGTCCATTAGCTTAACACTAGGAGAGGCGACTGAGCATTACGGTACGGTCACGCACAAGGGTGCTGATTGGAAACATATGGTAGTGGTGGGGGTTCGGGTTGGTAAAGATGCTACCAGAGCCACAAAAATATGAATACTTATCTATAATTTGGTAATTATAAAGGTAGGAACCTCCATGTGCCGTACCAAGAGTTACATGGATATACATGACATATTAGGCCATATACAGTGCAGTATGGAGTATACTTGTTTATTTTTATTTTTTAAATATAGCCAGTCATGTGCCGTCTGCCGCATACCGTGTAGAAGGAATCTTCCCATTCGCATACCGCATGCCGCATACCGCGTAGAAGGAATCTCAGCTTAATAGATGATAGAGATGACTGTGGGCTCCTCCACCACTCCCGATTTTTTTTTTAAATCACCACGCACTCGTGTATCTAGCACACTGGATGCACGCTGCACAAGTAGGGCCTTCCGCTAACTTCAACTCACGGCTAAGCTACGGCTAGCCTAAAGCTGTGTTTACACGGGCAATTGTAAGCCAAACTAGACAAAGCAAATTATATGAGGCGAAGTAGTGGCGCGTTTACACACGGAGCGGGTTAAGGCGGAAATCGATATCTGCGCATGAGCAAGTCCAGACTAACCAGCGCCAGTTTCGGTTAGTCAGCGTCGCCACGAGAGAGTGTGGGTTCGACCTAGATATGTATGGACTGAATCGTATTGGTTTGGAATGGTCAAAACTTGTGCTGGGCAGTGAAAACCTTAAAATAAATAATGAAAAAAATATCTGCGTGCAGCTAGCGGTTTCATAGACTAAATTCTATAATATGCGCTTTTGTTCGACCGGAAAGTCAACAAACTAAGGTCTCGACTGCGCATGCGTGTTATGTGCTTAAGCTAGTTCGCTTCATATAAACTACCTCGCGAGGTGGTTTACATAAAGTGAATCATATGAATCGAATCACACTAATCCGCCTCAGAGTCGCGTTTACACGGTGAATGTGAGGCGAACTAGGCAAGGCGCATTATTTGAGCCGTTTTAACTCGCCCGTGTAAACACGGCTTTAGTGTTACTGTTAGTACAGCTAGTAGCTGAGCTACGGGGTTAGTACGCGGGCACGACCACTGGTCGGACCAGTCTGTTTAAATAGTTGAAATAGAAATAATTGTATGAAACTAAAAGTAATGAATCAGGTGATACAACTTGTATTACAAGTCGAATCGTGTACGTTCTGGTATTGTATCAGTTTACACAGATATAAAAGCAAAGCCGAATTTATTTCCTATCCCAGACAGAAGTAGAGTCAAGTAGGCTAGACAAGTACTTGAACTTTGAAGTCGCGAAAAGTAGGAGCAAGTCAATGGACGATATTACCAGATTTCTTAGCTTAACCTCACCAGCTCTCAGATCAGCATAATATTTTGGTAGATTTATGTATGAACATTAAAAGATGCAGTTGTATTCATACCAACTTGTCGGAAAGCAGTGTCGGTAATCTAAACGTTACCAATTTAAGTATTTCTTCAAGTTTGATAAAGCTGGTCATACGACTCTCCCGCACTTATATCACAAGTTATGACTGTTTTAAGTGGCAGGCGCGGAGAAACCAGCTTCGGCGAGAAGTTGGCTATTTGGTGTTCTCTACAGATGTCGCCACTGAGATAGTTCTACTACATACTGTTACTGCCACCTGGTGGATCGAAGTATAACTTCACTGACCATTTCAATGCATGTAGAGTGCACATTTCCATAAGTATCAGCTCCTTAAATACGTAATTCTACATATCTAACTTAGATAGTTGTTATAGGTGTGGAACTTGTAATCTGGAGGTAGGGGTTCAATTTCCCTAGTACACGGTTGAAACTGGAACCCGGCCATCTGGGCCCGTATGCACCAAGTTGTGCTAGTCGTAACCGGAGCTAGGCGCTAACTCCGGTCAGCTAGCTCCGGGTAGTGGGGGGTCCGCGAAAAAGATAAAGTGGTATGCACCAATGTTTTAGCCGGGCCGGATAGCAAACCGTGATGCTATTCATAGATTTGGGAATTCCCTCTGCGGTGGTGCCCGGCGAACAGCGTTATTTGACAATCCGGCCGCCGAATCGGCGACGGCGATGGCGAAGACAGTGTCGTTAGCTAGACATCGAATCGATTGTTAGTTTTTTGTGGCAAATTATGCATGTTGCCGGTAACATGATTAATTCACGACGTTGGAGACCGTTTAGTGTTGCCTAGTGATATACCGAGTCACGTTGGTGGTTACCAGTGAGATGCATATCGTCATAGCATTGTTGTCACTAAGGGATCGAAGATTAGTTGTTATGACGTTGACAGTGTTAACGGTCTAGCATTCACTACGGAAGCATCAAACCGGACGGATCGATATTAATATAGTCACCGTTATAGGCAGTCAGTGGAAAAGAAAACGAGTGTGAAGTATATCAAGTGTGAAGTATATCAAGAGTGACATTGTGTGTGTTGGCGACCAGTACGTCTGTTCGGATTTAGTATGTCGCAGTCGAGGGGAAATAGGCGCATTTTCAAATCGCGCAAGCGTGCGTCAATGGAGGGTGATGTTGAGGCAGTCAGTTGCTCGTCAAGGAGCAAAGGAAAACGTAGGAGATCGGATGTACCTACTACGTCAGTGCAAAGTAATAATGAGCATTCCAGAGTGGATCCGGCAGTACTGTCTGCGTCTTACCTGGAGGAGACGCTAAAATCACAATGGGAAGTGAATAATCGCGTATTGTGTGATAGACTGGAGAGGCTTGAGTTAAAGTTAGCCAAGTCGACGGTTGTTATTGAAGACAGGGAACGGGACGGTACCAGTGAGGAAGTGCGGGAGGCGCCATCTAGAGGAAGACGAATGCGTGCTGGATCAAGGCGGAAGCGGTCGGAGGCCAGCGATGAGGAGATGATGTCGGTGTCGCCACCTGGAGTTACACGGTCGAGGAAAGTACGCACAATGGCGTCGACGCGCGGCTATGGAGGGAGGCAAGAACGGCGTCGCAAGTACGTGGAATGTTGGACGAGCGGCTCAGATGATTCGCTATCTGAGCTGGAGAATGATGAATCGGATGCAGTGATTCGCCGGTTATTAAGGCGGCGGGGGAGGTCGTTCAAGAAAACCAGGGGTAAGACGGCATTGTTGCCTCATTTGTTTATTATTAGGGATGATACCATGGGGAAGGTTAGTAAAGGGTGTGCTACATGGTACGAGTATATGTCCGCTATTCATCGTTTATTGGAGGAGCCGATGCTGCCGCAGCATTGGGTAAAACACATTAGGCGGCATATTGTGGATATTTCCGATATGGCTGCTAACTGGGAGTGGCCGACGGTGTTATTGTGGTCGGAGAAGGTTTTTTCAATGATAAATGACGGACGAATTGAGGACGGTTGGGCTGACCGTGCAACAATCAAGGACATACAAAGGGATGTTTATGCTATTGGGACCAGACTAGATGGTCCCAATAGCATGAAACGGGATCGGAAACAAGACAGTGCTGGTGGTTCGGGTTGGGTTGTATGGGAGATAAATGAATCAGTTGACGGAAAGCCGTGTGAGGAGTGGAATCGGGGCAATAGTTGCGGGTTTTTTACTTCGCACGGGTCTAATCCAAATCGGTTTTGTCATTGTTGTGGTTGGTGCGCTAGGCGGTTTAAACGCCTTAATTATCACCGTGAGGTTGACTGCAACAATAAGCGTAGAATGCAGGATAACACCGGGGCTGGCACAGGTGGGAATGTTGGTAGTAATGAAAAACAGGTTTTTGCGGGGTAGGCCTCTCTGAGGCCGCTGAAATTGCAGTAAAGTTGGATAAGGGCGTTAACGTGTTGGGAGATTTCGAGGCTGGTTGTCATGGTGTTGCCGTTACAAATCAGTTTGAATTAGGATGTACCGAGACAGGGTTGACTGGTGGGGTGGACGTGGCAGTTGGGGTTAATGGTTGTAATGTGTCTTGTACAGCAACAGATTTGTCTTCAAGTTATGCGATGTGGGACGTTGACGGGAGTTTATTGGAAAATTCTGCGTTACACATACCTGACATTTTGTCCTTATCGGATTCTTCTGTTGCTTACCGTAATATGTCGCCCTACTCTGTACTTCCTTCTTTCAATTGCAAAATCCAGAATCAGGCGATTGATCATGGTTCTCATACATGCGGTTCACACACTGCTCATTCGATCACCGACGATGCAGTCGTATCATCTTCATTATTATGTCCTGCCGGTGATGCTGATCGGTCTTCATGCTTTTCATTTTCGTGTGGTATGTGTAACGTGGATGCTGATGGTCTATTGATTAATGCGGTTGGGGATGGTGTGAGCTGTGATAAATTGGGCTTAATAGGGTTGCAGGGAAATGGCGAGGGTGACTGTGGGAAGAGGGTGGGGTTGGCGGGAGGCACCGGGTTACGGGGTTCGATGGGTTCAATGGGGTTAGTTGAGAGTAAGGTGCAACCAGTGGGTAGTGGGCAAGTTGACAAAGTGTGGGGGGCCGTGGTCGACAAGCCAACTGTGCTGGTGGTGGAAGAGCTAGAGGGACGAGGGGGGTTGGAGGTACTAGGAGTAATGGATGACGTGGCATCTGAGCACATAGGCGTCGTGCCTAGCATTGCGCTTTCACCGTTGCAATTTCAGGAAAGACTGGTCGAGTTCTGGCCAGTGGTGGATAGCCGAGTAGATTTAGTCGAATTTAGTTATCTGGAAATTTATAATCAGGTAAGGGAGACGGGAGTGCCTAATTATCTAAAGGCTAGGATTCCGGTGCCGTCGGGGCTGAACATAGCTGCTTGGCGGAGTGAGTTGAAAGATTATAGTGACAGGGTGGTATTGGAGTATTTGGAGTTTGGGTGGCCAGCGGATTATGTGGGCAGGGACCCCCCGGTGCCGGCTGCCAAGAACCATGCAGACTGTAGTAAGCATGAATTTTGGGTTGATTCGTATATTGAGAATGAACTCAAGGAGGGCTCGCTGTTGGGCCCGTTTGGCGTTCCGCCCTTCATTCCGTGGGGTCAGGTGAGCCCATTGATGACTAGGCCTAAGAAGAATACGCAGGAAAGGCGGATTATAGTGGACTTAAGCTATCCGAGAGGTAGAAGTGTGAATAGTGGTATTAGGCGTGGGGTTTACCAAGGGTCAGAGTTGAGTTTTAAGCTTCATGGGATACTAGATCTTGCGAAAGAAGCTACGAGGCTGGGCAGTGGTTCGGTTTATTTGTGGAGCGTTGACCTAGGGAGGGCGTATCGGCAGCTAAGGACGTGCCCCCTGTCGGTGCCTCTCTTTGGGATAAAATCTAAGGGTAAGCTTTATTTCGACATAGCACCGCCGTTCGGATGCCGTACGTCCGCGTTAGCTTGTGCTCGCACGACCTCGGCGGTGGTTCACCTTATGAGACGAGCTGGCTTTTTTACACTATGTTACTTAGACGATTTTGTCGGGATAGAGGGGTCTATGGGAAAGGCTAGAGAGGCTTATGCGTTCATGCTTGCTTTGCTGGAAAGGTTGGGTTTGGTTAGGTCAGTTAAGAAGTGTTGTGCACCAACTCGGTGTCTTATTTGGTTAGGCTTTCATATTGATGCGATCAGCATGGTTATAACTATACCGAAAGAGAAACTACAGGAAATATTGCGGCTGTGTCATTGTTGGCAGGTAGGGATGTTGGTGTCGAGAAAGGCCATTCAGGTGCTGGTGGGAAAGTTACAATTTATCTCTCGATGTGTGGTTCCGGCTCGAAGGTTCATGAATAGGCTGTTGGAATTTTTGCGAGCAGCTCCATTTAAAGGGAAGGTAATGACGACCCAGGAGGCCGTGGACGATATTCAGTGGTTTAAGGATTATGCCGGTTCTTCTAATGGCCTGGTCCTGTTAAGACCAGAGCCGGTGCAAGACTGGGTGTTAGAGTGTGATTCATGCCTGACGGGGGGAGGGGCATTCTCGAGCTCACATTTTTTCTCTGAGCAGTACAGTGATTTACTGCTAGGCAAGGGTTACCATATTGCACAACTTGAGGCGCTCAACCTAGTGGCGGCGCTGTACGCGCTTGCCCCGCCGAGACCGGAGCTGTTTAAGATTGTAGTTAACACCGACAATGAGGCGTCCCAAATAGTGCTTTCATCGGGTAAGGGAAAAGACAGGGTCCTCTGTGCGTGTGCACGAAAAATTTGGCGTTTTGCCGCTGAATTTACTTGTGTGGTTGAAGTTCGACATAAACCGGGAAAGGATTTAATTCTGGCTGATGCATTAAGCCGGGGTCATCTGACGGATGCATATAAGGCAACTGGGGGGGAGATGTGTCGTAAGTTGGGTTTGTCTAAGGTCTCTGTTAATCACATGTTCACAGTTCAAACCGTTTTTTGTGATATTTAATTTGACCTAGGAAGATCGACTTTATTTGCCTCTCTCTTCCTAGGTCACCTGTCCCTGCTACCCGACAACATTATTGAGGTTATAAGAGCAGGGCTAGCGGCGGGCACATGGAAGAATAAGATATATCAAGTCGATTGTTATGAGAAATTTGCAACTCTGAACTATGTTAATGTACACAATCCAAATAAGGAAGACATACTGCAATATATTTTATACTTGAATAAGAAGCTGAAGTCACCGGGAGCAGTTAATAATTACATAAGTGGAGCAAGAATGTGGGTTTTAATGAATGGGGGTAATACAAAAGCATTTGACTCATATATAGTACATCTAATGAAAAAGGGGATAGCAAGGCTCAGTGTTCATGTGCCGGTTCAAGCACGAGCGCTGACAATAAAAGATGTTAAAAATATTATACTAGTATTTAGCAAAGAAAGGAAACCTGCATATGTATTGTCAATAGCCACACTCATAGCATACTATACGTTCTTACGCCAATGTAATTTATTCTTTTCAATGAGGGACAATGAAGTGGACCACGCACTAAGGGGAGCAGATGTAAAGGTGCGGGCGAACAAGCTACTGATTCGAGTGCGCTCCTCTAAGACAGCGAGAGAGGGACAAGACGTATACACGGTGATGCTGCCTTGCGTCCCGGGTTCCTTATGCTGCCCTGTTCACGCCTGGAAGAGGTATAAGAGAGCTACACCGGTTGAATATGATGGTTCGGCCTTCCTACACCTGGATGGGTCACCGCTATTGGCGTCGACCCTGCTGCAGGCTGTGCGTCGAGCGCTGATATTGACGAGGCATCCACAGCCGGAGGCGGTCACGCTCCACAGTTTAAGAAGGGGTGGGGCTCAAGCCAGTGCCAAAGGCGGTGCTTCAGTTGAAGGGGTGCGAGAGGTCGGTAGGTGGCGTTCCAATGTGCTCTTCCAGTACGTGAGCAGGCAAGTATTCTCGGAAGCACCTCAGACACTCTCCAATTTATTTGGCTGAGTGTCTGAGGCGCCTGTCTTAGGGAGTGTTTTTCCCCAAATTGGTAGCATTGTATTTTTCCAAGTAGACTGGTGGCCTGCCTAACCAGCAATAGGTACCCATAATATACATGAAAACTGTTAATAAAGGCAATATTTGGTATGCAAGAAATATTTGTAACATGTTCAGGTAAAAACTGTACGACATGAATAAACAGTGTTAGGCTAATCATAATATACATGACTGCGGGTAAGGGAGTTAAATAAGTATGATACAAAGAAATAGTTGTCATGAGGATGTATATTCTAATATTATCAAAAATGTTACGGTGTGAGTACAATATGCATGTAAGTAATCACCTGTTGATAGATACCAGTATTTATAACAAGTAGTGTTGTCTGAAGAAAAAATATTTAAGTAATGATCTGTGATAAACGTTTATACCGCTCAAGATAACAAAAATTTGGCTAAACAAAATATTAATTGTGGTGTCAGTACTGCAAATATAGATATGAAGATCAGAACTATTGACTGATAGCATTTGTTACTGTAATAAAAGAGTTTGTTGCACTACTTATGTCTCCATCGTTGTGAATTATGCATGTTGCCGGTAACATGATTAATTCACGACGTTGGAGACCGCTTAGTGTTGCCTAGTGATATACCGAGTCACGTTGGTTGATACCAGTGAGATGTATATCGTCATAGCATTGTTGTCACTAAGGGATCGAAGATTAGTTGTTATGACGTTGACAGTGTTAACGGTCTAGCATTCACTACGGAAGCATCAAACCGGACGGATCGATATTAATATAGTCACCGTTATAGGAAAAGAAAAACCGCCCATCCCTCCCATCTTAGATTTACTGGGCTGAGTGTCTGAGGCGCCTGTCTTAGGGAGTGTTTTTTCCCAAATTGGTAGCATTGTATTTTTCCAAGTAGACTGGTGGCCTGCCTAACCAGCAATAGGTACCCATAATATACATGAAGACTGTTAATAAAGGCAATATTTGGTATGCAAGAAATATTTGTAACATGTTCAGGTAAAAACTGTACGACATGAATAAACAGTGTTAGGCTAATCATAATATACATGACTGCGGGTAAGGGAGTTAACTAAGTATGATACAAAGAAATAATTGTCATGAGGATGTATATTCTAATATTATCAAAAATGTTACGGTGTGAGTACAATATGCATGTAAGTAATCACCTGTTGATAGAGACCAGTATTTATAACAAGTAGTGTTGTCTGAAGAAATAATAATTAAGTAATGATCTGTGATAAACGTTTAGACCGTTCAAGATAACAAAAATGTGGCTAAACAAAAATATTAATTGTGGTGTCAGTACTGCAAATATAGATATGAAGATCAAAACTATTGACTGATAGCATTTGTTACTGTAATAAAAGAGTTTGTTGCACTACTTATGTCTCCATCGTTGTGAATTACACAACAAACACACAGTCTGTGAAGACGCACAGCAGTTATTCAGATAAGTGTGCAGTGTGTGACGACGTGATTCAAGATAAGTGATAAGACTACCATGGAATATAGTGTCGAGTCTGTGTTTGGAAAAAAACGTGGGCGGAAAGCCAACTACAGTGACACTGAGGTCCGATTGCTCTTGGAAGAAGTCATGTTGGCCCGAGTTCTCTTGTTTGGTTCGTTCAACAACACGATAACGATCCATGAGAAAAACCTCGCATGGGACAAAGTGACGAGTGCGGTAAACTCATGTGGGGTTGCCAAGCGTTCAAGAACAGAGGTTAAAGAGAAATGGAAAACACTGAAGTCGGAGGTACTTGCCCATCAACGTAGGGCATTGAAAACAGGAGGAGGACCTCCCGAGGCTGCTGTACCATTTGAAGACACCATAATCCAAATAATCGGGGCTGAGTCTAACCTCCTCCATGGAATTGAAGGTGAGTAAAGCGAAAAATGTTGTACTTCTATGGTTATTTTCCGACAGTTTTCGACACAGACAACGACACATGCTGCTAACAATTCCGATACAAGGTTTTAGGCCAAAATGTAATGAAACAATAGGTAGAAATGGAGTGAAATAATAGGTAAAAAAGCATTCCCCATATTACTGCGTTACTACTATACTAAATGGTGTTAGTAACAACATTCGCGAGAATTAAAATTGCGTATAACACCTAGCAACATAGTTTATTTCAGTATTTTATTTCCATTAGTGTGTTCAGTTTGTTTGTCAATATGCGCCCATTTTTATTACAACAATGTTCTTTTCCTCACTTGCAGTACCCGTGACAGCCAGTTTTGTCACGCCCTCTCTGGAGAAACGTCATACCGAAACGCCGCAGTTTGCGACTACTACAGACGACAAACTCTTCACATGTACCCCTAGCCAGGGCGATTTCGGGATGACATCGTCATACTCAATGGCTGCTCATGTTATTCGACCCATCTGCTCGTCGTCCCCTCTACCAGTGTCCTCACCCACCGAGCCGTTTACTAGGAGTGTACCATTCTCTCTACCAGGTAGCCGTTCTGTCTCACCAATTACTTATCCACACTATCGCCAGTATTCAATGTGTTATGCCATCCCACAAAAATGTTAGTGGGCTTAAGTAGTAGTAGGGCGAGGATATATTAACATCTCAAGGGCCCGTTGTCAATTAGTGTTGACGAAAGACCCTTCAACGTGGATGACTTGTGGTAACGACAACAAACATGGGGATGGGAAATGTAAAAAAAAAACATGCAGTACGATTTCTTTATGGGTGTTTTAATTTGAGTGGTGGCCACAAAGAGTTCCACCTTCAACAACCATGTTACCACACAACCACCTGTTGGACCGTTAAATAAATTAAAGTTCACTGTTCGTTCCCGAACACAGTTCAAACAATGCCAGGTAAAGCCAATGTATCTGTTACTAAAAAATCCTCATTATTCGCCACAGTTGAAGTCTCCTCGGCTGTTCTCGTCGCCGACCACGAAAATGGCAACGTCTCTGTAAGCGCCGAGCGGGAGCACCCAGAGTACCGTGCACCAGATGGCAGCAGAAGGTGGCCACGCAGGAGGCGGTCGACAGGTCCCCTGTCAACGAGATCAAGGAGCAGATCAACAACTGACACCACCAGCGACAAGGAGGAACGGGTGTCGTTTATAAAATTCCTGAACACTTCGTCGGACAACAGCAAAGCCAAGACGAAATTAATGGCGGCACAATATGAAACAGAAGTGTTAAACCAACAAAGGATCAAGGCAAAGACACTGTTAATAGGAGCGCAGCATAGGCACAAACTCCTTGAGATAGCGAAGCTCGAGAGGGAGGTGCCAGACACCGATTAGCAAGTGCGCACTGTTCCCATGATGGCCGTTGTTGCCAGAAGCAAACATGTTTGTTGCGATATATATTGCGTTATGTGGTGGATTACTTACGAATCGTATTAAACTCACTTTGATCCAACCCACAGATATAGTTTCTGTTACCTGTTATCGTTGCTTTACTTTACTGCCACTGGTACTCACCTAATATCATGCGAAGAAATTGTTGACAAATCTCTGGCGGGCAGCTTTCCCCGCAGCAGCGCGAACCCGTTCAGACCCCTCATAGTTCTGTGGGCGGTGGTCCACCCCAACATCGACGTGTTCGTCATAGTTTGCCTCATCATCCACCTCCGACTCTGGATCGGAATCTGAGTCTGACGGCTCATCCAGGTTCAGCTTTCTGGCACGGTTGTGGAGGATGATGCAGGCCATGATCACCTTGCAGGCCTTCGCAGGGTGCAAGCGGAGCCTTCGCAGACAATGCCACCGCCTCTTTAACACACCGATGGACCTCTCTACTAGTGATCTAGCCACCCTGTGCTGCACGTTGTAGGCCATTTCCTGAGGCAGGTTGGGTTGCAGGATTGGCGTTAGCAGCCAGTCACGCAACATGTATCCACTGTCGCCGAGTAGTACACCTTGCACGGGTCTTTGGTGGGCCGTCTCGAAAGCCTCAAAGAGGTCTGACTCACGAAGGATGCGCGAGTCGTGGACACTCCCAGGCCACTTGACGATGCAGTCAATAAAAACGAGGTCTGCGTCACAGATGACCTGCAATGAGAAAGCACAAACAACACATGACATTAATCCGTTAGTAAATGCTGTAGCTCAATGGACAAGGAGGTGCAACACACAGACAAATGAACGGTGATGCCAGCAATAAAATTAGATACTGACAGGGCCTATAACAAATGGTGGTTCTCTCATCAATAATCACACGCTTGTAACAATTTGTCTCTGTATCGCGCAGTGAAGGGTTAACTTAATACTGTGGCAAATTGCAGGACGATTCACAAGATTGCTTTGCTGCAATGAGGTTCAGGAAATGGAAACAATTTCAATTATTCATTTACAGATGGTCTTAACATGGCAACAATTACACACTATATGACATTCTAGGGTCCAAATATGTTTGGTTTCTCTGGAGGTACAGTTCACCGACAAATAGGCTATGACGCTGTTAGGAGTACATGAACTAATTATTACTTATTCAGTGTTGTAGGATTGTTCAACGAAAATACGACATTTGGTAAATGACTATTTCCCCGACTCAGACTGGTTTTGTGGTTTTGGCTTGGCCTGTTTTTACATTGCATTTTACAAAATCGGCCTGAATAATTGGTTTAGTATTTGACCAATTTATTTCCTTGATATAGGTCGCATGCCATATCGTTGGAGAAACTCAGCTCAGATCAATCAACTTTTTATTAAATGTGGTAACACTTCTAGTTTTACTTTTAAATTAATCCATTTTAGATATTTCACCGCACAACATTTTTTTCTCACTAACAATAACATTTATAAGCTAACTGTGTCTGGGTATAGGCTTGTAATGTGATGGAAAACAAATATTGGACCCTATGCATTTTTGTTTTGGCCCCGCCCATTTTTGTTTTGGCCCCGCCCATTTTTGTTTTGGCCCCGCCCATACCTATTAATAAGGAACACAGATTTGAGACACTGCCCACTCCGCACTGACCTTTTTTGTACATATAAGTTTTTGACAATGTAACGTTCATTACGTCGGATGCTACATTTGATAAGGACCACTCAGGCAAATAAATATGTACAGGTTTGTCCGTCAATTTGTCTGATTGTTTTTCTGTACAGGGTCAAGCACAAGGAAATGTTCGCTATAATCGCTGTACGTCAAGTCATAGTCATAGATAAACACAGTTACGCCTTAGGTCAGTCGTCAGGCTTTCGTGTTTACATTTCTGGATATGTTATAGGGGCAAAACCCAATTTTACGTCTACAGACTATACGGGAGTGGGTTCAATGATCCGGGTATGTAATAAATAGCGATGGGGTTGTGAGGATATTTCATAGACTTTCACAACTCAATACGCTCAACATTTGCACTCATTCCTAACCCCAGTTGTGCCACACAGTCAGCGGAAAATCTCGACACATTGTTTTTTACAGTTTCAACCTTCGCCTTTACATTTACCACAAGCAACTCCATTATTTGGCAATAGACATTCTTGAAATTACCGACATCACAATCATATATGTGTGCCCAAGGCAAACGGCATCTCATAGTGCAGGGACATTTTTATAAACAAGGAATCGCATGTCTCCATTACCCTCTAGTACAAACCTCATGCATACTGTCACGATTATACGATAGTTGGCGCAGTCAACAAAAGTCTACAGCGGGTACTGACACCCAATACATGCAGGGGGACCAACCCCCCCTGAGGAGAAAAATTACACTTTGTATTAATGTTCTCATCCCACTCATGTTGCCATTTGGATTTAAAGTGGGTGTCTAATAGTGGTATCAGATGACAGTGAAGGATCACATACGGGTCGAGATAAAGGATAACACAAATGTACCTGCACATTGATGGAGTGATAATTTTTCCGATTTACAAACTCATGTTCGTAATCGGAGGGGGCCTCGATCCGTATGTGTGTCCCGTCTATGCAGCCGAACACACCCGGGAAGCCATACTTGTCGAATATCTGCAACTTCGTTCTGTCGGCCTTCTCTTGACTAGGCAACTTGACAGATTGGCCCAGTTGGTGTACGAGAGCATCCTTTATTAGGGGAATATTGCGAGACACGGTAGACTGGTCGATCCCGATGAGTTCCCCACACACATCCTGAAACCCCCCTGTGGCGTAGAACCGTAATGCCACCAACACTTGAAGTAGCGGTGTCAACGATCCCCGCCGCCGATCACCGTCTAAGTGTTCACGCACACTGTCAGTGATCGCCAGTATGTGGTGGCGCCGGAATCTGAACTTATTGAAGAGTTCCACATCATCGAACTTCTCGAATGGATGGCTCCTGTCACGTATAATCCGATTTCTACGTATTTCTCTGCGATGATAACGTCTCAACAGTAGGACCTCCATCTTGGAAAGCACCGCTAGCCGGTCCGGATAGGGCCTTAACCGAGGTCTGGAAGTGGTTTAGCTTAGCCTAGGTTACGGTCGGCGGCTAGCGCTGGCACCGGTTGGTGCATAGGGATTTTCCACCGTTAGCCGCGTGGAGCTACCCAAACCGCGGTTAAGGCCTTAACTCCGATTGGTGCATATGGCCCCTGGCGACTTGCAGTTCTAACGAAGATCACACTTAGGATGGTTCCCGCGCCAAAAGAGGGCACCTATCTGAGTATCTCATACCCCAGTCACACGAGGCCTGCACCAGCTAAAGATTGATTCGCGACGTCAAAACGTCCGAATTGCGCCCTCCTTACGCCTTCCTTAAGTGCTGGCGCCGCGAGGACGCCAACCTCCCGGCGTCCATTTCGGAAATTTTGGACGCAAGGAGGTTGCAAATGCTGCCCTATCTTGTACCTAGTGCTGCACATGCAACCTCCTTGCATCCAGTTTGGTCGGCGCCATTAAGAAGTGGTTGGCGACCTGGTGGCGACCTGGCGCCGTGAGGTCGCCGCTAGGTCGCCACCCACTGTTTCTTGCCAGTTTTGGTCCGTGGGAACGGTGGCGGCGCAAGGTTGGCGACTGGTTGGTGACCTGGCTGCGACCTGGCACCACGAGGTTGTCGCCAGGTCGCCAACCACTTTTGCCATACCGTGGTGGCGCAAGGTTAGCGACAGGTTGGCGACCAGCCAGTGCTCTCGCCGCCGCGCTGGTGCCGCCAGGTCGGCACCAGGTCAGCGGCATACATTCGGCGGCGCCAGGACGGCGCCAGGTCGCCAACCACCATAGCAGTTGGCGTCCTGTCGGCGTCCTTGCGGCACAGGACGCTGACAGGACGCCAAATTTTGTGTGAAAACAATGTATCGAATGGAACGCTGGGTGGTTGGCATCCTTTTGGGCGTAAGAAGGCTGGCTCTCATGGGCGTAATCGATTAATCGACTCTGGTCACCCGAGCCACTTTTTGGCGCATGCGCACATCCTGCAGACCAGGGTCGAATAATCGAATAAGCTTCTCCACTCTCGGGTGACGAAAATGGTGGCCGTTTTATTAGTTTTTTTAGTAGCCGATATAATTACCGCAAAATATGATTTGACTATTTTTATGATTGCATAGTTTTGTGATATTTTCATTTCATTAATCTATGTTATTACCCCAAAAAAATATGTATGACTGGTACTGCTGGCTGTTATCCTGCAGGACGGTACCAGCGCAAATGTGATGTCATCGCTCCTTGCAAACCCCAGCCAAGAGGTGGGTTACTGGGGTCGGGTTGTTTTGCACACGGCACGTGTATTTGTCGACTCCACTCGTGGTGTTCTATTTGAAATTCTGACGACTCGGGTGACCCGAGTCACCCGGGTCGTGTTAATCGATTACGGCCCGTGTGACTGGGGTATCAGGCAACTGTGGCGGGAACCAAGCTAAGCAGGTCACACTACTCGCGATTCTAGATTGTTCTGAGGCCGAAAATGAGCGCGAAGGAGCTTTCTCTTTTCCGTTACCTAGGACAACTTCCGGTCGTTGGCTGCATCGCGTGTACGTGAGTATCTGCCTGTTTACAATTTTATCTGTATATTTGTATCCTATGTTGTGTATGGACATGTACAGTAAAAAAACCAGTGTTAATTGTTACGAAAATGTGTTCCATATCATGTTTATTTCACTGCAAATGTCGATTGTTTAGAATTCTTGGACAGCTCGTAACTTGACGTACGGTAAGTGATTGAATTTTTTGTACTTGTCTTTTGGTTCCATTACATGCAACATGGCAATTGAAGCCGAGTGTGTTATGCAATGAACGAATTCATAATTTCAGCTGCTCATGTGCTGAAAACAGAATTGAATATAGATAAACACTGCGGATTGAAACCACAAAGGCCTACCTCTAGGCTAGACTGATTCTAGGCCTCGGGTAGCCCTAGGGTGTTTAACAGCAAATAGATATTAGATGTATTTGATGTGGTCACTCCCAAATATCCCATTCTGATGGAATTTTGTTTATGGCAAATTCAATGGTCCAAACCCCCACCTTTCTATCTCTATTCATTCAAAAGTTATAGAGGGGGTGTAATGACGTCACAAGACAACTTTCGGTGGCCATTTTGGATGACATACAGGGCCTGTATGCAGGAGTCGGTGGTAGCGGGTTTTGGTGGTACAGCCTACTACCGGGTAGCTATCGCCGACGTCGGGAACTGTGTCAAGTGCTATGCGGGAGCGCGTACCACTTTGATTATAGCTACCCGTGAATCTATTTATAGATTGGGGTACCCCCGTCTCGCTGGTATCGGCACCAGCGCTGAAAGTAGGACGTTTCCGATGGGTACAGCGTAACTTTTGGTTTCGCATTGTTTACTTTACGTTCGTCGATTCGAAAATATAACTATTAATATCGCCGCCGTTACGGCGGCACCGTTAATACTGCTTCGAATTTAGGGTTAATTTCATCAAATCTCACTTATTGCGTATCTAATTCTGTTAAATATGACAGCATTGAATAGATTTGGGCCTAATGCACTCGCTAAACCTGCTATGGAAAACGGCGGCGGCGACGGTTTGCTTACTGTACGTTCGTCGATTCGAAAATATAACCATTAATATCGCCGCCGATACGGCAGTAGCCTTAATAACGCTTCGCATTCAGGGTTAAATTGATAAAATTTCACTTATTGCGTATGTAATTCTGTTAAATATGACAGCATTGAATAGATTTGGGCCTAATGAACTCGCTATACCTCCTATATACCAGGGGTAAGGTACCACCGGGTAAGCCTTTGGTGTTAGGCCTATCACCCACTCATGCATAGCCTTTTTCGCCGCTACCCGGGAAATTCCCGACTACCACCGTTTCGGCTCACTATCACCGAATACCACCGACTCCTGCATATAGGCCCAGAAGGCTTGCAACTGCCTACACTGTGCTTATTTACTGATTTGTTGGTTTATTTGTCACTGTTTTGAGCAGTTTGGCCTCAGAAGTTGTTGCTGAAGTGCTGTAAGTAAACACATTCTCGATGTCGGACATCCGGGCACTTATTGCATTCACAACGCGCGAAGGGTAAAACAAATGCCACTCTCATAGAGACAACATTAAAACTACCCCAACTATTACAGTAATTTCTGCTTTTTGGTGCTTTTAAAGCAAATTTCTCTTGTTTCTATTAAATAGTTCAGATCTTTCTCTACAATTTCACATTCAGCTTTTTTTTAATCAGCCAATTGGAAGTTCTTGAATTTATTTTGCGAAAATGTTTTTTGAGGCCATGATCAGGGCCGCGTTCAGGGTCCGTCTCGGAGGCGCCTCGGCGATGCTTTTTGGCTTATTTCCGTTCAGAGTGCGTCTCGGAGATGCCTCTCTTTTCAGACTGGAGATGAAAAGCGCCATGAAAATGGCCGCCGCATTCAGTGCTTTCAGCCAATTACAGCGCAGCTTGTCCATTGCAAATGGCCGCCGCCTATGGGGGCGGCCATTTTCGAGGCGACCAACTGCTGTTGTCGTTCAGACTAGCGTGACGTCACGGGCGCCTCCGAGACGGACCCTGAACGCGGCCCTGGTAAGGCTAACACTGGCACTGACACTCAGAATATCCCAACTTTCACTATTATCTCTGTTTTTAATACTTTCAGAGTAAATTGTTCTTAGGTTAAATTAAATACTTCAGATCTTCCTCTTCAATCGCGCATTAAGATATTTTTAATCGATCCAATGAAAGCCTTTAAATTTATTTTGCAAAAATAAATGCTCCGCATAGACATAGCAGCACACATCACTGTGGTGTTTTACCCTTCGCGGGATAAATTATGGGGTTGTGATGCGACGCTGACATCGAGAATTGGATGTAAACCTCTCATAACACAAGAAAACTCTTTTACTGCATCTGCATACATTCACAACATGGCTAGCGAGGGTGCTCGTAATCCAAGATGGCAGCCTGCTGATTGCTAAGTAATGACGTCACATGCACTCCCTGTATAGACCAAAACCAAAGTTAGCTATAACAAAGTATACATTTTCAGAATCCTTGTCAACTTTACCTTTGAACGGAATCATATCAATCTAAAATGGTGGGCATAAATCCAAGATGGCTGCCAAAAAGTCACCCAAGATTAGCTAAATTTCCAATATAA
Source organism: Branchipolynoe longqiensis (assembly GCA_030323885.1). NCBI lineage: Eukaryota > Metazoa > Annelida > Polychaeta > Phyllodocida > Polynoidae > Branchipolynoe > Branchipolynoe longqiensis. The sequence continues at coordinate 10,529,903 of CM059191.1, forward strand.
GGACCTTGAATATTGAAATATACTTATTATATAGTCATATTAAGTACTACAAACCATGGGTAATGTGACTCCTTATCACTAGGAGTAATTAGGGGCTTACATTTATTAAATACAATTCCATTATGGCCAATTTGACATCCCAGACATCACTTTGCAACACATGAAATCCAGAAATAAATGCTTTATGGCTCTTAAAATATCAGTTACCTATAACAAAGTATATATTTTCAGAATCCTTGTTAACTCTACCTTTGAATGGAATAATTTAAATCCAAGATGGCAGGCATAAATCCAAGATGGCTGCCCAAAGGTTTCCCCAAAATAGCGACACATTGCTCAGTTAAAGTAAAATCCTGGAGCTAATATGTAACATTTTCTAATGCCGTGAAGACCAAAATACTCTTAAGAAGTTACTTTAATAGTATCACATACCCACTAAGGTGTCTAAGTCCATTTTCATACTTTAAAAGAGTTTGTTTATGTTTTTTCACATAACATTTTAACCAATACCTCCATCTGAAGGTGGGAAACTACCCCTATGACGTCATAGTCTTTGCTAGCAGCAGCAAATGAGTTTAGCAAGTCTGGTTAACAATCCAGGAATGACAAAACACCTAGACCTAAATTTAGCATGGTGAGCTGATGATTCCCGAAATGACCGGGACTAGCGCCAGACAAATAAGTGTTCACACTTCCTGTCTACCATTCGCTATATCGCAATGAAGTGCACCAATGTTCTCAGCTTGTACTAGCGGTATTTTAAAAGAGATTTATAACTTTTGGAGACATTAGTTGCCTTCATCTAAAACACATTTGAAGCAAATCTATGTGTGAGCTAAGTAATGAAATAAGTACAGAAAGTCCAGAATTTTCTCTCCATGCACCGTTTTCTCTGCCGCGTGACGACCGGTAAACACCACAGCTAAGTCGTGCTGAAGTTATTTTTGCTCGGATTTGATCATTTAGCAGGGTTGTCATTCATCCTACTCTCGGTTAAGTGCCCTCCTTAAAATTTCAAAGTGGTCCAAACATTCCAAATATAATTTCACTGGAACTTATGGAAGCTCCAATGATTCAAAAACAATATGCTTTTAGAATTCTTTTAATATTCTAAAATTTGAGTGAGATATGTGCATTTGAAAGTTTGTTACTTTCAGATCTTCTGTTGGCCTACTATCTAATGCATTGAAGAAGTGTCTTATTAGGGAGGTTAACCTCCATAGAGTGATGGGTCGTTCATTGAAACTGGGTAGCACATATCTGGTATCCGTGTTACATAGGACATAATCATTTCTTTCTTTTTTTAATAGCAAGTAAAATAATTATTGTTGCCTTTTGTTATCAAGTACGTTAGCAATACTATATGTATTTAATCTATACCACAAAACGTATCAAATGTATGTTTATGATTTTGTGCTAAAGTGAAAATATAAAATTTGACACATTTACTCTTTTATGCTAAAATTTACTTTTTTTTTCCAATTTTTTTTCTTGTAAGATATCATTTTGTTTGCTAAACTGTAATCAAAGAAATCTATTTTGAACGTGTTGTGAATGTTAAAAATGATGTTATGGATGTGTCACTTTTGTGTGTTTAATTTCCATGTTACATAGGAAATATTTTCCTATTGTTATTCATTATACGATCAAAATCAAAAAGTGAAATGGCTTTTTTTCAACTCTGACTTTACCCAGCATGTAAAGCTTCATATGAAAATAGATTCTGATATTGTTGGGAATGTTTTCTGCTATTATTTGGGATGCTTTCAGTTTTTGCTTCCATGTCACAAAAGTGGTACCCAGCTTCAGAGAATAACTGATACTTTCAAATGCATATTATATCTCACTCCAATTTAGGAATATTTAAACAATTCAAAAAGCATATTGCTCTTGATTCTTTTGAGTTTCTACTGAAATTATAATTTGAATATTTGGACCACTTTGAACATTTAAGGAGGGTACCTACATTAGAAAAGACAAAAGATCTGAAAGTCAACAACTTTCAAATACATATATCTCACTCAAATTTTGGAATATTAAAAAAATTCAAAAAGTATGTTACTTTTGAATCATTGGAGCCCAACCCCCAACCTGGAGGACCAGTTGCTGCTCTTAGTCTATCCTCTACCATGATACCTGCCCGGCTTGGCTAAACCTGCCAGGGGGCTAGCCCCAGCTGGTATAGCTCTCATGGTCACGGCGGCTCACAAGCCTCCCCACCATGACGAGCTAGCAACACATTACCTCTACCCACTCCGAGACCCAGTCTTGGAGTGGATAGAGGTAAATCTAGTCTATGCCTATACCTGAGGCATAGCCATAGGCATGGAAAAGATGTATAGACTATGGTGCCGCCCAGGTGTATTCTTTCAGTACATTTGGTGTGTAGTAAAAATATATTGAAAAGATTCTGATGGCTTAGGTAGGATCAGGGTTGTTATTTTTAGTTTGAATGCTTTATAAAATATCTCCACACGTTTCCTAGTTTAATACTTTTCAAGATATCCCAGTAGTAAAATCAGATATATAAATAATTGTTTGAAATTCACCAACATGCTTATTTAATACTATTTACATTTTTTCCTGTGTTTTGTCTCTAATATCACAGATCGCATTGAGCTGGGTTATAGTAATTTATCTACCATGTTTTGGAAGCATTAGACAGGCTGTTTGTTGATGTTTTGCATCCTAGCAACATCTAAGATCTTATTAGGACTGATACCGTCTTATACTCATGACAATTTTATAGTTCTGTCCCACTGAGAGACCAGGCCACTGGCATCGTGATCTGATATCTCACTCAGTCACATTGTCTTGACAATGAGATAACCAGTCCTCGCTCTATCCTATTAATGCAGAACACCAGACTTGTAAGCAACAAGTTTCAATTTTGTATGTCATTGGTTTAGTTCAGCTTGGATTCAAACTCCTAACCTTCCGTGCAAGAAGCTTGCGCTCTTAATTCCACCACCGAATCTGGTCATTAGACAGGCATATGCATTGACAAAATATATTGATGTAGAGTTGCTACTATAGTTGTTCATTAATATTTCTTATCAAGAAGCCATGTCAATATCACAGACTGATGGTCACTTAAAAAAATATCAGTGAATTTCTTTTAAAATTTATTTATGAATCCAATAGTAATTCACAATGAATGGTCATTATATATTCAAACTCAGACTTTCAGGTGAGGTATGTTTGGATTCAAAATCATGCCTACAAGCTATTCACAGCAAGGATTGGAAGAACCCTCTGATCCGCAAGATTTTAGAAAGGCTACATTATTTATGTTCAGGACTTCACAAAACTGTGCTTTTTTATTGGGTGCCGAGTCATGTTGGCATTCAAGGAAATGAGGCTGCAGACTTGGCTGCCAAAAAAGCTCTCGACAATTGCATTACACCTCTTCCCATTCCTCACATGGACCTCAAAAGGCACATCAGTGCACTCATAAGGAAAAAGTGGCAATTACAATGGGATGAAGCTGTCATGAACAAGCTTCATGCAATTCAGCCCACCCTTGGCAAATTTTCAGGTGCTTGTCATAGAAATAGATGCGAAGAGACCGTTGTTGCACGTATGCGAATTGGACATAGCTATTTGACTCATAGTTACCTTTTTAAAGCAGAAGACCAGCCAGAATGCATACCATGTGGAGTGCCTCTGACTGTGAAACATATTTTGATTGAATGCATTGACTTTGCAAATGTTCGAGCACAGTATTTTAATGTAGCAAGTATGAAATGTTTATTTGACACTGTTAGTACTGCCTTAGTTTTATCGTTTTTAAAGCACATTTGACTGTTTAACCGGTTTTTAAGACATTTTGATGGCATTGTATAGCCCTTAGTGTGCTGATATGCCGTTAAGCATTTATTCATTCATTCATTCATTCATTCATTCATTCATTCATTCATTCATTCGTTCGTTCAGGTGAGGCATTCCCTGGTGATGTCTGCGGGTTTTTTGTGTGTTCTTTTTGCTATGCGTTTTAATATTTAACTGAGGATCCATAAACCATAAGTAGACAATCTTTTTGCAATTTTAAAATTCTGTTTCTACGGATTTTCTTTTGTTGTGTATTAAATATAATATACTTAATACATTTCTGGGGCCCTCACAGTGTGTATGGTGGATGGTGGATCTTCTTATCTGTGAAACACTCATTGGGTGGTGATGAGCGGAGTGTTGAGATATGTGGGCAGCCAGTTAGTAACAATTCTACTCCTGTTTGTTTCCACACATGTATGGAAGTGACTCCTGTGTTAGCTTTATTATCGATTCACTATGACATCATATCGCAACCTGTTTGTGATTGACTAAGATGCCTGACTACTGGAAAGCTGGTGTGTGTGTGTGTCAGTCATATTAATAAAAATTTAATATAACTTTGTAATTTATTATGAATATTCATTCAGCTCGAATCTTAATATATGTTATCATGTTACAGTCTTTAAGAAAATGTGTGTACAGTTTGTTGTTCTGTTGTTTTCCCTCTTTCATGCTCAGAGTTATATTGGTACTGCAATATTGACATTATGGGTAGTGGATCCTATAATATTTATTCTATTTTTATTTAGGGGTCAAGAGAACTGGTGATTTAATGCCAGTTCAGTAATAGCTTCTGCGTTGGTCCGTCAACATCACAACTAAAGCTGAAGGTGAAAAATGAAATTCCATTAAGAAAGAACGCCACTGAAGATATTTAACATGGAGGAAAAACGGAGAAGGATTGCTATATGTGATGGATTGGACATTGAATTAGTAGAAATGTTGGACTCAAATGACATAGATGATGCACTAGCTACCAGATTTTCATCTCCAATTGCCAAAGAACTAAGAAAAGATGATCTAAATCAGTCAACAGAAATGACGCACAAAATAAAATTGGC
>CM059191.1:10535297-10635830 GCA_030323885.1 Branchipolynoe longqiensis
CGCCCCGACGCAAGCTATGGAGGCTGTAGCTGTCGGGGGCGGGAACGGCAAGAGCGCGCCTCTCAGGAGTGCCGTGAGGGTGCGAGGGACCAATGGCCGGCCCGAGGGCATGAAGGCGGGAACATCCGGGGAGGCAGGGACGAGGGCAATGGAGGCCCGCCATGCGGTGACGGGGCAGGGGCGACCGCCCTCGAGGGCAGTGCGATGGTCTTGGAGGTCTTTATGGTGACGCGGAGCCCTCCAGGGGCGGAGGTGACGTCGGCGTGGGTGATGGTGTGGGGGCCGCCCCACCCCTCGGGGCTGGGGGAGAGGAGGTTGGATTGTCTGAGCATCCCGTAGTACCCGAGCGGCCCAATGGACGAGGCCAGAGGGTCCGGCGGCGTCGAGGGCGACAGCGGTGAGGTGACGAGGGAGGGCGGGGCAGGCCGGGCGACGTGGCCGCAGGCCCGCTCCAACAGAAGTCTCGGGCGAGGCGAAGGGTCGCCCCCGGCCGCCTCCACCCAGGAGCGAGCCCCGTAGAGGGCGTTGCATACCGAGGCCGGGGCGACGGAGCGCGCGCGTAGAGGGCTGCCGTGTATGCCACGATGTCGAAGGCGGTATGGGTCAGAGGGTCCCGATCGAGGCGAAGGAGACGGCGGTTCCTCCAGGTCGCAGGCGGCGATCCTGAGCACGTCGATGGCCGTCACCTCAGAGGCGGGGTACCCTGAAATCACAGGCCAGGGTTGTAGCGAAAGGCGTCGTGATCAGGGTATACGTGAGTCAACCCGAGGCAGCCCACCTAGGTCCGAGCCACCTCGGCGCAGGGCCCGAGGAGGTGGGCGCGGCTGAGAGCGTCGACGAGGATGAGCGCCGCCTCGGGCTTGTGGGTGACGGAGCCCTCGGCAGCCATGAGCCAGAGCTTGCGGGCGCAGGTGTCAAGGGTCACGTCGCAAGCCCGGCCCGACTCCAGGGAGGCTGCGGAGGCCAGATTGTCGGTATTGATGACAACGGTACCCGCCGCGACGTCGGCAGGGAGAAGGGCGCGGAGGGTGACGATGAGATAGACGGCCTCGAGCTGGTGGATGGTACGGAAGCGCTCCAGGAAAGCCGAGGAGTACCCTTGGGCGTAGCAGTGGGTCTAGGAGAGTGCCCCTCCGCCTGTGAGGCAGGAGTTGCACTCGATCACCACTCGGTGGACCTCGGTGGCGCGGGGGAGGCAGAGGCCGTTGGTGGCCCGGCCGTATGCCGCGAACCACCCTAGGTCCCGGAGGGCGTCGTCCCCGAGGGTGATGGAGGCGGCTCCATAGCAGTCACGGAGGGTGGCGAGGAGACGTGCCACTGCCATGAACTTCCTCGCCGGGAGGACACAGCTACCCACGTGGTTGAGACGCCCGAGGATACTCTGGAGCTCCCGGCACCCGAGGGTCGGGCTAGCGACCCGAGCCTCGCAGTCCCAGATGAGGTCGACGACTTTGTCGGGTGCGATGCGGATGGTCATCGCCTCACTGTCTATGGCGAAGCCGAGCCAGGTGGGGGGGGGGGGGGGGGGGGGGGGGGGGGGGGGGGGGGGGGGGGGGGGGGGGGGGGGGGGGGGGGGGGGGGGGGGGGGGGGGGGGGGGGGGTGGGGGAGTGGCACTTCCCTGGTGCGAACTCCAGGCCGAGGCCTCCTACGAGGGCGATGAAGGTGTCGAAGGCCTGACGGGCCTTCAGGAAGGTGCGCTCGCACCCGACAAAGTCGTCCACGTAGACGAGGGCGTGGAAGCTCTCGCGGCGGAGGACCCAGGCGCCTGTGGAGGTAACGCGGCCGCAGGCCGCGCCCGAGGAGCGGCAACCAAAGGGGAGGGCGAGGTCTACGTAGGTCGCCCCGGCGAGGGTGATCGCGTAGAGGGGACAGGAGAGGGGGGGGTCGGCCCGGGGCTGGCGGTAGGCACGGGAGATGTCCGCCGTCCAGGTGTAGGCTCCGGACCCCTCTGCGACGAGGCGGCGACCCACGTCGGCCACGCTGGGGATCCTATATGCGTGGGGCCTGCCGAGGAACTCGCGCCTGGGGATGCTGGCTTTGACGCAGGGCGAGGTTGTACTCCTCGAGGGTGGCTTCCCCCCCTCTTGACCGCCTTCCCCTCGGGGCCGCGTTCTATGAGGTTGTGAGGGAATATATATCCAGGAGGTATACCTCTGCGGCATCCGGTGTTCTGGGCCTTGGCAAGTTGCTCGGGTCGGACTTGGGGTGGGAGACCTGGGCCCAGGGGGTGATGGGGGGGGGGGGCGTGGAAGGGGCCAGCAAGGGTGCCACGCGCTAGCTCGGTGGCGACGAACTCCCAGAGGTTGGGGGTGGAAGCCCGGGACTTCCCGGTGATTGGTGTAGGTGGGGCGGGGTGTCGGCGGAGTAGTTGGCGGGAAACCCAAACTCCAGGAGGTTTGTTGTTTGTTTGTCGTTGTTTTACGTCCTAGCAACATCTAAGGTCATATCAGGACGGGGAGGTCCACGAGCTCTGTGTCATGGTAGTCCTGGAGGCGCGGGCACCAGGCGGGGATGTGGAGGCCAGAGGGAAGCCAAAAAATTAGGTAGGCCCGCAATCCGGTGTGCGTCGTAGGCCCGGGAGAAGGTGGGGTAGCGCTCCCAGGCGGGGCCGGTGAGGTGGGGCCAGATGGCGAGGAGGGTGGGGCGGTAGTCGTGGTTGGAGGGGGCGGCTGGGAGGGTGTCCTGTATATCAGGGGATCGACGACGGTTTGTGCTTGTCGCCGAGGGGGGGGATGGGGGAGGAGGCGCGGTTGTGGCGTGGGAGAGGACAGGCGAAGTCAGTGGCAGAGGAGTCAAGGGGGGCCTACGGGGTGTGGGCTGGGGGAGGACGGGTGGTGGGGGGTTGAGAGGGCAGGCGGTGTCGCTGGGGGATGGCAAGAGGCCGGGGAGGTTCCGGGGAGGGTGCGAGAGGGCGGCGACGTGCGTTGCCCATTCCGGGTAGGCTGATGGCAGCCGGCAGACTAAAAATCCGCCGGGGGGGTTCGTGGGGGCGGTGGAGGCGCGCAGTGTTGCAGACCGCCTCACTGTGCATGGTTAGGATGCGCCTAACATTCGCGCAGTAGGCGCATGCGTGGCGCCTCCGGGCGCCTTGCTCCCCGGGCGCCTCACCGGCGGGGGCGAGATCGCACGAGGCGGGATCCTGGTTCCAGGCGGGGCAGGGGACTCCATAGGCCTCCCGCGTGGTAGGGGTCCTGGCGTCGGCTTGGAACGACCTTTGCTGGGCAGCGGGTGCGGCGGCCGCGGAGCACGAGGTGGAAGGCCTGGATCCCGAGATGAAACTCGCGGGGGCGGTGATCACGTCGAGGCGTACAGCATTTATGGCGATCGGGTCAAGCCAGCCGTCTGGGAGGCGACTGTCGGCCACCCACGCGAATACCATCTTGGACCAACGTCGGACAGAGATGCGTGACGCAGTCGCGCTGAACGGTTAGATTGTGATAGAGGAGGCCAGGGATGGATTCCGAGGGGAAGCCGGGATGGGACACCAGCATCCTGAGGGCGAGGTTGTACTCCTCGAGGGTGGCTTCCCCCCCTCTTGACCGCCTTCCCCTCGGGGCCGCGTTCTATGAGGTTGTGAGGGAATATATATCCAGGAGGTATACCTCTGCGGCATCCGGTGTTCTGGGCCTTGGCGGATTCCAGGATCTCGCACACCGCCTCAGCCGCAGAGGTGTGGGGCTGTGATCAGCAGCGGCGCAGGCGTTAGGCGTGAGGAGAGTCTGAGGCCGGCGCGGCTAGCTGTAGGTGATTCGCGGGGCGGATCCTCCGGCGCCGAGCGTCAGTCCCTCCACGAAGACGGCGAGCCGCTCCAAGACTGAAGGAGGCGAGGGCGCCGGCTGGGTGCGCCCCCTGGGCGAGGAGACTCAACGAGCCTGATGAGGTGCTCGACCGCGAGGGTATTCGCATCGATGCGCGGGTCGGCTGTCGGTGCCTCTGCCCGGGTAGCGCCGATATCACAGAGGCGGGGTCGACTGGGGAGGTGGGCGGCGTGTTCGCTCCCCTCCAGGTTCCCCGCCGCGCGGTTCGTCGGCCTCGTATCCGTGGCATGGCTAGTGTAGGCCGGCGATGTGGTGGGTCGCGGAGGCGTGATGACCCGGCGGTGAGGAGGCAGTGAGGGGTGAGCCAAAATAAAATGTAGAGTAGTTTGTCTGGCAGGGCGTGAAGGCGGTGTTGAGATGGATGGTAGGGGAGCGAGTTATAAGGGAGAAAGGAGGGGGGGGGTTATGCAACCCCAACGGCCGGCGGCGGAGAACTGCTCCATCACTGCGAATCAAATGCAAAGCAAGCATCACGACCAATCTGGCACTATTAGAATGGCATGAGCGTGATCCATCCTGATCTTGCGAACCACTCCGCTGATAATGCTAAATGGTGGAAATATATAATAAAATGATTCATCATTCCAGTCCATGGAAAAAGTATTAACTCTCCAAGCATCCGGTTCCGGATGCCAAGACATACTTCTCGAGTTTGTTATTATTACGTGAAGCAAAGAGATATACAAATTTTCAGCGACCATTAGATCATGAAAGTGTCAACTTTTCTTATCTGCTAATGTATTTTGACTGCCTGGGATATGTGCCACTGTTAACCATATCCGTTTTTCTTGTGCCCAGTTCCAAATAAGTTTGGCCATGCGGTTGCACGCTTTTGAGTGGGTACCCCCCATATCTCTAATATAGGCCATCGCCGTAGTGTTGTCTGTTAACACCCGTCCATGAAACTTAGGAACTCGTACCAAACATCTGAAGCCTAAGTAAATAGCTCTTAATTCCAACACATTAATGTGATCGGAAGCCATATGTTCGAACCAACGTCCTCTCGTTGCTCGATTACCCCTATGAGCCCCCATCCTTCTAATGAAGTGTCTGTAATTACTACCGTATTTGGTTCCCCCATTCTAATAGGGTTAGGTGAAATTTGCAACCACTCAATATCTTCGATCCCTTCTTGAGAAATAGTCATTTTCCTCTCAAATTTACCTTTGGTACGAACCAACGCTAATTTTTATCAATTTCAAGTGATTTAATGTGAGCCTTGCCATATAAAATAGCAGGAGCATAAGCTGTCATTAAACCTACCAAAACAGCAACTTGTCTAATTTTTGGTTTATTCAAAGCAAGCAGTTGTTCTGCAGTGGCTTTAAACTTATCTTTCTTTCGTGGTGTAAGTGTTATCGTCATCTTAACCGTGTCAATAAAAAAATCCTAAACATTTTAAGTTCTTTGTTGGTGTAAAAACTGACTTTGTTTTATGAACAAAAAATCCTAATTTTGTAAATGTTTGGCAAAGATCATTTATTGCTTGTTGACATGCTTGTTCTGTGTGGTCAACAATAAAGGAATCATCAATGTATGGAAACATAATACGTCCCATCATCAATGTAAGGAAACATAATACGTCCCTTAAGTGCCATCAATGAAAACATTGGTTTTAGCAATTTTGTAAATAATCGGGGTGCACAAGCTAGTCCATTTGGCATACATGTAAACTCATAAGGTTGGTCATCCCAAATAAATCGCAGTAACTTCCTATCCTGTTTATAAATAGGAATAGTGTGATAAGCATCTCTCAAATCGACACTCGCAAGCCAAGAATTAGGCATAACTAGATCCCTCGCTGTCTCTAGTGAAAACATTTTAAAGTGTTTATATTGCACGATTTCATTTAACTTGGTTAAATCCAAAATTAGTCTAATATCTCCATTAGGTTTAGGTCGCGAAAAAATATTAGAAATATATTTTCCTTCAACATGAGCGACTTTATCTATAATTCCCTTATCACAAAATGTATTCACTGCTCGTATTAATTTTCGTTTTTCAATTGAATTAAACCGGTAAGGAAAAGGCACTCTGGTTTGCTTTGGGTCAGTAATTAAAGGAATTCTGACCACTTGTACGATACTCAAAATTGTTTGATTATCTGTAATGTTTTGCCATTCAGACACATAATTATTACTGTTACCCGCTCTGAAGGCGATTACTATTGTTTGCGTAGCCACCTCTACTTGTTCCCTGGACAGGGGAATGGCTTCTGGTGAGGCTGGGTCTGTTTGAACGGCATGTTGCCGTCGTTCCAGCCGAATGACTGCCTGTGTCCTCTGCCTTGCGACTGGTAACTGTAGCTCATGCCTGTTGCGAAGCGGCCTCGTTGCCCTGCGCGGTGACCTCAAAAATCCTGTTTTGATTTTCGGAAACGGTTTGGGTTATTGTCGATCTTACCATCCAAACATTTGCCGGACTTGGACGCAGTTTCTACCTGTTTAAACAGGTATTGCAACTGACCTCCAAACATTTTAGTTTTGTCGAGGTTTTCCTTTGATGGGTTTGGGAGGCAGGAAGAGCGTGTATTCCTTCCCATCATTGTCGACTACTTTCTTTGAGCGCGCTACCTCCTTTCCAGCGTCGGTGCAAACCACCTTAAAGGCGTTCTCAAACCTTTTGTACGACAAGAAATTACTTGTCGCTGTCAGCAAGGCAATGCTGGAATCCATGTCAGCAACCAGAGTTTGGAAACGATTTTCTGTCATCATCCTATTTGCCCCGGGGACCATAACCGCTAGAGCTGCCAATACACCCTTATGTACAGTGTGTAGACAGGACTCAAACTTTTTCCGTCATCACTCAATTTCACATCATCGTCCATTTCTTTTATCTGCTGACTCGGGAACGCCTTTGATCCCGGTGTATTGCTCAGCCAGCTTCGCGATTACTTCGGCTGGCTTAAACTCGTGGAAGTGTCCACGTATGGTCTTCCTCATCAGCGTGCAAGTATTTATCTTCTTCTTTTCAATCTGGATCTTTTTCAACACGTTCCCACCGATTTTGGCATATTTGCCCACTCGCTTGGTGTCAAGACTCTGAATCAGTCGACGTTGAATCCGCCGACGAATCTGAAGAAGACTTGCTTTTCTTCTTATTAGACGTGCTCTTTTTTGTCTTTTTGACTGCGGTGGCTTAGGCACGAGCTTTGTAGTATTCGTCTCCGTCAGACTATTCTACTTTCCTTTTGTGTTTCCTCTTTCGAGAGGAAAAGTTCACCTCATCCGATTCGTCCGAGGATGTATCCTGATCCGACCAGTCCTCCCACTCGGATTCCTCCGATATGTCTTGTTTATGTCACTGTTGTTTCGGCAACATCTCATCCAGGCGTTGCTGGACTAGTCGGGTAACCCTATCGGCTAAATTAGACGGACCCGGGTCAGGCGACTGTTCGCGTGAGTGAGTTGACCCCATTCCGGGTGTTGCGTCATCATAACTGAGCATGTGCGACGCATCGGTCTTACCCCGCTTCGCAGCCATCTCGCTTGTCTGCAAAACACCAAAGGGAATTTTTGTCAGAACTCGTGGGAATATTTGCAAAGCAACATATAGGTACTAAATCCGCATTTACATTGGCTTTAATACATGCGTTCGTAAGCTAAATTCATGTCGTACGGTCTTCAGCCGGACAAACCAAGCCGAAACCAAACGAGGGGTAGGGACCAGTGTATCGTTCCCTCCCACACTCTCTGTTCCGTACACTTCTCCCACTCGCGGCTACTCCGCCAGCAAGTTGGAGAAAATGCTACGAAACTCAGAGGTATGCCTAAATATGGGGACTCCATCACAGAGACCCAGGATAAAATCCAATGGCGAATCCATAAAAGAAACCCAGGATTATCCAAGCGATGACTGGCTCCAGCCAGTCACATCTCCATTCGGAATGGGTGGCAAAAAACACTCCATTCGGCAACTAATAACTCTCCATTCGGCAACTAATAACACAACAAAACATAATAAAACTACTTAAAAAGTTTTACTTTCATGTTAAAAACATGGAGCATTGCTTTATACATCATAATAACACTCAAAAACAATGCACTTACTTGAATTTCCGTTGTTTTAGGTTTTTTTAAATGCTGGAGCTTTATCCACAACGTCCTCCCGTTGTGAGTAAATTATGCTAATTGCTGGACCGGATGTGCTTCCTTCTCCCTACCCTGAGGCTAGCCAGAGGAGCAGTACCGATGTATGAATAAATACAATATGGTTGAAAATAAATACATTCTTCATATCACGACTCCTAGGGCTTGGCGTGACCAGCCGATTGATTGGAGGACCGGGCCAGTCCAACCCCTCGTCTAAGTGAGGTCAGGCCCAAAGTGCAGTGTTGGTCCACAAGGAGCCTTGGAGAAACATTGAGGAAGCTTGTATATAGGACTTTGACAGCATTTCGATTTTGTGGTACTGATGTCACAGTATCGTTACACAACTTCTGAGAATGACCCATATATCCTTTTGCATCTGACTATTTGAAAATAAACATATTCTGACATTTTTAAGTAGGTCAAATGATGCTCACACCCAATAAATAGCAGTATAGTATGGAAACCAATCTGACTCCAAAATCAAATATTTTCCACACAAAGCTTGACACTTTTATGACATTTCACATGCCACTTGTTTTATAAACAGTAGTAATAATAATTTGAAACCTCATTGCTATGGTTTTGTGTTATTTGTGATGATTAAAGAGAAAAGCAGAAAAATATTAACACGGTAACAGTCCAGAAAGTGGAATCAACAGTTTTATACTAATGTTCGGCTCAAATTTCAATGCTTAGGGGCAATTTCAGGATTTATCATAACTGGGCCCATGCATAGTGTCAAATGGTGAAAATAGTTCATGTACTGTATCTGTACTCAGTGTTTGATACAGGGTTTCATAGTACTTACAAGTGGAAACGAAATGTTGCGATGTTAATGACTCCAGAAAAGCTTAACTAAATTTCATCATTTTTTATAAATTATTTTAGAAATAAATGTCTTCAACTTAATGAAGACATTGTATATGACCATTTGAAGTGAAATGTGCTGTTGTTCAGAGGTTTTCATTAAGTGTGTGACACTTTATTTTCAATGCTGTTGACAATGTCACAAATTACTGATGTAATTTCCTATTTATTTAGCTACATCCATCCCAATAAGATACATAATCCACAATATTAACATTTACTTTGATCTAATATAGCTCCCACATTATATAGGGTATTCACATGACATCATCAACCGGATGCGCAGCCATATCAACCAAAACTGATCAGTCACAAAACTGAATATACAAGGTCCGGGGACCTCCCTGGAACATAAAAGAGTTAAAAATGAGAAAGCACAGTCAGGAAAAATAGATCAGAGAATAGACTATAAAGTAAACAAAATAAAAACCTTAGAAGTTATGTACTACAACATGATGGATGTCTTAACTAGCCCTAAAAAGTCATTACTGGAAGTTGAAATCAGTTCATTGAGACCTGACATTATATGCATCAACGAAGTATGTCCAAAAAATAGATTTTACGAGATTAGTAAATTAAGCTTGGAAATAAATGGATATTACCTACTTACCAACTCATTAGAGAAAAGAGGTACGATAATGTACGTTGCAAATCATCTGATAGCAACTCATTTCACACCAAAAAACGTTTTTGACAAATCAAATTGGTGTGAAATTCTTACTGATGGAGTGATAACCATTTTAGGATGTATTTACCATAGCCCATCTAGCAATGAGCAAAACAATAATGCTCTTCTAGAATTAGTCAATGAGGTAAAAGAAATGAAACATGATAACCTGGTTATCGTTGGGGATTTTAACTTAAAAGAAATCGACTGGGCCACTGGCATCTTACATTGCCGTGATGACCATTATGCGCGGATTATTTTCGACCACCTAAACGACTGTTTCCTGTGACAATTTATTCAGGAACCAACCAGGTTCCGAGGAAATGAAACCCCAAATCCCTTGGACTGGGTCATTTCCAATAAGGATAATCTTATAGATGACATCAGGATAGGTGCCCCGATCGGAAAGAGTGACCATGCTGTCATATCCTTCAAAATTGATGTTGAAACAGAAAATGAGACCATCCCACTAAGATACTCATATTATAGAGGGGATTACATTGCTATGAGTAATGATATCATGTCCCAAGACTTGCTAAATAAATTTAAGGAAAAAAATGTGCAAGAGTGCTGGGACCTGTTTCAAAATGTGTTATCAGGTGCTATCAAAAGGCACGTACCATTAAGAAAATTCACAAAGAGGTACTCCAGGGATATTACCACTGCCAGAAAATTGAAAAACAAAGCATGGAATGTCTACTTCAATAATAAGACATTGGAAAATTGGGAAAAATACACTATCGCTAGGAATGCCGCAAATGACATTGTCAGTGGACACAAAGAGACTTTTGAGGACAAAATTGTCCAAGACATTAAAAATAACCCAACAAATTTCTGGAGTTATGCTTCACATAAATCAAAAAATGGCAATGGGATACCAGCTCTAGCCAATAGTGACGACAAACTAATCGTAGACGATGAAGGCAAAGCTGAACTACTCAATGAGTTCTTCGTCAGTGTGTTTACCAATAAAAATACGGATAATATCCCACCCTCTCCAGATTCAGGAGTC
Source organism: Branchipolynoe longqiensis (assembly GCA_030323885.1). Classification (NCBI taxonomy): domain Eukaryota; kingdom Metazoa; phylum Annelida; class Polychaeta; order Phyllodocida; family Polynoidae; genus Branchipolynoe; species Branchipolynoe longqiensis. The sequence goes on from CM059191.1 coordinate 10,545,754, forward strand.
ACAGAATTCATCAGTGACATTGATATAACAGACGGTAAAGTAGAAAAATTAATTAAAAAACTAAATGTCTCCAAGGCACCTGGGCCAGATGGGATCCATGCAAAAATCATCAAAGAGTGTTCTGAGCAAATTGGACCTATTTTGACATCGCTATTCCATAAAAGCCTATTTGAAAGGAAAATACCCAAACAATGGAAAGATGCTGATGTCAAACCCCTGCATAAAAAGGGACCAAAATGCCTGGCATCAAATTATAGACCCGTGAGTTTAACCTCCCTATGCTGTAAAATGCTAGAAAGAATAATCCGAGATCATGTCGTAAAACACTTGGATAAACTAGGATTGACATCTCCAGACCAACACGGATTCACTGGAGGCAAATCTTGCCTGACACAACTACTAGAAGTGATGGAAATTTGGACTGACTGGCTGGATCATGGCCTGACATGGGACACCATCTATCTGGACTTCTCCAAAGCCTTTGATAGTGTACCAATCGATTTGTTTCTAGGTCGTGTGGTTTTAGAGATATTTCACTTTTTCTGTATGAAGATTGCTCACGGCCATTGACAATGGATTGAGTTTGCCGGTACGCGCAACGAAAAATGTCAGTTTTAGTCAAAATTAATAGAAATCCAGAACCATAACCTTATAAATTTAATATAATCTTGTTGTTAAATATGTTTTCTATATGTGTTTCAAGCGGTTTGTGCTGGGTCGTGTGGTTTTAGAGATTTAACTTTTTCTGTATGAAGATTGCTCACACTAAAAGTCACAATGACAATGCATTGAGTTCGCCGGTATGCACAACGAAAAACGTCAGTTCTAATCAAAATTAATAGAAATGCCGAACCCTAACCATATTAATGATATTGAATTCACAATGGAGGACATGTCAAATAAATTAGCAAAACTCAACCCAAATCATGATGGAGCATCCCCAAGGATACTAAAGGAACTAGCTAATGAGATAGCCAAGCCCTTTGTAAAAATATACGGATTTTCGGTTAAGAATTATATATTGGCAGAGAGCATTATTAGTCTTGGGCGACGGAGTGGGGACGATGTTATATAAATAAATAAAATATCCACTCCCATTATGACATGATTACTGTTAATTTTTTATGATGCCTGAGATTAATGAAGATGTTCCTATAAAGAGCAGTACAGTTGTTTGGTTGCACTAGCCTCAAACCAAGATCTTAATTCTAGACTCTGCTTCAGACCCCCTGGAGAGAGATCACTCTACTCCTGACTCTGGAGTGAGGCGCACCTACTCTTGAGCAGGAACCCCAGACACTCTGTCTGATGCTATCCAAATTCATCTATTCTAATTGAGTGTGAACATAGCCATAGGACTCCTGTCCCATGAGCTGTAAGCACTGCTTTCTATACAGGCTAAAGTAGTAATGAGATCTTGTGTGGCTAGAAGGCAAGGGGTGTGGATGATAGGTCACTGGTAGGTGGACAGGAGTTGGTGTTAGTAAAGCACAACTTCTCCACTGTTTATCTGTGTCTTGACTTCATTCTTCCTTAGCATTGGTTAATGAGTTGATAGACAAGTGATATGAAGGGGAGAGTTTCTGTAGTATTCTCTGGTGTCCCAAACGTGGCCGGGCATCCAGTAATATTATACCTTGTACAGGATCTTCCGTACATCAATTGACCAAAGAAAACTGCCTAATGGTTGGAAATTAGGATATGTGTCTCCCATTTTCAAGAAGGGAGACCGACACCAGGCCAAAAATTACCGCCCTGTGAGTCTGACATCTGTAATCGGCAAAACACTGGAATCCTTAATACGAGACAAGATCATGACACATCTAGTTGAACAAAGTCTATTGACGAACTGCCAACATGGCTTTATCAAAGGTCGATCATGCATCACCCAGCTCCTAGCAGTCCTCGACAAGTGGACAGAAGACCTCGATACTGGAAGCAATATTGATGCTGTATATCTAGATTTTGCCAAAGCGTTTGACTGTGTTCCACATCAATGCCTCTTGATGAAGATTCATAGCTTCGGTATAACAGGCAAGTTATGGTCATGGGTTAAGGATTTCCTCCATGCCAGAAACCAACAGGTGGTGGTAAATGGAGTTAAATCCTTGATTGCAATGGTCCTGAGTGGAATACCACAAGGAAGTATCCTCGGCCCCCTGCTCTTCATATGTTTTGTAAATGACATGCCAGATGTAGTCCACGCATTCATCCATATGTTTGCAGATGATACGAAATTGTACATGGCAGTGAACTCACCTGAGGACACCGAGGCATTACAGACAGACCTGACTAAATTGGAACAATGGGCAAACCAATGGCAATTGAGATTCAATGCAGAAAAATGCAAGGTCATGCATCTAGGCACCAATAACACAAAATTTGCTTATACCATGCAGAAGGAGGGAAAAGCTGTAGAACTGGAAACAACGGATCTTGAAAAGGACCTCGGTGTATATATCGATCGAAGATTAACCTTCAGTGCTCACTGCGAGCAGATAGTGAACAAGGCCAATAAACTACTTGGACTAATCAGACGCTCATATGCTTACCTAGATAGTGATACCGTCAAGGCACTCTATACCTCACTTGTCCGGCCACATATTGAGTACAGCAACACCGCATGGACCCCTCGATATAAGAAAGATATGGAACTAATTGAAAATGTCCAACGCCGTGCGACAAAGCTTGCTCCCACACTGAAAAATCTGTCGTACCATGATCGACTTTGTGCCTTAGATCTACCTAGTCTCTACTACCGAAGAGCTCGGGGCGACATGATTGAGACACATAAGCACCTGACAGGCAAGTACTGTATGGTCGCTGATTACCTAAAAATGGATGACACCAACACCAGAGGTCATAGATTCAAATTGAAGAAAGGGAGTACGAACAAGAGTGTCAGACAGCAGTTTTACAGTTATCGTATTGTCAATGCCTGGAACGGTCTGCCTCCAGATGTTGTGGATGCGCCATCCCTGAATGCTTTCCAAAGCAAGGCTGGATAAGCATTGGAGGCAGTATAAGTATTGCAAACACCCAGTATTTGATGCTTATGACCCCGTTAAGTCACAGTTGGACAGGCCTCGACCTGATACAGGCTTATAGCCTAACCATAATCAGTAGCGGATGAGTATGAGTATGAGTAATATAATCTGTTTGTTGAATGTGTTTTCTATATGTATTCCAAGCGGTTTGTGTCTATTTCACCTTTTCTGTATGAAGATTGCTCACTTCCATTGACAATGCATTGATAAGGTTGGGTTTGTTATTGTGGTTGTATCTCCGCAATGGCCGCACTTCCGCTTAGCGTGACGTCAGTGCATACCCTATATTGGACTATTTGATGAAATCTAAATATTGACACTCCAATAATGGGTTTCTTTGATATATGCATTTCAAGCAGACTACCTCAAGTGGTACACAGTTTCTGAGAACTACCCATATAGGTATAGCCTACCGGTATCTATTCAAGTTTTGTTTAAATTCCTATTCTCAAATGCCTGATTTGCGGTGTCAAATGTTGAACGAAAATAAATATTCACAAAACTTGTATGGGGAGAATCTGTAGAGTAAGTAGTACCAGTTCCAATCCCATTACATTTACTGATTTAGAATGAATTGCGCGTTCGCTAGGTACGCAATGACGAAACTCCGTGATCGCTGTACACTTGTGTACAATCATGTGTGCTACAGCAGCCACTCACGCCTTCACTTCAGTGACAGTGTCAGTGGCGACAGCCAAGCAGCATGCCACTTGCCAGGCCGCGGTGCCCGCCCCCGCGTGCATTGGTTTCCGCCAACAGTCAACAAGCTCCCATGGTGCCCCTTACACTTCAGGCATTGGCATTCCACCCCCTCAGTCAAGATCGTTACGATCCAATCAATACAATTTCTCTTCCATAGTAATAGTAAAAAATGGCGTATCAATACTAATAGCTAAATAGGAGCGTATACATACGCTGTGATCTACAGTAAACTTGAGCTTCCGTTGCTGGACAGTCTTTTGTATACGGTTGCTGTAGCTGGCGTTGGCCGCTAGACGAGTGCAGCGCACTCCTTCTTCGATGAGACAGCAAACGTGCGTTTTGGTCTCTGGTGGCGAGCCTGAATCAGAATTCATCGGATGTGAATTACTGTAGAAGTCATGGTCTGTTGCCCCTTTCGTAGCCGTAGAACAGGGAGAGACTTGGCGAGTAGTCAGCATGGTGAGATGAAATAGTCGTGAGCGCTCGATTCCCCTCCTGCGACTCTAAATATCGCCCACCGAAACAAGCGTGCATTTCAGCTCGCCTGCAGGTCTGACTGTGCTAAATTAAATCCAACTTTGCTGCAAAATAAATAGCACACATTTATTTGCTATGCTAGCAACACTCATTCGACTATTGCTAAGTATAATTTTTTTTAATAGGTTATGAGAGTCAGAATATCTCTTAACTTAATTTAAATTAAAACTATGCCTTGCTTTGCCTTTGGTACATATCAAAGTGTTCCCTTAGTTTATAAGAAGTGACACTCCAAACTTACATATCATCTTTTGGCTGATCTAGGAAGGGGTGTAATGACGTCACGAGGCAACTTTCGGTGGCCATGTTGGATGACATGTTGGCTTGCAACTGCCTAGATTGTGGTTATTTACCGATTTGTTGGTTTATTTGTCACTGTTTTGAGCAGTTTGGCCTCAGAAGTTGTTGCTAAAGTGCTGTAAGTAAACACACTGACTGGGTGTAAACTGCCCAGAACCTGCCATAACACAAGAAAACTCTGTTAACACCTGCATCATTGCATGCATTCACAACATGCGAAAACCGCCGATCGCCGCTAAGCGGTTCGGCAACGACGCTAACGCTTGCTCCATTCCGCAAAGCGGAGATGCTTTGCACTAGGTGTTACCTGTCACCACAATGGGGGTAGGGGGGGTTTCTAGCTACAATTTAACTCTTGAACCGTGTTCACACGGGGAAAAGTTTACGCCGCTTTATACAAGGCGGATAATATGAACCGAACTAGTGTCGCGTTCACACGGGCACTACTTGGGCCGGAAATCGATATCAGCGCATGAGCAAGTCCATACTAACCAGCACCAGTTTGGGTTCATCGACGTCACCACGAGAGAGTGGGTTCGACCTAGATATGTATTGATTGAATCGTATTGTTTTGGAACGGTCAAAACTTCTGCTGGGTAGTGAAACCCTAAAAATAAATGATGAAAAAAATATCTGTGCACCTCTAGCCGGTTCATAGACCAAATGATATAATATGCGCTTTTGATCGACCGGAAAGTCAACAAACTAACGTCTCGACTGCGCATACGTGTGATGTCCTTAATCCGCCTCAGTGCGTCCACACGGGCAAAATAAATCGGTTCACAGAAATCGATTCACGTACACTACCTCGACAAGTGGTTTACAGAATCCGCATCACAGGAATCATCGATTCAGCCCTAATCCGACTCAGACGCCCGTTCACACGCGAAATGTAACCCGAACTATACAAGTCGATTTCTACAAATCGATTTACATTGCCCGTGTGAACACGGCTTTGGTTTCATGACATAGAGCACATATTTATCTACATCCTCATTTTTTAATTGTTTCAATTGGACCAGTATTAGTTTTAAAAGGTGATGGTTGAATTACAAGTTTTACTTTTCTCAACAAAATCTTCATCAAATCACTCAAAGTTGATTAAAATGTTCTATCAAACTATGCACATATTGTTCCTTTATTAGTTCACTACATGTGAAATTTTAAGGATGTTTGATAGATAGCCAAGAGAGAGTTATTTAATCCGCAGCACTTGCTTACAATGTCCCCTCTGTCTCACACAAATTGGCATTTGGATTTCACACCTCAGCCTTGCTCATAAAACTAGTAATATGGGTCACAACTTTTGGCTGGTTTAGGCCTACTATAGAAAAAGGGCCCCATAATTAGGCATATTTTTCAAGTTCAAATTGATGTAACTTTCTTGATATTTACATTAGAAAAATTATATGACTACTAAGTTTAAGGTCTCTTCAAGCTCTTTCCACTGGAATATGTTCCACTGAGATAAAATGCTTTTAAAATAAATACTCACATAGCTACAACGTGGCTAGGGACGGTGCTCGTAATCCAAGATGCAGCCCGCTAACCTCTGATTGCTAAGTAATGACGTCACGTGCACATCATTCATGCGTGACCTAATTCGGCATCAGAACGAGTCTGAGTAAGCGTCAGTATTGGAAATGGCCATAAGACACTACTATGTGCCGATGTGTATGAACTACTACATAAATTAAAGGAGTACAACTTGAAGATATTAGCTTTTGAAACTATCATAATCATTTTTGCTTACCTTTTTTTTCTTCTATTTATTGGTCAATTTTCATGAAGATTGAGTGATGATCAGATGCATTTCAGTAGGCAATGTCAACAAAGTCACTCACCTTGGCTGCCAATCTTTTTTTAAATTCAAAATTGCATAACTTTCTTAATATAGATATATTTTTAAAATATATTTTAACAATTTTAAAGCTTTTATTAATTTGTAATTACTAAGACTAGTTGTTTAACTGTGTTACACAGATAACTACGCTGACAGTGCTGCGTTACATGATACAACCATAACTATGCAGACTTGAAGTTGGCAGTCACATTGCAGTTAAAGAATGGGAAAAGCACCATGCAAGGGTCACCCAATCTTCATAAAAATTGGCCAATAGATAGAAAACAGATTTGCAAAGATGAATATGGTAGTTTCAAAAATGAATACCCTCAAATTTGAGTTATTTCAAGAGGTATTGGTCGACGAAAAAGTATTCACATTACTTTTCATACAGAACCGCCTCGCAGATGCTTACTTGGCCTCGGTCTGGTTTCAACATGGCCACGGCGTGAATAGTGAGAATTGGCCTTTAATGCCAACTCGTTATGGCAAAAACGAACTAATTTTGTGCACACATATTGAGGTCGATGGAGCCGTGAAGTCATATGATTGTGGGTGTCCTCTCCAATGTCTATCCAGCTTTCTCTCAAATGCTTCTACCGTTGGTGCTTCAACCACTTGGTCTGGGAGATTATTCCATGGATCTGCCATTTGAAAGAAATGATTGTTTCTTAACCTGAAGTCTGGGCCTCATCTTGAAGATCTTATATCGCTGGCCTCTGGTGTTACAGTTCTGAGGTTGAACAGACCCATTGTGACATCACTGTAATAAACTCCAACTGTAATAATCTTATAAGTCTCTATCATATCTCCCCTGAGACGGCAATGTGACAATGTTGGTAGCTTAATTAAGTCTCCTCAGGTGATCTTCATATGCCATCGCTCCCAATCCTGGGACCATCCTTGTCACCCAACGGTGTACATTTTCCAGAGCTATAATATGCTTAACCAGAAGAGGCCGGAGCCCAAACTTGATTTCCAAACTCCAGGTGCAGTCTTACCAGAGACTTGTATAGGCTAATGTGACCAACAGTCCACTCATCCTTATATTGAAATGTATAGTGTATCACTCCCCGGATTGAGTTGGCCTTATTGACTTTTACAGCGATGGTGTTCAAAGTTCAATTTGCAGTCAATAATCACTCCAATATCCTTCTCCGGGTCAGATTTTGTTAGTGCAGTATGACCGTCTCCTAGTGTGTATAGGCCTACTCTGTCAGGCATATAGCCCTAAGTCCTTTAAGTTTATCTGGATGAAATCTCAATAGCGATTTCCAATTTGATTCTTTCAAACCATTAGACAGGCATGTTCCTCTATAATAAGATATTTATATGATTTGTTTTCATTATTTATGATGGGTCATACGAAGTAGAGATTGGGTATGGTCCAGTATTGTATGTAATACAATTTTTTTTTTTTTTTTTTGGTGACAATTTTTTTATTCTGCCCATAACGTATAAGCTCCCATGAGGGTGCTTGTTTTCAATGGTGGACAGCTGTGATACTGGATTGGTCTGGTCCCACACTCAGGAGTCTTTACCTGATCTTTCTCGGGCCAACCTTTGTGGTTTTGGGGGTCAGTAGTTTCTATATTAGTTTTTTTTTAAATTTTCAAGATTTTTCCTAACCTGTATATAACTTAGCCTACTGTGTACATCTACACAGATGACATACAAGCCTGTGGGAGAGGATCCCACCCCATTGTGGTTTGTTACAGCATCCTTTCACACATGTCCTGTCCTTAGATAGTACACCAGTGTGCCAGAACACCCCTGGACCCTTCAGGACTGCGACTAGGTGGGATGGCTGTGTTGTATGGTTAGCCATTTTGTATTTCAGGGTGATTCGGATGCATGACCGTGGCCTGCCTGGTTCTGCTTTGGTTTGTGCCAGTACACATACCCAGACGGACTGCGCCCTATGGTGATAGTCATTTAGAATTCCTTAGTACTTAGTAGGGCTAGTTTCCGTATTTGTAATATCTACCATCTTTTCTGGCCTGTTTTGCTTTTTGTGCCAGAACACAGCAAGCAGTGACTGCGCCCAAGATCAGGTGAGATATTGTTTCTTCAGTAGGTGGTTGTGTATTATATTTTCTTTATGGACCTTTTATAGTGGTCCATGCTTTCGATTGCCCGTTGTTGTGTGGGTTGATTATTCCAGGCATGTGCCGCCATGGCCAGTACACTTCTCTCATAAACTTTGGTGTTACTTATTGCTGTCAGTAGCACTGGGGCTGCCATTTGCCTGGTGTCCCTATGGGGGGTTGCTGTGTAGCCTGGTTTTGTGGTGTAATGGTGTGCCAGTATTTTGAGGTGCGTTTCCCTTCTACTCGTTAGTAGTGTTGCATTGCATTTTTTGTGTAATTCGATTGTGGGATATCTTTTGTTCACCTGAAGGCATACTTTGAGGGCTCTATTTTGTAGCACCTGTAGTTTGTTTAATAGTTTTGTATTTCCTCCCATGTATACTACATCGCCATAGTCAAAGTAGGGGAGGATCATGCCTTTATATATTTTAATTGCCATGCTTTCAGTCATGTAGTATCTCAGTTTAGCCAGTAGCCATATTTTATGGTTTACTTTTTTGATAGTATTTGTTATGCAGAGGTCATAATTTAGGTGTCTGTCTAGATCCACTCCCAGATATCGGTAGTTGTCTACTTGTTCTAGTTCGGTGTTTCCCAGAAGACACTTTATTTTCTCGTTACTTGTTAGCCTGGTACCAAATAGTACTGTTTTTGACTTGCTGTTGTTTATGGTTATCCTATTTAGTTGGCACCACTCGATTAGTTTTGTTAGTGTTAGATTCAGTTTCGTTTCTATTTCTTCGGTTGTTTTGCCTGCAGCATATACCACAGTGTCATCTGCATATAGTTGGATGTTTTCAATTTCTAGCCAGTTGTTTAGATCGTTAATATATATGAGGAAGAGAAGTGGCCCCAGGACTGACCCTTGGGGTACTCCGCAAGTTATCTTTTCCTCATTGGATATGGATCCATTTACTGTGGTGCATTGCTTTCTGTTTTCTAGATAGCTCGCTAGCCATTTTCCTGTTACTCCCGTTATTCCCATTTGGGTTAGTTTGCTCCTTAGGATAGGGTGGTCCACCGTGTCAAACGCTTTGCTGAAGTCTATGAACGCTGCACCCACTAGGTTCTTTTTATTGATACTGTTTGCAATATCAGTTATTAAGTTAGCAATTGTTTTTATTGTCGAGTGGTATTTTCTGAAACCGCCCTGTTTACTGTTTAATATTTTGTGTTCGTTTAGGTGGTCCATAATATGCCTATGCATTATTTTTTCCATTAATTTACCAGGCAGTGGGAGTATGGAGATCGGTCTATTGTTTCCCAGTACCTGTTTATCCCCTCCTTTGTGGAGCGGTGTTACTTTGGCTAGTTTCCAGCAGTCCACATAAGTACGATTTGTTGTATAGGTCACATATAACATATAACATCTGGGATGCAACCGAATGCATCTTTCAATACTATACTTGAGGTATTTTCAATGCCCGAAGGCTTGTTGCAATCAATTGATTTATGAGCTCACTTATCTCTTTTATTGTGGTTGTGCAATCTCCAATGTCTGTTTTTAATTGTGGTGCTTTCATGGTCCAGTTTGTGTTGAACTGTTTGGATAGTTTATTGCCTATGGTAGAAAAATGTTTGTTCATTATATTAGCAGTATCATTGTTGCTGATTTCCCTCCCCTCGTTGTTGTAAAGGGTAATCCATTCTTTATTTTTATTATTTGGTATTAGTATTTTCACATTGTTTCAGAATTGTTGTTTTTGATTTTAAGTTTTTTTATTGGGCAGGTAGTATCCGGATGCTTTTTGACTTCCCCAATGATATTGTTCCATTGGTCATTTACACCTATCTCAGTTGGAAATGGCAATTTAATTTTCTCTTTCAGATGAGTTTCTAGTGCCTCTTTTGTGTAGTTTTTGTATGATCTACCCATACGGGGAGTAGTTTTGTTTTTTGTTTTTATTTTCTTTCTTGTAACATATATCAATTCATGATCGCTAATGCCCCAGTTTCTTGTTCCTGAGGTGTGGGTATGATTTGAGTTTGTTATTATTAGGTCTATTATCGAGCTGTTTTCTCCAAGCCTTGTTAGCTCACTCATTTTTTGCTTTAACCCTCTGCCTTTGATTAAGTTCTCTAGTGAGTGTTTGTTTTTGTTGTTTGTTTTGTAGTTTATGTTGAAATCCCCTAGTAAGAATATCTCCGCCTTCTTCAGTTTCGACACACTTTCTAGGGATGTCTCCAGTTGTGCGATGAAGTCTTCGATGTTTCCATTTGGCGGTCTATATAGACTCCCTACAGCTATATACGTCCTTGACATTTATATTATCTTGCTAAATAATTCTAGAACTAGATCTGAAGTGAATATGGCTAGTTACTGTGAAAGTACAACATCTGAACACTTTGACTTCTGGATACTGAATGGTTTATTCACGCCCAGGGCTCGCTGAACCCGCCGGCTAAACTTTCCATGACATCATCTCATTTACATAATCCTTTGTCTCAAACCTTTGCATCTCACTATCATATATTAGCCACATGCCTATACGTCTATTATGCATATATCACATGACCCCCTCAAAGTATTTCTGAAACATGAAATGTTTCAAAATGACTATCAACATACACCAACATATCAGTCAAAACGAATGCAACATCAACATATATATGCGTACTTAACTGCACCCAAGTCCTAGCAAATGTCCGAGCGCACCATGGCACTGAAGTCCTTTAAATGTCTGGCCTTATAGCCTCCATGTTATACATTGTCACTAACATAGCACACACCAAACCACAGCTGAAAAATAGACCTTAATCCTACATGCACATTATATACGTGTATTAACCCAATCTAACTGACCTACTACAGCTAACCTATCGCCAGCCTAATCAGCCGACCTGACCTACTTAGATTAGCCTCACTGTTTACATTCGGCAATGACGCTGACCTACTTTGCGTCTGCCCGACTGGTTCGGGCCGCCCTTATAATCTGCACTCGATTTCTCTACAACATATTACCTGCCTCGTTCAAAATTTGATATTCTCTCCCTGAGATACCAGTTCGACCCAAAATAACCCCTTTCTTCCATTCCCCTACATGATTTTTGTATTTTATTTTGTCTCCGACTTTCATAGGTTTGTGCGGCTTACCACACCTTTTGTCATGAAACGCTTTCTGGCTTTGTTGCCGTTTCGCTGTCTGCACTTTCTTTGGACTTTGCGTTCCGGGTACCAAACTTTCTTCCGCCATCGGCAACCTGCCCCTCAGCCTTCTGCTCATGAGCAGCTGAGCCGGAGATGCATTCAAGACAGGCAATGGAGTGTTACGATAGTTCAACAAATCTAACTGAAAATCTGAACCTGTTTTCTCGCACTTCTTTAACATGTCCTTTACCGTTTGCACAAACCGTTTCACCTGTCCATTATTGCGGGGATATTGTGGACTGGAATACACAGCCTTAAACCCATAGTGTTGTGCAAACTCCCTATACTCATGGCTCTTAAACTGCGGACCATTGTCAGAAATGACCTGACTAGGAATACCGTGCCTTGCAAAATTTTCCTTCAATGCCTCAATGACCGTGACAGACGACGTATCGCCCAACAAGGTTACCTCTGGATATTTCGTGTAATAATCTACAGTTATCAGGTAATTTTTATGGTTTAACTCAAACAAGTCTGCACCTACTTTTTCATACGGTTGACAAGCTATCGGGTGATTTATCAACGGCTCGTTATGCAAATTTTTCCGGTTGTTTTGGCAAGTGTCACACCGACTAACCTTATCCTCAATTTGTTTGTTCATATTAGGCCAAAACATACAGTCCCGCGCCAGCTGCTTGGACTTTGTCATGCCCAAATGTGTTTCGTGTAACGCATCAATCATTTCACCGCGGAGACCCCGAGGAACCACCACCCGATTGCTTTTCATGACCAAATTGTTGTCTACCGTTAACTCGTCTTCGTGTGGGATGTACTGTCTCAGACACGGCGGTGTCTGTATGCGTGTAGTGTCCCAACCATCTTCAATGTGCGAGATCAACATGGACATGGATACATCCTTCTCATACTCTGACAATCTTACTCAACAAACTTGACGATTGAATGTCCACTGCGGCAACGCAGAACGTGTCATCAAACAGGTTACCATGACCTACTTTGGCACTCTGCGCCCTGGACAACGAGTCTGCAAAAAACATCAAAGAACCCTTCACATGACATAGCTGAATATTGTAATTTTGCACACGCATTCGCATTCTCTGCATCTTGGCCGAAAGTTTTATGAATTGGTTTCTGCATTATCGCCACTAACGGCTTGTGGTCCGTTTGAATTTGAACTTCCTTGCCTAAGATATAGTCATGAAACCTCTGGCATCCGAAACATATGGCGAGCATTTCTTTCTCAATAGTGGCATAGCCACAATGCGCTGAGTTAAGCGCACGAGATGCGAGTGCGATTGGCTTGTCATCTTGCAATAATACGGCACCCAAACCTGACTGACAAGCATCGACTTGAATAATAATGGGTTTCTTGACATTGTAATACGACAACACAGGAGCAGTTCTTAACTTTTCTTTCAATTTATCAAACACGCCCTGCTGGTCGACTTGCCAGTGCCATGCGACATCGTTAGCAAGGAGCGTGCGTAGTGGTTTGGCAATCTCGGACATGTTGGGTATGAACTTGTGCACATATCCAACCATGCCCAGGAACCTTTTGGACACCCTGTTTATCACGCGGCTCTGGCATGTCAACTATTGTGTGTATTCTGTCTGGATCAAGCTTCACACCCTACTGGGTAAGTTGATGATCTACATACTTTACTGTAGTCTTACATAGCAAAGATTTTGTTTCATTCAATTTAAGATTTACCGACCTAGCTCGGTCCAACACGGCTTTGAGCCGCTCGTTGTATTCCTCAACCGTTGACCCATATACCAAAATGTCGTCCGTGACTATCCTGATACCGGGTATATCGCCCATGACACGGTGCATTTCCTAAATAAAAATGTCACCAGCTGTTTTGATGCCAAAAGGCAGGCGGGTGTACCTGTACCGGCCCCACGGAGTGTTAAATGTGCACAGACGCAAACTTTCTTCATCTAATTCTATTTGCCAATACCCTGTCATTGCATCCAAAACTGAGAAATATTTTGCATCTGCCGCTTTGGCAATAATTTCGTCAATTGTTTTGGTAGGGAAAGGCCCTCACTTTATCGATTTGTTCAACTTAGTCGGATCCAAACAAATCCTTATCTTGTTTGCGTTTTTTACGATAGTTATGCGATCAAGCTCACTACATACTTTACTTTGAATAGCAAACGGAATCCATCTAGGCGGATCGACAACAGATTGTACAGATTTATCAACATGAATGACAGCATTTGCCTTGATCAAACCCAAACCCTGAAACACATCTTTGTATTCGCTTACCAGCTGCTCTGCCCGGGCGCTGGGACTGTTCGTCGGCTTGGAAATGTTCATCGGCACAGCACAGTGCACCTCATCCACCCGTGCCAGCAGGTTCAATGTCACACAAGCCTACTTGCCCAAAATAGGCTGACAGTTCCGCACCACTTGGAACTTGAAGTTTCTGCCGTTCACGTCAACCACCGCCTCACCGTTGGGAGTGATCCGATGACCCGAGAACGTCACCAACGAACACCTGGTGTTCGTCAGCTGCCCTGGCGCAACTCTGTCGAAGACGTATCTCGGCAGCACGTTCGCCTCCGACCCGGTGTCGAGCTTGAACTTGACAGGGCAACCGTTCACTCGGACGATCGCGTACCACAGCTCGGTGTCTTGCTCGGCACCGCGGTCAACGGCACCGACGAAGAGATCCGTTGTCAGCACATTGACCTCTACCGGATCCAGGTATTGCTCAGCATTGTGAGGGTCGGGCTCTTCAACGGTAACCTCATTGACTCTGCCAAGTCTGCTCCTGCAGACCTTACCGAAGTGCCCGATCTTCTTGCAGGCTATGCAAGCTTTGCCTTTCGCTGGGCAGACTTCCCAGCGCTGTTCGTATCCATAATTCTGACAGCGGATCTTGAACTCTCCAGCACCGGCACCGCCAGCATTCCAAGATGGCGATTTCCAAGAAGGCATCACCGATGACCGAACCGCCGGGGCACCGGTACGCGCAGTAGCATAGTTCCTAAGAAAATCAATTTCCTTACTCTCAACATCTGATTTGTTGACCTCCAACAGATCCGAACTGAACTCACTCATTTCACACATACTGACACTTTTCCAAAGTTAACTCAGTAGTTTGCAGCAATTTGTTACGCAAAGTAACGTTCCTTACACCAGCCACTAACCGATCGCGCAACAGCGACTCCTCCACCGTACCATATTCACAATCCTTCACCTTATCTCTCAATGGTGTGATGTACGTAGCCATATTTTCCATAGCTTGATTATGTGTATTAAACTTGTATCTTGTTATTATCAGACTGCACTTGCCTACACAATATGTTTGAAATCACTCCGTAAGTGGCCCAATCCTGTCTCGATCAGCGAGAGCGAAGTCCATATTGGCAAAAACATTTTGCGCTTCCTCGCCAGCGACATGAAGAAAGATGCAGCATTGCACCCGTTCTGTCTTCATCACGACACCTGCAGCAGTGGCGTATATGTCATATGCTCTGATCCATGTTTTCCAGTTCGATCTTGCGTTGTTGCTGAGGACAATCTAACCAGGCGGCCGCAAACCCGGCAGTGTATTAGCAGGCAGCATTCTTCCTCATCTGACACCATGTGAAAGTACAACGTCTGAACACTTTGACTTCTGGATACTGAATGGTTTATTCACGCCCAGGGCTCACCGAACCCGCCGGCTAAACTTTCCATGACGTCATCTCATTTACATAATCCTTTGTCTCAAACCTTTGCATCTCATTATCATATATTAGCCACATGCCTATACGTCTATTACGCATATATCACAGTTACTACTGGATATATTTCTAATTGAGAAGCTAGGACAACACCCAATACTGATAGTTGTTTTATTTGTTCATAGATAGCTGAGTTCAATAATCATTGTATTAAATGGTAATATACAAACTTAGTGATCGCTTTAAAAGTTAACCCACAACCTGGGTTGTGGTCATTTCTTGCAGAAATTGTCTACTGCAAAGAACAGAATGCTGACCAAAAAAAAACCCCACACACAACCAAGGATTCCACAAATCAATAGAACGGCTCTTAGAGGTTTGATTGATTGGTGGTTGCTTCACGCCGTGTCGGCAGCATAGGCCATATTCACGCGATGAGCTCTTAGAGGAAATAGAATATCCTCTAAAGTGGAAAGGGGTTGGGTCGGGGTATGTGGAACCATACAAAATAATGGAGAGAAAAGAATAAACATATTTTGTATACACATTTTATTTTTTTTACATATTCACTTGAAACTTTGACACAATTCTTTGAAACATGCAGATATACAGTATTATGTAACATTATACCATCTAAAAGGAAAAGTGTGTGTGTGCGCGTGCGTGTGTGTATATATATATTTTTTTTTACCTCGGTACTAAGCCTCAGGCTAGTTTACAGACTAGGGAGAAGGAAGCACATCCGGGTCCAGCAATTAGCATAATCAACTCACGATCGGAGGACGTTCATTGAGTTTGTTCCAACAGTTTTTACACTACTACGTTATAACTGTAAGTATTTACTGAGGATTTTTGCAGTTACGTTGTGATACATTTCTGCATTTTTTGAAGCTATGTTTAGCTTTCAAAGTGTAGTTTTGTTACTTTTATGGGTGTTTTAATTTTCGTAGAACATTGGTAGAATAAACGGCCATGTTGTTTTTTCTACTAGCCAGCCATTACCGAACGGTGAGCAATGTTGGAATTTTTTCCGCGGTTTCTTTTATGGATTCACGTTGGAAATTATTCTGGGTTTCTTTTAAAGACTCCCCATTTTTTAGGCGTACGCT
Organism: Branchipolynoe longqiensis; assembly: GCA_030323885.1. NCBI lineage: Eukaryota > Metazoa > Annelida > Polychaeta > Phyllodocida > Polynoidae > Branchipolynoe > Branchipolynoe longqiensis. The sequence goes on from CM059191.1 coordinate 10,562,166, forward strand.
CCGAGTTTCGCAGCATTTTTTTCCAACTTGCCAGTGCTGTAGCCGCAGGAGAGAGAAGTGTACGGAACAGAGAGTGTGGGAGGATACAAGTACACTGGTCCCTACCCCTCGTATGGTTTGGGTTTGATACCGTCAACCTATGACAATACACTTTAGCTTATTCACGCCTGTGTAGAAACGGTTTAAATACGTTTTACTACACCGCTAGATGCACAATTGTTATCCAGATAATCTTTTGTGACATGTAGTCTATGCTCCTTGGGCGGTTTGGTAACTTTCGTTTGATTGTTCCAGATTCCTGATGGCTACGAAGCGCAGTAAGAGAGTGGCACCAGCTGCCGCAGAGCGCCACGCACCGGACGACTCCGACTCGTCACAGGTGTTGACGGCTCCTCCGTCCCCCACAAGCCGGCGCACACATCATGTCTGATCTGGACGGGGGTAGTGACACCGGGGTACATACGATGGTACCAACTGACTGGGAGATGCGCATGGTAAGCTTGTTGGACTTTAAACTCCAGCAACGCGACCAATCTACTCTTCGAGGGAAGAAAAGACCAGCGCCTCCAGAGATTGACTCTGACTGGGAGGATGTTTCAGGGGAATTATCCCTTGATGGAGATTCATCCTCTGATCCGATGCTTCGGGTCGGCAAGAAGAAGTCGAGGAAGGCCATGAGCTCGTCATGAGACGATTTCACTAGAGCATGGAAGAAACTGGTTAAGAAAAAGACCAAGAAAAGGAAAACTAAGAGGAAGAAAAAGAACGACTCCTCTTCAGATTCCTCATCTGATTCATCGTCCACGGACTCCGATTCAGATACGGAGCGAGTTAGGCCGTTTGCCAAGATAGGAGGCAAAGTACACAAGAAATGTGTGAAAGAAAGGGAGAGAAGGTGCTCACAACCACTATGATGAGGGAAACGATTAAAGGGCACTTTAATACTTAACCAGGGAACAAGTAGAGATTGCTACGCGGAAGTCATCACAAAGCTAGGTGAATAGCTTACAGGCATTAAAGATATTCCTGACTCTGTGGTGAAGGAGATGGACAGGGATGTTCATCTGAGTGAGGAGAGGAAGAAGTTCGAGTCTGTTCTCCACACTATCCACAAGGCGGTCCTTGGGACCTTAACAGCGATTGCCCCAGTGGCAAATCAAATGCAGACAGAATAAATTCTCATTGTTGGCCAGAACCATGGACAAGGGTCTGGCTATGTTGACAGTGGGCAGTAATTTCACTTTGACAGGCGTTTTGAAAATGTTTTCAAAGTGGTCCGTACGGACACTGGTAAAGAGGTAGCCAGGTCCAAGAAACTAGTGCACAATGATGCAAAGGAGTATACTCTTTTCCTTCCTCCGAAACCCATTAAAGGGAAGCTGTTGGACAAAACCAAAATGTTTGGCGGCCAGCTCCAGTATCTCTTTAAGGAAGTGGAAACTGGGGTTAAAGCTATTGTCACACCTCACCGGACTGAGCACCGGAGACCATCGGACAAAGAATTTTCTAGTCCGGTGGTCTCGGGTGAAGAAATCTATCGAAATCTATTGAAATGGAGAGTAAAATTGGGTTAATTGCCGTGGACAATCAGTTAAGTACCGTACATGTACCGGACGAGAACCAGACGGACCGACCATCAATCGGACACTTACCGGACTGTATTTAGAAAAATTTAGGATGGTCTAAACATGTGCTCCAACCACTATCAAAAGCATCTACCTGTTAGGAAGCAGTCTCCATATGAAATATGAAGAAATGGGATGGTGCAAACATGTCCGTTAAACCACTATCAAAGGCAACTACCTGTTAGGAAGCAAATGAAGAAATGGGACGGTGCAAACATGTAGGAGAAGTTTTGAACGCGTTCAAAACTTGTACCGGAGACTGTCGGACATCACCGGACACCGCCGGGCGGTACCTAGACATCTCCGTACACAACCGGACAGTGACCGGTTCTCATCTGGTTCCCCAGTCCGGTGAGGTGTGACAATGGCTTTAGTGTGGTAAGCATATGGATGCTAAGAATAAACCGGTGGAAGTTAACAGCCAGTGTCGGAAAACTCGGGTGGATTTTCGTTGGCGCCCTACCAGAGGAGGAAGGCCAGGACCGACCTTCCAACCCAGAGGTTGGGGTCACCGCCAGTCATTTGGCTGGAACGACGGAAACCGACCATTCAAGAGTGAGTATACTCCCAGCAAGGCGTTCCCTTAACCAGGGAACAAGTAGAGATTGCTACGCAAACCTCCATGGCTGCCATAACACCTGTAAGCAATTTTCAAGCAGGGAATGTAAAAAATTGTTTACGAGAGTGGAATTCGATTACTGATAACTTAACAATCTTAATTATTGTAGAAGGGATACGTATTCCTTTTACATCTTTGGAGACGGCAAGAGACTTATTTCCAATGGTGCTTGGTTGGCAAGTGTCGATCTCAGAGATGCATATTACACAGTTCCAATTTACGAAGCAGACCGAAAATTTGTAAGGTTTATTTGGAATGAACAACTATATGAATTTACTTGTTTACTAAATGGCTTAGCTTGTGCTCCTCGCTTATTTACTAAGCTCCTAAAACCAATTTTTTCGCTTATGGCGCGTAAAGGACATATTATGTTTCCGTATATTGATGATTCATTTATTGTGGCACAGTCAAAAGCAGCTTGTCAAAAGTCAGTAAATGATTTATGTACAACATTTACTAAGTTAGGATTTTACATTCATGACCAGAAGTCTGTCTTGACTCCAACAATGGAGGTTTTTTGTTAAATACAGACAAAATGACTGTGGCACTCACGCAACAGAAAATAGACAAGTTTACTGATACGGCAAGGCTCACATTAAGTCGCTAGAAATAGATAAAAAAATTAGCATTAGCTCAAACTAAAGGGAATTTTGAAAGAAAGATGTCTATTTCGTCCTAAGGACTAGAACTTGGTGGTTTCAACATATTGATTCCTCTCCCAATCCTTTACGTATGGGGGAACCTAATACGGTAGTGACAACTAATGCATCTTTGGAAGGATGGGGGGCTCACCATGAAAATATAGCGACAGTCCCCGATTGGGACACGCAGCCATGGTTGGCAGTAGTAGCCTTAGGAGCCAAGGACTCTATACGATTCCCACACGAAGTGAGAAATTTGAAACGAGGCCCACTGATAAGTCACGGAGATGTGTCAACAACACCCCTCCTGGCATTCCTTTTCTGAACACATATTTACGACAGTTTGGATTAGACAAACTTACTCAGCAGAGGTTAATGTTTGTTTTGTTGTTGTTTTACGTCCTAGCAACATCTAAGGTCATATCAGGACGGGGCAGAGGTTAATGGTACCCCCCCAACCCCACCCGTTGAGTGGGATGCATAGCATCCAGTATTGATGCCCGCCTCCTTAAGCACCTTGATGGTCCATCTTGCGAGTGTGTCTCTCAAAATAGCCTTATGCGGCTTAATAAAGCTTATCAAAGCTGTCTGGAATTCCTTATTCCACGTGACTTGGATATATACGCCCTAATGGCTGTCACTACACAAATACGTCGATCATCTGGAAAACTATTTACATGTACCGTGAACAGTGGGTCCCCTGTATGGTTCAACTGTTTGGCCTCTATGCCCCGTCATGAGCAGTAATAGCGCTGCTAACTTAAATCCTAGTTCCTTCATTGGTAAATGTGTATTACTAGGCCATGATTTGAATAACTTAAACAGGTTGGTTTCTCTCATATACCGACCTAATAAACCAGTGCACTACCTGCTGTTTCCCAATCGTTTGTCCATCTATCCTTGGTAGAATGATTGAAAGTGCACATCTTGCTACATTAATTGCACTAAATCCTAAGCCTTCATCTTCTAACATTCTTAGAAATCTTACAATCTGGGCTATTGTAGGTTGCAATGGCTTAACTCCTTTAAGCAAACAATGAACACCCCATTTCTTTAAATAGCTTGTATATAATTTCACCGTTCCTTTTCTCCAGCCATGTGAAATAAGTCGTTCTTGTGTAATTTTGTCTAATCCATAGTTCTAAATGTTTCCTTAAAAAAGGAATGCCAAAATGGGTGTCGTTGACACGTCTCTGTTGACTATTAGTGGTCCTTGATGTTGTAGGTTGTTCCTTTCTCGTGGAAACCTGAGCATGTCTTTTGCTTCTACTTTTACTACTGCTGCTAGCCATGGTTGTGTGTCCCACTCCGGTACTATCAGTGCTGCATGCGAGTGATCCATTTTGATTTTCCGGACCACTCTGCTGATAATGCTTAATGGTGGAAATATGTAATAAAATTTATTATTATTCCAAATCATGAAAATGCATCGATTATCCAGGCTTCTGGTTCTGGATGCCAAGACATATATATCGGTAACTTCCTGTTGTTTCGTGATGCAAACAAATCAATATCTGGCATGCCCCATGCCTGACAAATGAAATCGAAAATACTGGGATTTAATGATCATTCTAGATGATCATGGAAATACCTGCTTTTCCTGTCCGCCAAAGTATTCGGACTGCCTGGGATATGCGCTACTGTTAGCCATATGTCATGTTCCTCTGCCCAGTCCCAAATTAGTTTGGCTAACCAGTTACATGGTTTGGAACGAGTTCCTCCCATATTGCGTATATACCCGATAGCTGTTGTATTGTCCGTTAGTACCCATACATGATTTTTCCTGGGAGGTGAACTAGACTACGTAACCTTAAATAAATGGCTCTAAGCTCTAGTACATTTATGTGGTCAGATATTTCATCTTCCATCCACCACCCACCTGTCGCCTGTTGGTCTCTATGAGCCCCCCCCCCCCCCCCTCCATCCTTCTAGCGAAGCGTTAGTAGTAACTGCCACATTGGGTTCGCCCATTCTAATGGGTTGGATGAATTGTCTATGTGTGATAGCGACCACATGATATCCTGTAGACCCTCTTGAGAAATGGTCATAGGCCTTTCAAATTTGCCTTTAGTCCTAGCCAAAGGTAAATTCTTAGCTATCTCTAGAGACTTTATATGGGCTTTGCCATATAGAATCGCAGGCGCATACGCTATCATCAGCCCTATCAAAACTGCCACCTGTCTCATGTTTGGTTTAACCAAACTAAGTAATTGGTTTGGCGTAGTTGTAAATTTTTTCGACTTTCTGTGCCGTTAATGAAATGGTCATCGCTGTGGTGTCAATTACAAAACCCAGAAATTTCAATTCCTTTGTAGATTTTTCTGCATGTATGTAGAAACCTAACTTCTGAAAAGTGGCACATAGCTCGTCTACTGCTGTGTGACAATGTTGTTGTGTTTGCGAGTGATCACGTGACTGGACTGAACCCAGGCCAGGGGTAGCGTCCCCTTCACTCAGCGTGTGGTACATCGGGTTTACTCCGCTTCGCCGCCATCTCAAGTCGCCTAGAAACCAACAAAAGTTGATTAAAACGAGCTCAAGGAAGAACTGGACACATGGAACAGTGCGACAACTTGGCATAGGCACAAATCGAGGGGTAGGGACCAGTGTAGATCCCTCCCACACTCTCTGTGTCACACACTTCTCCCACCAACAAATTGGAGAAAATGCTATGGCACTCGGAGGTACGCCATACCTTGGGAAATCTATTAATATTCCCTAAGCTATCTAAATGATGAATTGGCTCCAGCCAAGTATCTCTCCGTTCGGCAACGGGCGGCATCAAAATGGCGGTGCTCGTGGATCAAGCGCACCTGATAACGAACACATTTACTCAAATAACATAGTAAACGAGTTTAATAGCAACACCAAAAGTACATTAGTGCTTGCTATATACATTCGTAACAATTCTTGGTAATTTATATCCTTGTCCTTACTCCGGAATCATTGGTATTTGTAGGTAAAAAACTGCTGAACTGCTTGTAACGTCCTCCCGTTATGAGCGGAATATGCTAATTGCTGTACCCTGATGTTGCTTCCTTCTCCCTCGACCACGAGTAGCGAGGCTTAGTACTGAGGTAAAAAATATATATATATATATTATATACATAGAGCACAATGTGGATGGATAAATTATATCCGCTGTAGCCTATTACAGGGGTATCTCACATTTTTCTACAGGCTACACCTCGCATAAAAATAACAATCACATTCTTGTCAGTTTGTTGTATACACTCACCCGCTGCTCTAGCTATATTTACTAGGTTTTACTGATGTAAACATTCATGATCTGTAATTTGATTACTCAATTCATGTAGTTTTCAATTCTTTCATCAATGAAACATACCTAGTTTAAATTCGTGTATGAAGATAACCATCCATATGAAATGATCTCATTGAAAAACCTAAAAAGTCCACCTAAAAATCAACTTTAAAAAGGTCCAGAGGATAAGTTATGTAGAAGTTATTTCCATTCAAACAGTTCTAGAGAGGAAATAATTAACAAAAGTCAGAAATATTATATGAAATTAATTATTCATGAAAGAATAAAATTTTCTCATGCATTTTAACACTGTAATAGTTTGTTATTTGATGAAATGAATATCCTTACCAAGGAAAAGAAATAACCCCTTGCATTACAATCTCCATCAATACTCAAACACATTTTGTTGCGCAAACATAGAATTATATTCCAGTGACATTCTCATCATCACAAACATTTATTTCTTGTGCGACGGATGTATTACGATCATGGCATTAAATAAAATTATCCTAATAGGCTAGTACCACTAGCTTGTCAGTGTTTCTAAGTGCTTGGTGTCAAAACGGCTCTTGTAGTTCTTAGCCATATAGATAAAGAAGGTAAGGGCCTCCTTCTCCACAACAGGAATCGTCTTGAAATGCCTCGCCACCGTCTGTAAGAGAAACCAACCCAATTAAATATTTAATGAAAATATAATTACAACACTATAAATGGCATGTATATATATCTTTTTAAAGAAATATCTATAGGTGGCTTTTACTTCTGTGGAATATCTTAATTTGAGTGTTCCCGAATGTTAATCAGTATTTCAATGCCTATAATGGACTTCATTTTACCACAATATTTAAAGACCACACAAGAAAAGAATCAATGTGAAGTAGGCTCTTGCAAAACTAAAGCTAAAATTACAACTTACATCTGCTAATTGCGCTTTATTTAAGCCTGGCCTGGTCTGGAGTTTGTAATGTCGCTTGTAGCGCCTCAGTGTGTTGACGGGCATCTGGAAGAAGTCAATTTCAGGGACTTCGAAGTCAAACTCGGCATACTCCGCATCAGCTTCACTGTCCTTCCGCTTCCGTTTCGACCTCAAATTCTGAATCATGTTTTTGTGTGCATCGCAAATATAGATGTGATGTACCTATAAATAAAAACATCAGTTGATTATTTGAAGAAATATTAGATTAGTAGCTGGCAAATATCAAAAGTGTAAACATTCAAAGAACAATGTTCACAATACGAGTCTTCCAAGATACTGAAGCTGGGACCGAGCAGGCCACTAATCAGGCTCCAGACTAGGTTAAGGTAGGGAAGAAGCACACTACATCAATCCAAAATCTGAAACTGATGCATTCTGCATACACACAGGACATACACATTGGTCAGAGTGCATCTGGTGAACTAGTCAGGTTGCAGCGGGCCCAGCTGCCTGCTCAAAGGGGTGTCTGGGAGGTTACTAATTATGTCAGGGTGTGGGTAACCAAAACACTCTGTAGCTGGGGTCTCAGATGGTCAGGGAAATCGTGAGCACATATACAGGAGGTGGTATTATCTAATGTCTAATATTGTCTACGGCAATTTCACTGCAATCTTTATTATAAAACGATGTATGACTACTACCAAATTTGTTATCCGGAACAATGTACTTATAAATTCAAAGTAGTTTAAGAAGAGGGCCTACAGAGAAAGCTCAGACTGAAAGGAAAACATACCGGACATATATACACACCAGGTCCCAGCTTCAGGCCCTTTTCCAGGACCCAACACACAAACTTGGGAGTGTATTACAGCAAATATGGGTTTTTATTAATGATTAATTATGCATAGGATTCTTTTTTTTAAACTGATAACATTTTAAAAGATTAAATCTCCCGCACCTAGACCAAATTAATGTCTCGAACTAAGCAAGTGGTTGTGTAAACAGACAAATGAAGCATTATTTTTAGAATATAATTCTATCAGTAGATACTCCCATACCCATGACCAAATACAAATACAATTTAGCGCCACAAGGACTTTAACTAGCTGCAATAATAAGTTGAATGGGTTGGTTGGGCAATGGTTGTTGGAGTTTTATGTCCTGGCAACATCTAAGGTCATATCAGAAATTGAATGGGAGACAACCTACTTACGCTGTGGTCTATGCTCAGCTTAAGCCTCCGTTGCTGCACTGTCTTCTGGATGCGCTTGCTGTAGCTTGCATTCCCTGCAGGTCGGGTGCACCTCAGGGTGTCATCCACAAGGCAGCACACTTGGTCATGGCCTACCCGCAAGTCCTCTTCGCTATGCCCGTTGGTGCCGTTGCTCATGCCTATCCATGTGAATAACAAGGAAGTGAAGGAAATTTTAATAACTGGGGAAAAAAGAGAGGATTTAATGGACTATAGAAAACTGAAGAAAACCTCCCAACCCTGTAGAGAGGCATCTGTGGTGATAATCACGGTTGGGCGGATAGGATTCAGGGAAGACCCCACAGTCTCTTCCTACTCTTCAATGTCTGACCAACCTTCTACTGAAATTTGTGTTAATCTTTCAAAATTGTCCCTCTTCTTTTTCAAGGCTTCATTTTTGCATGCTTCAAGTACCTTAATGTGTGTGTCTCCATAAAGTATTGCTGGTGCATAGGCTGTCTTCCCAACCCTGTAGAGAGGCATCTGTGGTGATAATCACGGTTGGGCAGACAGGATTCAGGGAAGACCCCACAGTCTCTTCCCACTCTTCAATGTCTGACCAACCTTCTACTGAAATTTGCGTTAACCTTTCAAAATTGTCCCTCTTCTTTTTGAAGACTTCATTTTTGCATGCTTCAAGTACCTTAATCTGTGTTTCTCCATAAAGTATTGCTGGTGCCTAGGCTATCATGAGTCCTATTAATGCCGCAAGTTGCCACATTTTTATTGGCTCTCCTGATATACCTAAACTTTGAACAAAACTGGAAAACTTTTCCACATTGATGTAAGTGAAGCTTTTTATTGTTGCGCCTAGTTGGAAATCCAAGAACTGTAACTGTTATGACTGCTCTCCTACATTCCCCAATAGCCGATGTCCACTTTTTGTGCTGGGGAGTCATTAAACAAACAAACAAAAACAGCAATGATGAACGAGCAATCAAAATAATGGGAAAAGTACATGCCCCTTTGCCACCAGTTCCGCAAAAATAGCTTTAAGAATGCGGGTAAAGATCTGGAGTGCAGGTGAAAGCCCATTGGGTAGACATGTAAACTTGAAGAGCTCTTTTTCCCTAACAAAACATAAGTACTTCCTATGCTCCTGGGTGATAGTCCCTAAGATCAACGCTAGCCATAAAGGCACCTGGGGTTATGAAGTCTATGGTTTTATTCAGTCAATACATTTTAAAATGTGATATTCTACTGATTAATTAAATAACGTAAGGTCCAGAATCATTGTGACTGCCATCTGTTAAGTCTAAGCAGACATTTGAGATGTATTCCCCCCGACTGTAGGTTGCTAACACAATAGCCACTTTATTTATTAAGAAGTTCTGTATTTCTGTGCCCGTATTCAAGTGTTGCTCTTCAAGTTCAGAGATTCTGAATGGGTGTGGAGTTCTGCCTGCACCGGGATCTCCATGAAGGGGATGAACGCACCTTCGAGCACTGTCAAAACCCAAGAGCAGTTGGTTAATCTTTGCAGCTTAGATAAAAGATTCACCCCAGACTCTGTTCAGAGGTGAATTACAACACTATGTAAAAGTTGGAGAAAATATGTCTCATTGTTGATGGGCTTAGTTTGGCTTTCTTACCTTCTGTTGATTAAAATCTAAGAACTATAATCCGATTGTATATGTTTTCCCTCAACTTATACTCTCCAGAGTGTTCAAATCACATAATATGCATTGAAGTGATAGTCCATGAAGTAAATGCATCATGTTTGAATGAACTGGTTGTACCATCTGACTACCTCAGCCAATGAAAATGACTGCTTCCTGACCCTAGATTGGATTAGATTGGAACCTCTCAACTTCCTGCTAACAGCTGCCATGTGGATATGTGGCCTCTATTAATTCAAACTTTAAAATTCATTTATCTCCTGGACTTCAAGCTACATAGTCCAATGAAATATCAAATTTTCAAAACTAAACCAATTATCTAGATTTGATTTAACATATCTAACTTAGATACTGATGCACTTATTAAGCATTTGTTTCTGCATAGAAGGCAATACTTAGTCAATTTAACAGAACCTGTTACTGCAGAAGTCTATGGTGTCAGAATCTTGGCAAGTTTGCCAAAACTAATTTTCCATGTTTGCACTCAAAATATCTCAAAAGTTTACCATTTAAAATAAAAGTAACTTTGAACTAATGTAAAGTATATACTAGTGATCGATCTAATATATTTATCTCAGCAACTTTAAGCCGTGTTCATATGTACAATGTTAGGCCGACTTACATGAGGTGAACTAATTGAGTCGAACTAGTGGCACCTTCAGACATACCAAGTTTTGAAAGTGTGTCGTGTTCACACACGGACGCTAAACCAAGATGAGGGCCAACCAGGACCCATAGATAGGTGAGGAAATAATAGATAGTATCAAATTGAAGAGGAAATTTGGAGAGAAGGCTAGAATCACAAATAAGATAGATGACATCAATAACTACAAAACTGCGAAAAGAAGAACCCTAAGGCTAGTCAGGCATGCAAAGACCACCTACATTGAAGAACAAGATAATTGATTGATTGGTGGTTGCTTTACGATGTGTCGGCAGCATAGGCTATATCCACGGCGAGAAATGTTTGTTTTTGTTCAAACCATCGCCTTTACATGCAAAAGCATACAATCAATTTTGTGCCAATAGACACTCCTGAATTTTGAAAACTCACAATCATATAGTTTCTGGTCAAGCTAAATAAAATTCTAGATGATAGTATTATTCACTGATGAAATTTGTTTTAAAAGTTATGAGGTGGTACAAACCAGCTGCCCTCAAAAAGGTTCAAATGTTTGACTTTAGTAAATAGGTCATGCATGCTGTTTGCAGTGAAAAATTGTTGGCGCAGGGTCATGAAATTCACACAGTTGAATAAAGTGTGTTTTAATGTCAGTGGGGACTGACATCCAATACATTCAGGGGGAGGGTCCCCCATGAGCAGAAAAACGTGTTAGCCATGAGTGGCCAATATGGCATCTTGTTAAATCAACCTGGTCGTGTTACCCTTCCAGGCGACTCTGCAGCAGTCCGTTCACGGAGGGGGTAATTCTATGGAGTTTGTTATTTGGGTGTTTATGCCATTCGATCTGCCATAGGTTCCAGATGTATTTTTGAATGGTAGGTTTCAGATCAGAGTGGGGAATATGACAGTGTTCCAAAGGAGCAGTCAGGGCTCAAGTGGCTGCTTGATCTGCTCTATCATTTCCTGGGATACCCACATGACTGGGCACCCAACATAGGTGAATGTCAAATTTTGCTATTGAACGAGAGTTTAGTTGAATGGGTACTTTAAGTAGTATTCGGTGGTCCAGTTTCCTATTGTTTAAAGGCTGAAGGCAGAAAAAAGAGTCAGTGAAAATGATGGCTGAGGTTCCGATGCACTCTAACACGAGTAGGAGTGCTCGTCTCGTGCCTCAGCAGTAAAGATGGAACTCTGATCTGGAATATGCGTACCTATTTCACGTCCGTGGACGATTGCTGCCGCATCAGTGTAAACGGCTAGGTGGGAACTAAAAGCACTCTGCACATCGATAAAGCTTTCATGATATGAAAGTGGGTGCATTTGGGATTTCTTCGACATGGCCAGCTGGAGGATAATGTTTGGTTTCCTCAGCTGCCAAGGAGGAACATCTGAATATTGCGATGGTGCTATATTATGTAGATTTACCCCACAGGTCCTACAAATGAGGCTTTATTCTGAGGCCTAACGGCTTTATGTATGTTCGCCTTGCTTCATGTACTTATATGCAGGATTTAAAATATTTCCTTTTAATTTTATCACATATTGCACATACAGTTTGAGCCTTCTACTCTTAAGGGAGGGTTCTCGGCCTTCGACATAGCGGCTCTGGACGGGCAAGGTTCTAAAAAAAACCAGGGCCAGCCAAAGGTTTGTTTGTTGTTGTTTTACGTCCTAGCAACATCTAAGGTCATATCAGGACGGATACCAACTTGTGACAGTGTGCACTCATGGCGACTTTATAGTGCTGTCCCACTGGGAAACCAGGCCACGGGCACCATGACCTGGTATCCCACTCAGTCACATTATCCTGACACTGAGCACACCAGTCATTGCCCTGTCCTAATAATGCTGAGCGCTTGGCTAGGAAGCGACACGTATCAATTTTTAAGTCATTGGTTTGACTCGACCAGGGTTCGAACCCATGACCCCATGATCTACCAGCACGGGAGACGACGCTCTAACTCATTCGACCATCCCGTCTGGTCCATCCGAAGGCCTTGATGGTGTATAGTGTCTAACTGTGATATGTATGATTTTCTAGCTGAACCATAAACAATACATCCATAGTCCAAGGCCTTCATTGGAACCAACAGCTAAACAGATTTCCGATGACATCACACAACAGCATTGTTATTCAAGCGAACCAGTCAAGAAATTATGCTATGTATTAAGACAACAAAAAGAATGATTACAGTTTTATGAGGTACTAAACTACTCATTTCAGGTTTAAAGTAATTGGCGGGTGGGAAACTTGGTGGCCAGGCATATATATTGAAGAAGAATGGTCTCAGTATGAACAAATAAAGTGGAGCGAGAGAATCAAAGATGTGGGATGATGGTTGGGGACTGATCATGGGGCATCGAATGTGGTATCACAAGCAACACAAGTTTGCCTGTAAGTTTGTTTGTCATTGGTTTGACTCGACCGGGACTCGAACCCACGATCTACCAGCACGGGAGACGGACGCTCTAACTCATTCGGCCATCCCGTCTGGTCTCACCCATAAGTAAATATGGGGACAGTAACTGGTCCACAAGGGTGTCCAGTTCTTGTAAAGTGAGAACGGAGCTCGGAGGAATGTAAATGGAACAGAGAGTTAGTCTTATGCAGCGTCAGACGAACAGCTACAGCCTGTAGTGTCTTGTCTAACGCCACTGGCGTACATACCACATCACGTCTGATCAAGATGGAGGAGCCGTCAGTGGCTCAGTCTCCATCTGGTGCATGCTTGTTATGAATGGTGTAGCCTTTAAGACTACAACTCTCAGAAGCTTTTATATAAGTTTCTTGTTGGCAAACAGCAAGTGGATTGAGGTTGCAACAAAGAAGGCAGTTCCATTGAATAAGAGATGCACCTGTCATTGTCATTTTGGAGCAGTGACAGGTGTTCTCCCCCTCGCCTTTGGTTTGAGGGAGAGACTTCGACTGCGGGTTTCCACAGTCTCAGGCATCTCTATATCAGCCAGCGCCCGATATCTATTTGACGTTAAGTTTTTGGAGATCGGTGACCCCCTGGACTTTTTGTCCGCAGGGGTCAAAGATCCCTTCGGAACTCGGTCCGACAAATTCTTCTTCTTTTTGGGCATTGCCGGCTCAGCCAGCGTCTGCACCGCAATACTATTATTACTTTTGGTCGAAACCAGAGTCGGATTCGGGACTGGGGTGAAGGCGGTGGGCTTCCCCCCCCCCCAGTCAACCACGTCAGTTCAAACTGGCATTCAATTGTCCTGTTGGAGACTTTGGCTGCCGCAGCATAGCTCTTGGTGGTTGGCGAGGGAGTATTCGCCTCAGCCAGCCTTCAAGCTTCTGGGTAGCTTAGCTGCTTCTCAGTCTTGATCTCCTGAATGAGCTTTTCTTTTTTCCAGACAGGACAGTCTTTAGATATGGCCATATGGTCACCCAGGCAATTGGAACATTTTGATTGATTTTGACAACTGGTGTTGTCGTGAACTTTCTGACCGCACTTAAAACAGATGGTTTCATTTTTGCATCTATCCTTGCCATGATATCTCTTTCGTCTCAGTCTCTCTATCGTGGCTTTCTGTAAGTATAAGTCATGTGCTGGCACACTCGTATTAGGAGATCCATTTCACCTCTTTTGTACTCACGTACAAGTGTGTCAGTATATATTTTAATAATCACAATTTTTATGTTCTCTACTTCCCGTTGGGACACTCTTTATTTCACCTTCATACATAAGCTATGCATTGACTATGTCCCTATAATCTAGTAGATTTATGTTTGTTATCTTGGTAGGACAGTCTTACTACAGCTAACTGTCTTCCCCTCTACGTTTTACTACATTGGTTTCCTAGTGTCTATTCGTAGCTCTGCTCAGGATGGTCCTCTGTACCTCACCCGGGTCATCCAGGGATTTGTGGTAGAACTATGCGAAAGTCTTGCTGTTGCTCCATGATGCATTCCGCATGATTGCATTCAGATTTGCACCCATCGGCTGAGCCGAGGAAGCCGCTGCCCCTCTCGTGCTGTGACCCTTGTACCGGGTAGTGTCTATGCCTGCTAGGTGTAACACGCATATCGTCCACCTGGCCAGTGTTGCCCTTGATATGGGTCCATGCGAACCGATATAAGATAGGAGCAGTTGTGTGTTCTGGGCACATATTTCCTAATTGTGCGAACTACACATAGTCTTCGGTCCGCTGGGTATTTATAGAACCTCACTGAGTCCAGTGGCCCAGCTGGTTATGCTTTAGGAGCTTCTTCATCTTGAAGACCATAGAGTCCTCTTCAACCCTCAACCTGTCCACTGCCAGGTTCAGGATTGTCTGTCCCCTCTGGGACGAGACTAACAACAACAGCATGACCAGTTTGTATGACAACAATTTTAAACTCATTTCGACATTATTGGGGAGTTTTAGTATCCAAGTCAGGACAATGTCCACACTCCAGAAACTGTTGTATCTGGGCTGTGGAGGTCTCTGTTCGTGGCAGCTTTTGCATAGCCACTTTACCAAGTAGTGTTCCCCGATTGTTCGGACCCCTGAGCGGGGCAGGATCATGCTGAGTGCGCACCTTGCTGCATTTAGTTCACCTTACCCTACCCCCGATTCAAAATAGAGTCAGAGGTAGCGTAGTACATCTGCTATCTTAGGGTTCAGTACCTTGACCCCTTTTTAGCGCCCATCTGTTTATATGCGTTAAATAGTTCTTTCTCGTGGAACTTCTCCGTGTATGTTTAAAGTACTGGAGGGTTTTAATGTCTATGTCGTACCCTTCTAACGTCCTGGCCAGGAGAGGTACCCCGTCAAATTTATGTCGATTAGCCTGTCGTCTGACCTGTCTGGTTGCTGGTGGCCTATCCCAGAGAGGTTGCCCCCTTTCCTGGGGGAGTGTAGTTGTTCCAACGACTCTTCTTGGAGTAGTGGGTGCCAGGGCTGAGCTGGCCAATGGGGCGCGACCACAACTCGTCCTGTCCTTCTGTAGCTTCCTCACTAGCCTGGGGATGAGGCTGAACGGGGGAAAGCAAGCGATAAATTGATTATCCCATTTGAGTGAGAACGCGTCTGTCTTCCAGTTTTCTGGTTCTGGTTCCCGAACTTATGTACACAGGTAGTTGTGCATTCAACCTTGATGCAAACATGTCCACCTCTGGTGTACCCCATTTTGAGCACAGTTTGTCCAACTAATTTAATTTCCATTCTAGATGATCCAAGAATTTTCTTGATTTAAGATCTGCCAGGACATTTTCAACTCCCGGTATATGAGTAATGGTAAGCCAGTTCTCCCGTTGCTCTGCCCATTCCCAAATTGTTATCACCTCGATCAGGCAGTCTTCCGGCTTTGTGCCGCCCATATTTTTTATGTGTGCTAGGCGGTAGTGTTGTCTGTTCTTATCCTAATGTGTGTGTGTGGTCTAATCTGCACAAACTCATTAATCCGAAAAGGATCGCTTTTAATTCCAACACGTTTATGTGTGGTAGCTCATCTGGGTGCCAACGTTCCCCTGTCTGTTCTAGTTTGGTATGTGCCCCCCAGCCCATCAGGGAGGCATCTGTTAGTAGCTCTAGGTCAGGTTCTTCCCTCCTTATAATTCTTGATCTGTTTAGGTTCCTCAACCATCACTGGATGTCAGCCTTTCCACTGTGTGAAACCCACATTTCCTCATCAAAATTCCCTTTGCTGCATTTTAGGGCCTTAATCTTATGTCTTTCTAGTCTTTTGAAATTAGCCCCTGATTAATCTACTGCTGGTGAGTAGGCTACCATCAGTCTCACCAAGCCCGTCACATCGCGAATTGTTGGTGCTGGTGCAGAGAGCACTTCCTCTGCTGCATTGTTAGTTTTTTTATTTTGTCCCCTGTGAGTGAGACTGTCATCTCTACAGAGTTTATATCAAACCCCAGGGACATTAGGCAACGTGTTGGTTCTAACACCGATTTCTCCTTATTTACTTTGAACCCTAGTTCAATGAATAGAGCGGTTAAGTCATTTATCGCTACTTTACATTTGTCTTTTGTGTTACCGATGACGAAGCTGTCGTCCAGGTAAGGGAAACATACATGACCCCATTTCTGAATAAATGGGTTTCAGTAATTTGGTGAAAATACGTGGTCCAGGCGCCAACCTGTTTGGCTTTTGTTTGTTTGTTGTTTTACATCCTAGCAACATCTAAGGTCATATTAGGATGGGTACTGACTTGTGACAGTGCGTACTCATGGCGACTTTATAGTGCTGTCCCACTGGGACACTGGGAAACCAGGCCACCGGCACCATGACCTGGTATCCCACTCAGTCACATTATCCTGACACTGAGCACACCAGTCCTTGCCATGTCCTAATAATGCCGAGCGCCTGGCTAGGAAGCAACAACTATCAATTTTTAAGTCATTGGTTTGACTCAACCGGGGTTCAAGCCAACGACCCCATGATCTACCAGCACAGGAGATGGACGCTCTAACTCATTCGGCCATCCCATCTGGTTACCCAATTGGCAGGACCTGATACTCGAGTAGGGTGTGTTCCATATGGAACCACAGGTATTTACGCTGTGACTTTTTTTACTGGTACTGAGTAGTACGCATCTGTCAAGTCTGCACTCGCCATCCAAGTGCCCACATTTAACAAATCAAGTGCAGTTTTAAGGTTAAACATTTTAAAGTGTTCATAGTATATGAGTTTGTTTAACTCTGTTAGGTCTAGGATCATCTGGAACTTTCCGTTCTGTTTCAGTCTCAGGAAGATATTTGAGATCCACTGGTCCTGTACTGGACTTACTACATGTAACACTTGTTTATTTACTAACTCTTGTTCCTCTCGCCTAGGTTTTCACCTAGCAGGAACTCAGTTGGCTCGGGTAGATCTCCGTATGCATCCCTCTTCTCTTTTATAAGCTCTTTTCCCAATCGGGAATGTACCACCTTAGTGACACTCGCCTTGCGGTCCAATCTCACCTGGCTGTGGGTTGCGACTGCTAGCTTAATCACATTAAGCATGTGGACGCCCTGTGCATCTAGCTCTGGGTCAGCTGATCCTCTCTGTAGGAGACACGATCGCCATCAGTATTGCCACTTGGCCCTTAGAGCAGGTAACGAGAGCACTCCCTCCGTCTTTCCTGCCTTCAGCAAACCTGATCTCATTGTTCAGAACTTGCAAACGTGCTGTCGGGACATCGGCAAATCCTGTATAGAGCCTAGAGATTTCCTTAATGGTCTTGAAATGTTTTGGTGTGCCGTCAACCGGTACCGTAGTAGTAGTTTATCGCCCCTGCCATGCTATCGCTGATAGTAATGCGAGGCGTGACAGGTTTCTTGACTTTCTTATATGTTTCCTGTAGTTCGCTCAACAGGGTTCCGTCATATAACCCCTCATCCAGCTGGAATTCTCTCCTCACCTTTGGTGTCTTAGCCGAGGATGTGGTGGTGCTCGCCGGCCCTGATGTTGGTGGCGTTACGACCTGCTCAGCCGGCATCGGCTTCGGTGGCGCCCTGAAGCTGCTGAATGGCGATGCCTTTCCCACACTCGTCACGACCGGTTTGGTTAATGGCGTAGTTGCTGTAGTTTGCTTTACGGGAGCCAATGCTCTTAGTGCTATCAACTGCTCTGATGTGCTCATGGAGCTGAGGGAGTCACTTTCCTCCTCGTCCTCCCAGTGGTCAACATCATCACCGTCATTGTCTGGCCATGTGTTGCTCGTGCCGCCATCTTGACCTACATATTGTTCCCATTCTTCTCTCTGGCTTCCCTGCCACTGCTCCGACTCCGTCTGTAGAGTCTTCACTTCTTCTCTCAAATGTACCATTTCCTCGTACATTTTCTTGAATTCAGCCATGTCTGGCCCAGTAGTACTCGCCGTATTGGC
This sequence comes from Branchipolynoe longqiensis, assembly GCA_030323885.1. Classification (NCBI taxonomy): domain Eukaryota; kingdom Metazoa; phylum Annelida; class Polychaeta; order Phyllodocida; family Polynoidae; genus Branchipolynoe; species Branchipolynoe longqiensis. Next base: position 10,580,544 of record CM059191.1, read on the forward strand.
TGCCCCGACTCTTGACCCACATCGTGGTTTTTTGAGTGCGTCTTCGGGTTTGTATCCGTTGCCATCTATTTTCGTGGTTTGGATTTTGCCAGTTTTGAGGGTTCTATTGTCTCACTGTCCGAATCGCTCACAGTGTGTAGCGCAATCGATGGCTGGTCCTCAACGGACATAATTTTTGCCATGACAGAATAGGAATGCGACCACACTGTCTCTCACACGTGCTCTCGCAGGCTTAGTTTGGACATCGTTCTGAAACGACACAATTTTTTTGGCGGAATAGTACATAATCACTAGCCAATTTCCACATTGTTTACACACAGTGGTGTACTGTTGCCAATGCACCAGTACTAACAATCGTAATAACACAGTTTAAGTCCTCCTGTTCGACTTACCTACACTTGTGTAGGAGCCTCCTCCACCTCGCTGTTACTCCTCCGCTGCCGAGTTGCTAACTGAGGCTACTTCCGGCCTGCGCAGGCTTGGCCTCTCTCCCCGGATACTTAACTTCCGGTATTCGGAAGATGAAGTAAGAATACTAGTTTTGTCTTATGGAAAAAATATATATATAATACAATCTTTTTGTAACTTTTTTTTTTTAATTCCCCAAATGGGAAACGCGTCAAGTTACTATAGAAACCATGATAATTTAACAACCGTTTGTATTTAATGAATTTTGATGCCATGTGAAAGAGCAACCCAAAACACCCCTAGATACCAATTCTCATTGTCATAAGTGCAAGCATTAAGAATATATATCAACGTTTTTCATTCAATTCTACTCACAAAAGTTGGCCTAAATACTTCACCATTGCCATAGTCATAACCCGTGTTCACACACACAACTTTAGGCCGAACTAGATAAGGCAAACTAGATGAGGCGAACTAGGCGTGAAAGTGTGTCGTGTCCACACAGGCAGTACTTGGGGCTGTTTAAGACGGAAATGGATATCTGCGCATGAGCAAGTCCATACTAACCAGCACCACTTTCGGTTAGTCGACGTCACCACGAGAGAATGTGGGTTCGACCTAGATATGTATCGACTGAATCGTATTGTTTTGGAACGGTCAAAACTTCTGCTGGGCAGTGAAAACCTAAAAATAAATGATGAAAAAAATATCTGTGCACAGCTAGCGGTTTCATAGACCAAATTATATAATATGCGCTTTTGATCGACTGGAAAATCAACAAAGTCAGGTCTCGACTGCGCATGCGTGTGACGTGCTTAAGCCGCCTCAAGTAAACCGCTATCGTCCACCCAAGCAAGATGAGCCGACTTAAGCTAAGCTAGTTCGCTTCATATAAACCACCTCGCGACGTGGTGTACTTGAGGCGAACTAGATGAATCAAATTAGCCCTAATTCGCTTCAGTGTCGCGTCCACACAGTGAATGTGAGTCGACTTACATGAGACAAACTAGTTGAGGCAATTTAAGGCCCATGTGTGAACACGGCTTTAGAAACCTAATTTAAAGTCGCCAGCTATCCGCCGCGTGGAAAACAAACGAACTCGGAATAGGGGTGGCCTAATGCGCCGGCGATTTGTATATTGGGGTGTAATCGATTATTCAACTCGGGTCACTCGAGCCACTGTTGTGGCTTCTGCGCATGCGCGGATTTGTTTACTTTACATTCGTCGATTCGACACTATTAATGTCGCCGCCAATGCGGCGGTAGCCTTAATAACGCTTCGAATTTCGGGTTAATTTAATGAAATTTCACGATTTGAGTATGTAATTCTGTTAAATATGATCGCATTCAATAGATTTCGGCGTAAAACATTGCCGCTGGCGTTATTCTCGATGTCGGACATCTGGTAAGGCTAACACTGGCACTGACACTCAGAATATCCCAACTTTCACTATTATCTCTGTTTTTAATACTTTCAGAGAAAATTGCTCTTAGGTTAAATTAAATACCTCAGATCTTCCTCTTCAATCGCGCATCAAGATGTTTTTAATCGATTCGATGAAAGTTTTTTAATTTATTTTACAAAAATAAATCCTCCCCATAGACATAGCATTGCCGCAGCACACATCACGGCGTATTTTACCCTTCGCGGGCTAGTTTCCGGCCTTGTGACGTCATGCCGACATCGAGACAGTATGGATATCGACGTCGCTGCGGCGGCGGCGGCAATTTGTTTACTTTACATTCGTCGATTCGACACTATTAATATCGCCGCCAATGCGGCGGTAGCCTTAATAACGCTTCGAATTTAGGGTTAATTTAATGAAATTTCACGATTTGAGTATGTAATTCTGTTAAATATGATCGCATTCAATAGATTTCGGCGTAATCGGTCTGAAATTTATTGCCGCCCATACTGGGAACCAGCAAATCTTGTTACTGTGTGAGCCTGTTGCCGGCACAATTTCAGCCAATCACAGCGCAGCTTTTGCATTGCAAATGGCCGCCGCCTATGGGGGCGGCCATTTTGAAGACAACAAACTGCCTTTGCAGTTCAGACTAGCAGTGCCCTGGTCCCATACTCTCCCCACACATACTTGGTTCATTTAAACATAAAAACTAAACAAGATTGTGCTTGGAGAGCATTTGTCGGAGTACGAGCAGTGTCCCAGCGAGCTATAGCTGGTCCCTTTAAAAGTGATGCCCCATTTGGCAAGCTTAGAATCGTCATAACTTTGGTTCTGTTGAAAATATTGAGATAGTTTAAACCGTTCTGAGTTCTGGTTTAGTCTAGCTACATAACTATTATAATTGTATGGCATTATGATTTATTTCAATTTTGTATGTATCATACCTAACATTGACATTGTCGACACCACGTTACTCGTGCTGAAACATACAGCTGGTGACTTGGCATAACTAATATGAAATTATGTCAGCTCAAAACAACGATTCTGGATTGTTTGATAACAATGACTCATTGTATTGCCATTAAATGGCATGATTTATGTTTATCACGTTGCCTAAGCTAAGGCTTGATATATTTCATTTTCAAATTAATGTTGTTAACGTATGAAATGACTATACTAATCACAGCCACTGAGTGAGTCTGAGTGACTGACTGACTGAGCCAGTTAAATGAATTATATTTTTTAGAATACACTCCTTACAGACCGACTTCCATATCGGCAATGCTCGACTCGGCCACACTATCAGCGCGACTATATCAGTATTATAAGTATAGTATCACTAACCACAACTGTGCCAACACTATCACTAGTAAAGTATTATAAACTATCGTCACATCTGACATCGCTCGTATTCCGACTAGTCGTACTCAGTCACATTCAACCTCGTCTCGGTGAGCCGAGCGTTTCTGTATTTTATATAAGAAACTAAGTTACAGTACAATTGCTATTAAATGCATATCCTTACTTACCTCCGTCTCTACCACCGTGATTTGTCATAAGGATAGCCAGTCCACAGACACTAGGCCTTACTGGACCAGGCACGCAACAAAAAGAGCCAACAAAGAAACCGGTCCCTTCTCTTGTCAGTAGTCGGGAATGGCGGCGGTCTATTTTGAAGCGACGTAGAAAATAGGTCACAGGTCATGTGACGTCAGGAGGTCACACTCCTTCTACTGCTCCTGTTGTTGACGAACAACTTTTTGTGGCGCTCTCAAATCATGTCCGCTAGACGTATCTTGTATACTGAATTTAAACAATCTTTTTATTTTCCAATGTATCATGCTTCATTTGCATCAGATTTTAAAACAGCTCATGCTTACACGTCACATACTTGTAAAATTCGATGCGTTCGATTTTCCTCACCACGAACTCATCGTTTTGCATAGATAAAGGATTCACCCGGTACTGCAGCAGTACGGGTAGTAGATAAAAGATTCACCCGTTGTAGTACACAGGTGAAGACCAGCCTTATATAAATACGGGCGAAAATAGCGTTAGTATGAAAGTGAGGCTCCAGTATGGAAGTGAGGCTCCAGTATGTGGCTCCAGTATCAAATGGATACTTCTATAGGCACAGAGTTGGTGAAATGGGAGAGAATGCAAAAAAGACAAGATGGCGGCCGCAGAACGCCGTCGATTTCACTTTTAAATCTTATTAAACTAGATATTATATTATATTTTTCAACTCAAAAGTAGCGGGTAAATAATAAAACATATGTAAAGAATAATTGTTGCTTCTTAGATTGTAAAATTAGGCTCTGATTTCTTTGACCCGTTTTTTCCCCAGCTTTTACATAAGGCTGGTTTGCACCCCTACTGCAGCAGTACGGGGTGAATCTTGTACCTATACGGGTAGGTACAAGTTTCACCCCGTACTGCAGCACCGTACTGCTGCAGTACGGGGTGAATCTTGTATCTACGTTTTGCAGTGACAGTGTAGGTTCTGCGTTCAGACTTCAGTTCTTATAATAATGCGCAGCACACTGAATACCAACAGGATCCACTTAGACGCACAGAGTCAGAGGGCCACTTATGTGGTATGTGGAAGACTGCAAAATTCGCGGTATTTTCAAATTTTGATAGCTAAATAGACTCGCCAGCCAAACCTAAATAAAACTTAAAGGGAGGAGATATTCGTCGCCGGGAAAACAAACGAACTCAGAATAGTTCAGATGTGTGCCACAGGGGTGGTACATGCTTAGTACTGAACTTTTCCACTTGGTGGTGTGCAGGAGAGTGACCTAGATTGTTGTGCCATTGGCTGGTTGAGTGGAGAGAAGGGAGGGTAATACTGAGGTATTTTCAATCTTCTTTAGAGTAGTGCAATGAGGAAATATATTTGCATAATATAAAATATATGTTAGTACAATTACATTGCATAATTCGATGAGAAACAGATATAGATGAAAAACGTTTTTTTGTTGATGAATGTAAAAAAGGTTCTGCTGTGGATGGGGTTTGAACCCACACCACCAAACAACTTCAGATTACAAGTCCAACACTCTAACCACTAGGCCACAGAGACCACACATAATTAGTAGTCTCACTTCAGGCTATTTGTGTATAGGACGTCACATATAAAAGGTATGTATTATGTATGTATGTATGTATGTATGTATGTATGTATGTATGTATGTATGTATGTATGTATGTATGTATGTATGTATGTATGTATGTAAGTATGTATGTATGTATGCATGTATGTATGTATGTATGTGTTGGGTAGTATGTATGTATGTAGCGTGTGTGTGTGCGTGCGTGCGTGCATACGCAGGCAGGCAGGTACGTATGCACGCACGTGTGTGTGTGTGTGCGTGCTAGCAACATCTAAGGTCATATCAGGACAGGTACCGACTTGTGACAGTGCGCACTCATGGCAACTTTATCGTGCTGCCCCACTGGAATACCAGGCCATCAGCACCATGACCTGATATCCCACTCAGTCACATTATCCTGACACTGAGCCAACCAGTCCTTGTCCTATCCTAATAATGCCAAGCGCCAGACTAGGAAGCAACAAGTATCAATATTAAAGTCATTGGTTTGACTCGACCAGGATTCAAACTCACAACCCCACGATCTACCAACACGGGAGACGGACGCTCTAACTCGAACACATGTGCGTGCGTGCATACATAGGTACCTACCTACCTACCTACCTACATGCATACATACATACATGCATGCATGCGTGTGTGCGTGTGTGCGTACGTACGCGCACGCACGCACGTGCATACATACATGCATGCATGCATGCATGCATACATACATACATACATACATACATACATACATACATGCATACATACATACATACAACATACATACCGTACGTACACACATACATACATACATCCATACATACAACATACATACATACATACATACATACATACATACATACATACATACATACATACATACATACATACATACATACATACATACATACATACATACATACATACATACATACATACTCCTTTATATGTGACGTCCTATACACAAATAGCCTGAAGTGAGACTACTAATTATGTGTGGTCTCTGTGGCCTAGTGGTTAGAGTGTTGGACTTGTAATCTGAAGTTGTTTGGTGATGTGGGTTCAAACCCCATCCACAGCAGAACCTTTTTTACATTCATCAACAAAAAAATGTTTTTCATCTATATCTGTTTCTCATTGAATTATGCAATGTAATTGTACTAACATATATTTTACATTACACAAATATATTTCCTGATTGAACTACTCTAAAGAAGATTGAAAATACCCCAGTTTTACTCTCCCTTATCTCCACTCACCCAGCCATTTTTAAAACAACAGCTGCCAGCTATTCCCAGCCTCAGAACTGACCCACTTCTGGTGGTGAAGTGGGTCCCCTACTCTCCCCACACATACTTGGTTCATTTAAACATAAAAACTAAACAAAGTTGTGCTTGGAGAGCATTTGTCGGAGTACGAGCAGTGTCCCAGCGAGCTATAGCTGGTCCCTTTAAAAGATTCATCTCCGAGTCACTCAGTACAGACGCCTGAGCTGGAAGTTGAACAGGGCCACGTTCAGGGTCCGTCTCGGAAGCGCCTCGGAGATGGCACTGACGTCACGCTGGTCTGAACTGCACAAGCAGTTTGTCGCCTCGAAAATGGCCGCCCCCTTAGACGGTGGCCATTTGCAATGGTAAAGCTGTTCTGTCATTGGCTGAAAGCACTGAATGTGGTGGCCATTTTCGAGGCGCTTTTCATCTCCAGTCTGAAAAGAGAGGCGTCTCCGAGACGTCGCCGAGACGCACTCTGAACGCTATTAGGCCAAAAAGCATCGCCGAGACGTCTCCACGGCGCCTCCGAGACGGACCCTGAACGCGGCCGCCATGTGGTGTGCTCAGCCGTGTACCGTGCTCAGCCGTGTGATTAGACTCAAACTCAGGGCATTTTCAATGGTCATGAGTAATCTTCATACAGAAAATACAGAACAAGTGAAATATCTCTAAAACCACACCACCTATTAACAAATCGCTTGGTACACATATAGAACGCATCTTCACCAAAAGATTATATTAAATTTATAAGGTTAGGGTTCTTCATTTCTATTAATTTTGATTAAAACTAATGTTTTGCACTGCGTGTACCGTCAAACACAAGGCATTGTCAATTGTGGTGAGCAATCTTCATACAGAAAATCCAGGAAAAGTGAAATATCTCTAAAACCACACCACCTAGAAACAAATCGCTTGGTACACATATAGAAAACATCTTTACCAAAAACATTATATTAAATTTATAAGGTTAGTGACTCAACACCATTGACAATGCCTTGAGTTTGAGTCTATGCACACGGCTGAGCGCGGTACATGGCTGAAAACGCCACACAGGGCTGCATGTAGGCCGATTCAGGCTATTGGAGTATTGGTTTCTGAATATACATAGTTTCCTGGAGCCGATTATGACACCTGTCTAGACTCTAGTCTCTAGATGTGTTTGTAGTAATTGTACACGTTGCCAGTAACATGCATAATTCAAAACCAGACACAGGGATTAAATTTTTTGGCCAATAAATTTATTAATCAATCTTAATAAATTTCACAGTAGCCACTGATATCTCAATCACTAGCTATCATTTTTACCCAGGCCTGTCACTCAGTACAGAGGACATAAGTGCCCATATATTCTACTCTAGCTTCTGAGGTAGTACAACCCAGAAGAGGCAAACAATCCTGACTATTCAAGATTACTTATATGCAGGGTATGGTGAATAGATAATTAATCTAAGCAATTATGTTTTTTACTGATAATATAGATATTTCAATGCATTCTTGAAATTGAAGACAGGAAGCAGCAGCTACGGGTTGATAACGGTCATACTCTTGAGGCACACCAGGCACACATCACTCAGACTGATTCGTACTAGCAGACATAACAGGATATGGACCATCTAACTCTCAGCCAAATTGGGACAGGAGAGCAGATGGTCCTTTACTCACAAGTTGTTTATTCACATAATTAAATATGCTATTGGATTTCCATTGTCCTAAAAGTTTTATGCAGTCCAGGGATACTCCTACTCGCGCATATTTTTGAGCAGCTCCACGTCGTAGGCTGTGTGCTGTCACCATCGGCCACCAGCTGAGGTTGGCTCCCTTTAGTATGAGACGTATGCATCTGACGAACGTCTGACTAGTCAAGGGTTCCCCGTTTGCGAGTGCAAATGCTGGGGCGCCCTTATGCAGGACCGTGCACCGGCAGTACTCAGTCCAAGCTCGTACAGGACACAAGATGGAGTGAGGTAGCCCGGGGAGCTTTACATAGTAGCTATCCTCTGGCTTGCATACCGTTTTTGTGCTACGGATGTGCACCAACAGCTACAACTCGTGTGCCTCGATGTCTCCACCCAACAACGTATGACAGCCATCACCCAGCATCTCGGAATAAAACAAGTTAGAGTGTCTTAATAAACATGAATATCCAATTAATAATGCAGCAATAAATACAAGTCCATGCATTCCCATTTTCCTACATTTTAATATTATCAGTTTGACATGTTTTATTTTCAATGGATATGCTCTAATTACAATGTTATCCTTAAGCTTACACACCCCATTCTTTAGTACTGACAGTACATAGCTATCGAATACATCCCACCTACCCCCTACTAACTTCACCCACGACTTTGCACCACACAGATAGTTCTTAATGGCCCCTTCTGTCCTCAGCCTATCATTCAAAGATAAAGTATATAACATTACCATTTTTAGCTTAGGGTATTTGGGGTTAACCTTGCTATCTTTACAAAAGCTCAAGTACTCCTCAAAGTGCACCTTTTGTTCCTCCACGTCCCTTCTGATAGTCCTGCTCTGAAAAATATGCTCAGCTTTCTAACTATAGCACACTCCTGATCTGCGAGGGATAAAGCCAAAAAGAAAAAATTAGAGTGAGCAGGTAATTATATGTACATATCAAATACAGTGTTGTCATGAGTGGCATCTACTTTTGTCAGTTGACGTTCAGTGCATAGCCTATTCGCTATCAATTTTGCCTTACTATCGAAAAACTACCTACTCAGCGCATCCGCTAGAACTAGGTCTTTCCCCGGCTTGTGTACTACCTGCACCTCGCAGCACCTGTATGCGGCAAACTTCCCGATTTCCCTTGCACAAGCACACAACACAGGGTCCTTCCCAGCACCAGTAGACAACACTTTTTGTGAAGCTTCATTATCAGTGTTAATGATAATCACAAACTCTTCAGGATTAGGAGGGCTGAGTACTTTAAGAGCAACTACTAGGTTAATGGCTTCTAACTGCGAAATGTGTAATTTATCATTATTCAGAAATTCAGAAGAGTATAGCTCAGAAAGATAATGTGTACTACTGTGACCCCCACCAGCAAGCAATGACGAATCACATTCGACCACCCATGTTTTCTTGGAGAACGGTCTCAGCAAAACTAGCCCATTACTTCCTTCCGCGAAATGCAAGAACCAAGCTATGTCCCTAACTAATTCTACTGTAACCAAAGATTTACCTATGAAAGGGGACCCCCATAAGAAATTTAGAATTCTATTCATGAATGACCTTGAATGAACAACACATTTCGAAATAAATTGCAGTCTGCCTACTAATCGTTGAACATTTTTACGACTAACTTGAGAACCCACCTTCCATTTGTTACACTCCACTAAAATATCAACCAATTTTTCTTTCGGTATCCTCAATTCCATTATGCCCGACTCTACCTCATAACCCAGCCACTGCATTACTGTACTCGGCGGGGTGCACTTCTTAATTGAGAGCTCCAAGCCAAGCACTTTAGTGAGGGCGATAATGGAATTACCGTCTAACTAACGCCTTCGGAAACGTATTCTCTACCCCTACAAAGTCATCGAAATAGCAAGCCACAAAAAACCCTTTCTGTTTCATTAAATGAACTACTGCCTCAGTGGTCCTAGCACAGGCCATACTTGACTTTCTACAACCGAAAGGTGGCGCTATGTCAAAATAATATTTACTCCTAACCTTAATGCCGAACAGGGGAACACTTAAGGGGCAAGTCCTTAACTGCCTATATGCCCTAGCTAAGTCAATAGACCAGATGAAACAACCATTCCCCAGCCTAGTTTACAAATTGCTAAAGTCATCACTGTAGATAAATGAAATGAAAACTTATTTCCCTGATAAAAAACCCTTCATTATCCCAGCATTAATGCTCTTCCCCCTAGGAAAGCTAAGATCTACAATAATTCTACGTTCCTTGGTGTTTTTCTTTGGGCGGGTCATAATTGGGCTAATTTGTGCCCAAGGAGAAAACGGTGGGCTATCAAACGGACCCAACAGCGCCTTGTGACAGATCTCAGTAGACACATACTTTTCTAACCAAAATAGATCTTCCTCAAGACAACAATGATTAACTTCACAAGGAGTTGGGGCCACCTGGCCAGTGTAGTTTGCCGGCCAACTAAACTCTAAGTAGTCAACTATCTCAGCATCTATGTACCCGTCGAGCAATGACCTCCAACTACCAATATTCAGTCCGGAAGGAACAGGCATTCTTGCCTTCAGATAATTAGGCACCCCCATTGATCGAACAGCATCATAAATTACCTGGTACAACATACTATGCAAACCAGACGTCTGCCACCGCGGCCAGAATCCGTCTAACAGACATTTATACTGTAACGGGGATAACTCATTAAAGACAGGAGGCACCTGGAGGTCATCACAATTGTCTAACTCATCACCTATTTGTACAGTACTAACACATGAGTCTACCACAACTGAGTTATTATCACAACACGAAACATCAGTACACATCAAATCCACACAAGGCAAGCTACGTCTATCATTACTAATGTTAACAGCAGGAACACCAGCCGATTCACCAATATCTAACCGAGCAACAGCCACATTATCATGGAACACGTCAAAACCATAAGTATGAACCGTTGACAATATTGGAAAGTCTTCATGTAATCTAGAACAGTGGTCACCAACAACCAATGGACAAAAGCTGTCACACAAGTTTAAACCATTAACAGGGCAAGCAGGCACCAAAATTGAGTGCTGAGTAGCACAAGGTATGGTGTGGCCATCAGATGGACTAGGCACCGAGTTGATGGCTGGATCAACATAAGTCAAAGATGCAGAAGTTGAAATCAACCTCATAGGCATATCAGAGTTAGGAGCAGCGGCGTCAGATTTGGCACTCCCCTCATGAAGTGAGTGTAGGCCACACGGCAGCTGATTGTATAGAGAAAAGGTGAAATATCTCTAAAACCATACCACCTAGACACAAACTGCTTGGAACACATATAGAAAACATATTTAAGGAATAGATTATGTTAAATTTATATGGTTATAGGGTTCTGGATTTCTATTAATTTTGAATAAAATAAACGTTTTGTACTGCTCGTACCGGCAAACTCAGTGCATTGTCAATGGCCGTGAGCAATCTTCTTACAGAAAAAGTGAAATATCTCTAAAACCACACCACCTAGACACAAACCGCTTGGAAGACATATAGAAAACATATTCAAAGAATCGATTATATTAAATTTATAAGGTTAGGTTTCTGCATTTCTATTAATTTTGAATAAAATAATCGTTTTACACTGCGCGTACCGGCAAACTTAGTGGCAGCGTGCATTCTTTCTGCAGCCAAGCTGCGTGCGCATACCCTATGTTTACAAACATTGAAAGGGGTCTATAGCCCATGTTTACTTTTTGTGCTGAAGGATGGTTAAACAAACAAACACACCAAAAAAGTTACCCATAACATTTTTGGGGGTTTTTCCTCCAAATTTGACTATTTGTGAAGGAAGATCAAAGTTACTATTGTTTTCTATGGCAAACGCAGCAGTATCCGCATTCGCATTCGCACCGATCGGTCCATGGGGCGATCCATTTGCCGCGTTCGTATTCACATTTGGACGTATGGAAGAACCACTATTCATTTACATGCTTTTCGATTTTTTGCCGCATTCATACTAAGACGGCTCACTCAGCCTGTACTGTGTAATCAAAATGATCAAACCCACCACTTGGTGTGCTGGCTGTTCTCTTGGTTAAACAGGCGCTATATTATATGTATAAATGTATATATGAATGTGAAAGATGTGTGATGATGGCGATGCTGATGATGATGTGTATTTGTTCATAGCAATTTCATATTGATGTGTATTCATACTTACATATCTCATGTATAATATAATTGTATGTGTTTACATGTGAAACACCAACCAGCAGCCGGGCTGATCAAACCCACCACAAGGTGGCACTGCGAAATTAAGCTAAGATTCCTTATATGCGGTATGCGGCATGCGAATGCAGCATGCGATTTGGTTGATTCCATACCCATGCGGCATGCGGCATGCAGCGGCGGTGATCAAATAAAAAAGTAGACTCTATACTCCAATGTATGATACATTTATTTATTTCCCAAGCATATGTAGTCCTGGAAAAAAAAGGATTTAAAATTCAATATACTAAATTCAATATACTGGCCAGATCGACCCATATTTTTATTTCAAAAAGACAATCACTAACTTTAAAAAAAATTTGGCCTCGTTACAATTGTGCATGTTATGTAGTAACATGAGTAATTCATAACAATTGGTCACCTCACATATACTGATTTACTTGGTTGCCAAAAGCAGAACAATTTTAAACATGAAGCACTGGCTTATCTCACAGCTTAGATCTTGTTATTCTGTACACTATGCTAACAGGCAAAGAAATAATCAAAACAAAAGTTATTAGAACTTAATTTAGAGAACCCAGTTAACTCATGTTGGCTCCTTATTAAGCAAGTAATTCTATTACATAGTGTGACCTATTCTAATAACTGGATTGGGCTTATAGTAATCTAAATAGACAATTGGATAACTCCTCTTCTGGAGCTACTGTTCTGATAGCATATAAGTATAAAAAAGGAATAATATGAAAAATGTCATAACCTATGAATTATGTAATTTAAGTTGATCTCCAACTGCTAGTGGACATTCTCAAAAAATTAGAAATCCCAGTTATATATATGCATGTTATATAAATCATCTGTAAATTATAGACTAGGATCTATCCATCTATATTGTTCTTTTATAAACTGACAAAAGGATCCAGACTTAGATGAAGTTCTATCTACTAACTAGATTGAACTTCTAAGCAAAATAATAGATAAACTGGGTTAATTCATATTCTGGAGATACTGGTCTCATAGCTTCACAAAGGAATCAATTACCTTGTTGAGATTTATCTTCTGAAATTTATAAAAAAACAAGAACTTAAATAATTTCAAATTGATCTCGAAACTTTAATGGACAATCTCAAGAATTAGAATTCCCAGTTATATGCATGTTATATAATTCATCAGTAATCTTAGACTAGGATTTATTCCTATCTTTTGTTCTTTTGTAAACTCATAAATAGGTTCAAACTAAGATTAAGTTATATCTACTAAGTAGATTGAGCTTCTAAGCAATATGATAGATAAAACTGGGTTAACTCATATTCTAGAAATGATGGACTCATAGTTTCAAAAAGAAATCAAATACCTTGCTGATATGTATATGATGAAATTTATAATCATGAACTTAAATTAAATTCAAATTGATCTCCAACTATTAATAGACAATCTCAAAGAATTAGGAATCCCAGTTCTATCTAAATATGTTACATAAATCATCAGTATTTGGGTTAACTCATATTCTAGAGATAATGGTATCATAGTTTAAAAAAAAAAAAAAAATCAAATACCTTGCAGATAGGTATCTCATGAAATTTTATAAACATGAACTTAAATAAAATTCAAATTGATCTCCAACTATTAAGGGACAATCCAAAAGAATTAGAAATCCCAGATCTATCTATGTATGTATATAAATCATCAGTAATGTTAAAAACTAAGATTTAATTCATATCTATTGTTCTTTATTAAAAATGCCAAGAATTCTGTTGGAATGACTGAACCCACAACATAGAAGGTCTCTGACTTTCAAAACTGATGTTGCCAAGTGATGTAAACAAAACTTGTATGCGTTGCCATAACCACTCAACTCAATCTGTGATCCAAGAAATTTGTATCTGGGTTGCTAGGTCCGGTAGTGAAGACACATTCATGTCTCCAAGCAATCTTGTCAAATGTCAACAACAATCTCCAAGGAAACCCATAGTATATCTAGAGGTGAAAAACTAGGATCTCCAACTCACTTTGTCCTGGCACTCATACAGTAAACACCTGGAAGGCGGTTTTTCCCCACCCTCCCACCCTCTTGTACTTATGATATGGCTACTAGGGCTGAGTGTTAGAGGTTTTTCGGTTGAATCGAACCCGGAACTTTGAGTGTGTGTTTAATAACATAGCCTGTGTGTTCTTATGATATGACTTAAACTGACATGTGGTATAATACTCCTGTATACTTACAAATGATTGATTGTACAAACCTATATTACTACGAATAATCTTGAAGATGTAAATAAATTATAAATTTACTCCCAGTCCAGTCTTTTGTCATGAATTATGTTTACATCATGTAAGCAATATTTAAAGCATTGCATACAATGTCTCCCTTATTTTGCATACCAGTACACAATGGCTGAGCAACTTGGGGCTGAGCGTGATCAGGGAAACCCCACACCGTCATGTTAAAATCAGGAATTTGCCTTGCGTTTCTGCATTCGCATTCGCACCGATCGGTCCATGCATTCGCATTCGGACGTATGGAAGAACCACTATTCATTTACATGCTTTTCGATTTGTTGCCGCATTTGCATGCCGCAGACCGCATATAAAGCTACGGTTCCTTATATGCGGTATGCGGCATGCGAATGCGAATGTGGTATATGCGGAATAGATATATGCCAACCCCCAATAGCCGATGTTTACTTTTTGTGCTGGGATATGGTTAAACAAAAAAACACACCAAAAAAGTTACCCATGAAATTTGTTGGGGTTTTTCCTCCAAATTTGGAAAGGAAGATCAAAGTTACTATTGTTTTCTATGCCAAACGCAGCAGTATTCGCATTCGCACCGATCGGTCCATGGGTTGATCCATTTGCCGCATTCGCTTTCCCTTTTGTATTTGCATTCGGACGTATGGAAGCACCACTATTCATTTTGTTGCGGTATGCGGCATGCGAATGTGTTAGATATATGCCAACCCGTTTTTCCTCCAAATTTGTGAAGGAACAGTATTGTTTTCTATGGCAAATGCAGCAGTATTCTCATTCGCATGCCGCACTGATCGGTGCATGGGTCGATCCATTTGCCGCATTCGCACATTCGGACATATGGAAGAACCACTATTCATTTACATGCTTTTCGATTTTTATTCGCATTCGCATGCAGCATGCCGCATACCGCGTATAAGGAATCTTAGCTTAAAGTTGCGAAGCTAGTCACACAATATTCTGCATTCTCCGACTTGGAAATAGCCAGTGCCTTTAAATTAGTTTCCCTTAAATAATGTTGTATATCTACAACTTTCGACCAAGTTACTTATTTTCTTTTTAATTGTTGCATATTAAAATGAAACACAAGTTACTAGACATCCTCGGGCTGAACACTCCCAAGATAACCTGTCAATGGACAACGACAGGAGTCGAACGCACATACAAGCATTTCCCGCGATTTTTACGGGCACCTGACCATAGAATGTGCTCTGATTGGCCTTTCTTGAACTCTTGAATAAAGATAACCCATGTGACCCGGGAAAGCTCTGTAATTGGTTGAAATGGTCCGCGTAATTCGAACACAGCCAATAGGATGGTGAGAATGTGCAGACGGTACTGTCATATACTGGCTGCATAAGTAGCGTGGGCCTCTGCTTGTTTAGAACGAAGGCGTTAAGCAGCAAAGGGAAACGTCCGTAAGTGTTACTGAATTTTACTTCTACCTCAAATCTAATTGTACGATTCTGTCAAAAGTGTCTCAATCGGGAGAAAATGACATACCCGAGTTAATGCACCGGTTGGCACCTGTATTCAACACTGTTTTTATAATGCTTTCTCTCTTTGAAATTGCGACTTCGAGTGTGGCTTCCTTGCAATGCTTTTCCAATGGCGGCCAATGGTTTCTAGTGACGGGATGCACAGATGTCATAATTATGTGGAATTGGGACATTTTCTCAATGTTAAACCCATCATACTAATGGGAATAGATTCAGATTTGTGAAATAATGTGTCATGCAAATATTTAAAGTGTTTCATGGTTTGGTTTGCGCGATATCCTTGTTGTTCCTGGTCAACGCCTTTGTTACGCTCAGGCCAATGTGGATGGCCATAGGCACAAGGCAGAGCCGTAGCGAAGGCGGCTTGTATGTACGAGCCGCAACTCTCCATTCCTATAGCATAGCCGCCATACAATCCAATGGTAAAGCACTGGGACGTAGTAGTGGAGTTAAAAACATACAGGGCGAAGATAAATTTGAAAAATAACCCGTCGATTGTTCATCGGAGCGACATTGAAGGGGACTTTCATTCATGAGGTCGAGAAATTTCGTCGTGAAGGTGAAATTTGGGGTCGTTCTTTCTCGCCGCCACCTCCGACCATGTCTTCCCATATCGTTTGCTGAAACCCATAGGAAATGCACTGAGACCCACCTCTGATGTACTATTACACTGGAGGTGATGACAATATGCTTATAGAACGCTTTGTGGATAGTTTGGA
Organism: Branchipolynoe longqiensis; assembly: GCA_030323885.1. Classification (NCBI taxonomy): domain Eukaryota; kingdom Metazoa; phylum Annelida; class Polychaeta; order Phyllodocida; family Polynoidae; genus Branchipolynoe; species Branchipolynoe longqiensis. Next base: position 10,597,070 of record CM059191.1, read on the forward strand.
TTGGTGACAACGCGAATAATGACTAGAGCAGGAAATATCCTTTGTTTTGCCGAACTGGTTTTATCCAGTTAGACCTACGTGCCGGCGGCTTTGCCTTTTGCGTAGAGAAATCTGGGAGACGGCCACCGCCGTTCTCGGCCATTTCGCTACCTGTGCAGGCTCTACTACTAATACTAGTACTGAATAGGACTTGGGTATGGCCGACCTTATGGGTTGAAGACAACTAAATAGGATGTTGTACCTGATATAAAAATGGTTTCTGCTTTGTGTTAGCTTGCAAAATAAGTAGGTCATCTACAGAATCATCCAATATGGCAGACTGTCTGGTTTCTCAGACGTGACAAAGGATTTCCAAAAAACTTGGTTGGCGCGCTTTCCTTTTGGGAGGCTCTATGGATATAGCTTGATAGGGCATGGAAGCTAATATAACATCATATATAACTCCTATGTTTTGCTTTTCTATCGTGTTTATTAACGAGGCCTAATGTCTTTTTATATATATCTTTATTTAATTACATAATTTATTCATAATTTTGGTCTAGCCATCCATTTTCACGGAGATGGCAATTGTCAGAGGTTTTGTTTTAAAAGGGAATTCTTGTGTTTTGGTAAACAATACAACTTACATGGGCGTTTAGCCATTGTGTTGTGCGAGTGTTGATAATACACAGGTAACAACTTAAACAAGTGATTGTTGATTAATTAGGCCGATGGTGAGAGTTGTTGGATAATTACTCGAACTTCATTAATAATGGTATTGACAAGATTTTTGGGTTGATAATGACGCAGATGTTGACTTTTTTTTTTCTATTTAGCCGTACTTTGTCAAATTAAGATTTAGAATTCTTTTGGAAAACTGCATTACAATAGATAGCTATGTGAGTATTTATTTTAAAAGCATTTTATCTCAATGGAACATATTCCAATGGAAAGCTTGAAGAGACATAACTTTTCTAATGTAAATATCAAGAAAGTTACATCGATTTGAACTTGAAAAATATGCCTAATTATGGCCACTTTGTTCTATAGTAAACCAGCCAAAAGTTGTGACCCATATTACTTGTTTTATGAGCCATGCTGAGGTGTGAATGCCATCTGCCAATTTGTGTGAGACAGGAGACATTGTAAGCAAGTGCTGCGGATTAAATAACATTTGGCCATCTATCAAACAAACGTCCTTAAAATTTCACGTGTAGAGAACTAATAAAGGAACAATATGTGCATAGTTTCATAGATTTTGTAGAGAAAAGTAAAACTTGAAATTCAACCATCAACTTTTGAAACTAATACTGGTCCAATTGAAACAATTAAAAAATAAGGATGTAGATAAATATGTGTTCTATGTCATGAAACCAAGAGTTAAATTGTAGCTAGAAAACTGTCCTTTTGGTGACCTGAAAGGTAACACCTACTGCAAAGCAACTATTAATTTGAAGTTTTATAGCGATCCGAATTTCCGCACTGCCGTTTTTCCCTTCCGTAAGTTTGGCGATCGCTCTGAATTCGCCGTTTTTTTGTTTAAATTTTTCAATTTCATTTAGATTTTTTTTGGTGATGGTGTATTTGTGCAATAGACCGTTCCGACTGCGCAATGCGCCAAAAACGACGTTGGCAGCTAAGCAAATGTGTTCGGGTATTGAGTTTGCTGATACGCATAGGGGAAAACTTTGATTTTATTCAAAATTAATAGAAATACATCAGTATTTGGCATTCTCGATGTCGGACATCCGGGCACTATCACAGTGATCTGTGCTTTTTGGTGCTTTGAAAGCAAATTTCTCTTGTTTCTATTAAATAGGTCAGATCTTCCTCTATAATTTCACATTCAGCTTTTTTTTTATCGGCCAATTGGAAGTTCTTGAATTTATTTGGCGAAAATAGTTTTTGAGGCCATGATCTGGTAAGGCTAACACTTGCACTGACACTCAGAATATCCCAACTTTCACTATTATCTCTGTTTTTAATACTTTCAGAGAAAATTGCTCTTAGGTTAAATTAAATACCTCAGATCTTCCTCTTCAATCGCGCATTAAGATATTTTTAATCGATCCGATGAAAGTAAAAAAATTTATTTGGCCAAAATAATGCTCCTCATAGACATAGCATTGCTGTGGCACAGATCGCTGCGATGTTTTACCCTTCGCGGGCTAGTTTCCGGGGTTGTGATGTCACACCAACATCGAGAATAGACATGTATGCACACATGCAATATAATGATCTGATGAATTTATCGAAGACAAAACATTTTGAGCTAAGAAATATATAATTCCACACAAAACTTTAAGGCTGCTATCCACATCACCATTATTAATTCTTGTTCTGAATATTAAAATGGCAAATGTGTCAACAAAAACTTATTTTAAAGAAATATATAACTTCTAATAATATGATGTGCTGATTGATATATTGGTGTAAATGCAATGCTGGATAAAAGATTAATATCTATTTATTATGTATTTTTTTAGTTGGTATTCTGTTTCAAAGAAGAGTTGAAACTAGCACATTTCATAGCTGCACCCAGTGTCTTGGCATTAGCCATGTGCTTCGCGAGGATTTGTTTTTCTTACATGCATCCCACAATGCACCGCACGGCTGGAATGGCAACGTAGTCTATTATATCTGTGAAAGTCACTAGAAGACTTTGAGACACTACCTTGGAAAATAGCAATGTAGCATTACTTTGAATCAGTGCAAGTTGTAAAGTCTCACAATTTTATCACACTTTGTAATGCTACTTAGTATAGGCAAGAGGGGTCTAATTTTTGCACCTTTAAAGCGTCATATCTCGGGTTCTCAAAGCTATTATAACAGTATATTTGTGCAGCATTTTGGTTGTTTGAAAAAAAATGTCCTCAAGTGCCTACTGTATGATCTTTCCGATATGGTATAGAAAATCAACACCCTGGCAAAAAAAAACACAAAGGATTTTTACAAATGTATTACAGCAGAAACAACCTTTGTTCTTTTATTATTCAAATAAATAAGCCTGATATAACTAAATAAAAACTACCACCAACTCCCATTTTTCACTCTCAAACCATGGTAATTCCCAGGTGGAGATGTGTCATGGTACATCCAATTTGTGCAACAACGCCATTTGTTGATCAAAGTACCCAGAAAAAAGGTACTAATACCCCTAAATAGGTCAGATTCCGAGCTTTCCATTCATATAAAACTGTGTTTTAATTTGAGAGAAAATGAAAAAAATTGATTGAAGTTACAAAATTTTCCATTTTAAGTGCTATTTTCTTCTGAAAATATAATTTGGTATTGAATTAAAGAGAATTTAATTTCCTGTCCAATCATAATTACCAGCGCTCATGTGAACCTATGGCGCTCATGCGCACATTGATTTAATGACAAATGTTTTTTTGTGTTTTTTTAAAAATTGTTTGTTTGGGTACATTAGTAGTTTAAGCAGGAGAACTGGTCTTCCTCATTCCACTGCTCATTTCCCTAGAGCTATGCAATTTTTTAGCCTTGAGCAGGACCGATAGAGTAACAACCTAAAAGCGTCCATATCTTTCTTAATATTGGATCAATTTTGGCAAATGAAATGTCATTTTCTTTCAAATTCAATATCCGAACAAGTGAAATCCATTAAATCAAGCTCAAACCTGTTTTTAAAAATCACTTGGGATACCTATGTACTTCTTATTACCTGACTGGCCATGTGCAAGGATTTTTGCTACTTTCGAAGAAATATATAAAATCATTGTAAAATTAAAATAATTCACACCTAAGTTTATTATATAGATTATGATGTAAATAGAAAGAGCATATTGAGGATAATACAATCTCCAGATTTCATGGAATTATCTTGTACATGTGTTTTTCTGTGCCAGTTCAAACTTGCTCAAAATTTGACATTTTTTGCCAATCATTATAAAATTAAAATAGTTCACATATGTCAAAGCATATTGTATATACTGTGAATAGAAAGAGCATATTGACAATAATAAAGCCTGAACATTTCATGCAATTATCTTGTACGGGTGATTTTCTGTGTCATTTTAAATTTGCTCAAAATTGGGCAATTTGCCAGATTTGATCATAATCATTGTAAAATTAAAATAATTCACATATATATCAAAGTGTATTTAATATAATTGAAATAGAAAGAAGATATTGACCCTAATAATGCCTGAAAATTTCATGCAATTATCTTATTTGGGTGATTTTCCGTGTCATTTAAACCTTTCTCATTTTTTACCAGATTTTATCACTTGCCAAATTGAGCTCTGGAGCATTTTGGACATATTTCTACTTTTCCCAATCGTATGCTGTCCTGAAAAAAAATAGAGGTGACAAGACTCACCTATAGGTCAGGGAGAAATAAGAGTAATCCATATGGGGTGCATATTTTTTCCACAAGCCCACCTCGAACAGTGCTCCACAGCTAAATTTGAAAAATGGTGAGTTATGGGGAATTGTAGTTGTTAGCATTTTTGAAGATCCATATCTTGAAATGTAACCATCTCATACCCCTATATTTTCTTTATACAGGCCATGAAATCACCAGAAAATACATTAGAAGTGAGATCTTTTTAGGTTTGGATGGGCCCAATTAAGTAACAACCTAAAAACGTCTATATCTTCCTTAGTATTAGAGCGATTTTTGACAATTGAAGTATCATTTTGTTTCAAATTACACATCCTAACAGATGAAATCCATTAAATTAAGCTCAGACCTGTTTTTTAAAATCACTTGGGATACCTAGTATTAGCAATGTGAAATTTTTTTTCAAACCACACCAATCTGAAATGGATTGCATTGTTGGAAAGAGCTTTGAAAACCATACAAGAAAATAATGTCAATCGGTGATTTATTAAGGGTGCTAGAGCTATTTCAATTTCGGTAATGAGGGGTAATTTTCTGCTTTTGGTTTAATGCTTTAGCATTACAAGTGTGTTACCCAAAATTTAGATTTTTAGTAAATTTTTGTTCTAACTTGCTTAATAATCAACAAATTTCAGTGTAAGTAGATGACTATCTGCTCTGGCGATTCCACCCATTAGTGAGTGACTTGGAGGAACTTCCTAAATAATCGAGATATCTAAATTAAACTTTCAGGGTAAGTAGATGCCCATCTGCTCTGGCGATTCCACCCATTAAAATGAAAGTAAATGCAGACTTTAGTGACATTTGTGGATTTTCGGTCGTCATTGAAATGATTGATCCTATAACTAGGTACTGGATGCTGATGCTGACTGGCCATTTGGGAAAAAAGACTTGCTCGCAGCACACTACCCCTGCTGCTAGTGAGTGTATCAGAGCTTTTTTTAAATATTTAAAAAAAAAAACTAATTTCACAGTAAAATATAGATCACTAGCTTTAGTTTGATATCCATTACGGGTGACTTCAGGTGGGAAAAAATGAGTCTTGACAACTTTCAAACGATCGTAAAACATGATTTCGTGGAGAATATAATATTACATAGAAAAATTCTCTACAAATCTATGTGGATTGTTAACCGCCATTTTAACCGCCATTTAGCACTCACTCGCAGCAGTTTGGATTTTTTAAATGTGGATATATCATCATAGTTATTTGCATTCTGATCATTTTGATACAAAAATCAAGTCACTATCTCAAATAGAACCAGATATATTCATTTTCTAAAGATTTGATCATGGACAGTTAGTGAAAATCACATGATTTGCCATGTTTGATGTCAAATTGATCAACAAATATTTATTTTCAAGGGGTGACACAAAATTGAGATTAGAAATAATAAGGTAAAAGAATAATGATGTGATTAAAATGTAATTTGCCTTCAGTAGGCAGCTTCAAATATCAGGATTTAAGCATTTGCAGAATCAGGAAAAATGTGAAATTAAGGGTAAAAAATTAAATATTAAAAAAATCATACCTCAGGGACCAATTTTCCATTATTATATATATATATGTGTAATCAGTTTGATAAGAGCTTTCCATTTGCAAATTAACTTCATAAAGAGAAAAATTCAGTTTGGAGTACCTACTATGACACAAACTTTGGGGACCTAGCAAAGTACCTTTTCAATGTTACACCATCATGAAACTTCACAATGGCAATGAATAACAGATTTAAATGACTGCCTACTTTTTAAAGATGCCCAAGATATATAGAAGGGGGAGTTTGAGCGTTGAAATCAAGTCAAATCTGAATATGCACAAACATGGAAAACATGAACAGGGCCCATATGTATGAGCCAATTTTTAACCGGACCAGTGTTAAAGGAGGGTGCCGGCTTAGCTAACCGCAGAGTTCCAAATGTGTCACGGGGATGTATGTGACCAAAACGCGCCCGAGTTATCTAACGTTTCAGTTATTTATAATTTTGGGAAATCCCTCTGCGTTTGTAGCCATATATTAGGCTCAAATATATTAAATGCTATCATATTTAACAGAATTACATACGCAATAAGTGAAATTTTTATCAATTTAACCCTAAATTTGAACCCGCATTGGCGGCGATATTAATAGTTATATTTTCGAATCGACGAAGGTAAAGTAAACAAATCGACATCGCTTTCCATACTGACGGCGGCGGCGGTTTGTTGACTGTACGTTCGTCGATTCGAAAATATAACTATTAATATCGCTGCCAATGCGGCGGTAGCCTTAAGGAGGGTTCAAATTTAGGGTTAAATTGATAAAAATTTCACTTATTGCGTATGTAATTCTGTTAAATATGATCGCATTGAATAGATTTGGCCATAATCGGTGCCTAAGCCCAACTTTAACCCTCCTTTCGCATGGGGTTAGTGCAGGCGACTTTAAACATGCCGAGTTAGTTTAGCCCCGACAGATACATACAGACTTTTCGCCACTAACCCAGCAAATCTGCATGACGGAGGGTTACGACAGCTAACCCGGGCTCATACATATGGGCCCAGATTTGCCAATTGTAAACACAAGGTTGTAGGGGGACATTTTATCTACATCATAGGCTGGAATTCCTGCGGGATAGCCCATAAGAGCCAATAAAAATCAAGCATTTTGGAGCACCCCTCTGCTATTTGATAGTTTATTCCAGGAACAGTTATTTGGCAGAAAACGGCTGTCGCTTAGCGTGCATATGTTCACATGCCTACTAGTAGGTGGTTTGTTGGTTCTCGGGACTAGTAGTTGAACAATCTCTTATTTAATGATTTAGACAATGTAACTGAACAAACGTTTATATAAACAGGACTTATTGACAACACAAAATTACAGTATTACTTCCTTGCTCCAACAGTAACACTGATTATTCGATGTGCACTTTCGATTCTGTTGCACATGCTGCCATTATTAAATTTGAGAAGTCTGGTTAGGTTGACAGTTATAATGTACCTTACTTTAGCTGGAAGTAACTTTTATTTTAAACTTTTGAAGTGAACCATGCAGAATTATTTTTGGCAAGCATTGAAGCATGCCAGAACTCATTTACATCACAGGCTTCTGCAGTAACCGGTTCTATTCAATGACCTCAGTAGTATTCCCTTCTGTGTAGCGACATCTTTAATTACCGCTAATTTAGATAAGTCTAGGTTTTGACAATTTGATTTCATCGGACTATGTAGCGTCAGGGGTGGTATTTTCACCATTTTTAATCCGTTTTCAGTGAGTTTTATTCACAGCCTGGGGGCAATTCTGATATGGGTGTACAGTGACATTTTCCGTTGATTATGTGTGCCTGAAACCGCTCACCCCTGTTTAATGCTGTTTCCGCAGGCTCGTGTTGCTCCACTCCGATAACCACAGTTGACGATGGGTCGGAAGGACCCCGCAAAGCCGCGCGGGCGCATGTCTGCCTACGCCTATTTCGTGCAGACCTGTCGGGAGGAACACCGCAAGAAGCACCCTGGAGAGTCGGTCGTCTTCGCAGAGTTCTCTAAGAAGTGTGCCGAGAAGTGGAAGGTACTTACTGGTGGTGACCCTCCAGCACTCCCATCTCAACTACTCGCCAATTGGGGAATGGTGGTACATGGTCGCAGTTATGTATCGGAAGTTTTTCGTAAAGCATATGATATTCTCGTGTGCGGGAGATTGGGGGTTTGGTTACCGGTCGAGTCAACCCAATGACTTATAGAATTGATACTTGTCGCTACCTAGCCTGGGGCGAGTTAGCTCAGTGTCAGGATAATGTGACTATATTGGGTCATGGTGCCAGCGGTCTGATTTCCCATAAGGCTCATTTCTGAGATTTGTGTAAATCAGATGTAAAAGAACTGGGGTGTGGGGCTTCTTTCTGACATCAAATATATCAAGTAATTTACTGCCAGATTCAGAAGCAGCTCTATAAAAACAAGAGAACAAACACCCTTTATGCTGGTACAGGATTTTATTTTTTGAAAATGACTACAGCTACAGAAATTGCACCAAATTCAACATTTTCTTTTGTGGAGGGGGGTCATAGTGCCCCCCCCCCAATACCCCCAGCTGCATGGGACTCGCTTCGCTTGTAAATATAGATGACACTTCAGACTTTTTTTCATCACAAGCTGCTCTCAACCCTGCTTGACGCCCTGGCATTGTAAGTAGTTTTAGGGGGGGAAATCATTCAACAAACCCTGATCTTTGGATCACTCCAATGATCAGCAAGCATTCTTGAATATGAGGTGTTAACTCTTCATTTTTTGTCCATAGTAACGATTCACACAAAACGGCGCAGAAACTGTTACACTGAAAACACAAGGACATTTGCTTCAAATCAATATGTATTCTATTGGGATTATGAAACACAATGTAAAAAAACAAATCAGTTTATCTTGAGCAACTGCATAAGTACATAGTTTGTTGATCGTTACTATGGACAAAATTTTGTCCCATATTGCTTAGCACCTTTTGAGACAGTCTCAATATTGTGAATCGTTTTGATATACTATGTACATCTATTTGCATTTATGATAACTAAATATTTCGATTATTTTCAATTAAATAGGGTATGTCTCCCAAGGAAAAGAAACGATTTCAAGATATGTCAGACAAGGATAAAGTCCGCTATGACAGAGAAATGCAGAGCTATGTGCCTCCAAAGGGTGAGGGCAAGAGGAAGCGTCGCAACAAGGATCCCAATGCGCCCAAGCGTGCTTTGTAAGTAATCTTTGCATGAGTATTTATATCTTTAAATATCTAGAAAGATCAACTGCATTGACTAGCAATGTGGTACTGGGACCAAATGTTCATACTCCGATTCTACTTTTTGGTGTAATGTTATGAAGGGACGGATGCAGTTTTACCGACAGCGAAATCAAAAAGAATGCATCAGGGATGAAAGATCTCCGCGATTTCGCGGATTTCCGGGATTTTTCCTGTAGAGCTATGAGTGTATACTAATACGTTGCGCCAGTCCTGATATGACCTTAGATGTTGCCAGGGCATAAAACTCCAACAACCAACCAACCAATACGTTGTTTCACGCTGCAGCACCATCAGCGTATACTAATATGTGGTGCAAATGACACAACACTAGCACCGTATACCAATATGTATGAAACCCGACTTCCGGAAATTTTCCGCGATTCCCTGACAATGCTAAGCCTATGGGAGAATATCAGCATTTCCGCTTTTTTTCCCGGAGACCACTTTCATCCCTGATGCATAGTATGCAATATTTTGCTTGTAATTACAATCCAAAATCCCCAAACTGGAAGAAACTACCACTTATTTATTTTCCATGTTCACATTATTCATTAAGCCTTTGTTGGGGGGTAGCAAGGAAAGTAGTTGCTTTTGTATTATGTTTGCAATAAATACCTGGATTTAATCTATCATACAAAGTGTATCCAAAATATGCTTTTAGTATTTTGAGCTAAAGTAAAATTTGCATATCGACACCATAATATGGGTTCAAAGATCACTTCCCAATTTCGAGGGTTTCTGTAATTTTAATGATCCTCGATTAACATTCACAACATGCCATTGCCCAATACTCTACTGCAATCCTGCAGCACTATTAGCATAAGCCAATACCATTCTGCACCATACCAAAGACCCTGTAATACTAAGACGGCTCACTCAGCCTGTACTGTGTAATCAAAGTGATCAAACCCACCACTTGGTGCGCTGGCTGTTCTCTTGGTTAATAAGGTGCTATATTATATGTATGAATGTATATAGGAATGTGAAAGATGTGTGATGATGGTGATGTGTATTTGTTCATAGCAATTTCATATTGATGTGTATTCATACTTACCTATCTCATGTATAATATAATTGTATGTGTTTACATGTGAAACACCAACCATCAGCCGGGCTGATCAAACCCACCACAAGGTGGCACTGCAAAATTGACATTACCATGGGAGAGATAGGGAGTGAGCCGTCTTAGTATTATAGTCAACCACTCCAAGGATAGTCTGTACTTAGTGAAAAGTCAAATATTTGGAAAACTAAATCAATAGACGAGATCGCCATTCCTACCGCACATGCGCTGAGACCTGCTCCGAGACAAAAACCAAGGCACTCTGCCATTGAGTTTGCGGATACGTGTAGGCACAAATACGGATGGATGCTTGCAATATAATAATATAATGAATTTAAAGAGACAACTCCATAATTCTGCATTTTGAGCTAAGAAACGTACAGTATCAGTCGCTTTACAGGCTGTTGTTCACGTCACCATTGATTAGACAAGTAATTCTTGTTCTAAATATTAAAATGCCAAATGTGTCAACAAAAACTTGTTTCAAAGAAATATATAACCAATGTCTGATTAACCTACCCATTTCCTAGCCCGACCATAGGATAAAAATAAAAACATGAATAAAATAAGTAAAACTGACTGGCTAATGCTCTAACACTAGTCTGAGTGCCCAGATGTGTTAAATGTAAATGCAGATGGCATAAGATGTGCTGATTAGATTGATGTAAATGCAATGCTAGATAAAAGATTAACATCTTCTATTAATTTATTATATATATATTTTTAGTTGGTATTCTATGTTTCAAACAAGAGCCTGAGATAAGCTGAAACTCGCACATTTCATAGATGCACCCATTGTCTTAGCATTGGTCATGTGCTTTGCGGAGGTTTGTTTTTCTTCCACACATCCCACAATAGACCGCGCGGCTGGAATGGTGATCTAGTCTATTTGAATTTGTTAGTGTTCACTGTGGCAAAACCGATAGTTGCATCTTTCTATATTATCACCGGATGCGGTGGCCGAATCCGTAGAACACAGGCTGCCCGTGGACGGTCGGGAGTCGAGCCAGGGCTATGACATACAAAATTGATACTTGACGCTTACATAGCCTGGTGATTGGAATGGGGAGCTTTCATGAGCCATTTCTCTCGCTATACACTTGGTGGCAGCACCCGTTCCCGGTCCAAGTCGTCAATCATGGTTGAATAGAAGGGTGTAGGTGTGTGTGTGGTGGGGGTATAGGTGTGTGTGTGTGGTGGGGGTGTAGGTGTGGTGGGGGTTTAGGGATGTCGTGGGGTGTACATGTTTGGTGGTGTGGCGGGGTGTGTGGTATGTGTTTGGTGTTGTAGGTGTGTGGTGGGGGTTGATGGTGTGTGGTGGAGGTGTAGAGTTGTCTTGCAGAGTGGCACCTCACACTCTTTAGCATCCCTAATCCCCGACCACACACCTACACACCACTACACACCACCACACCACCACATCCCTAAACCCTCACCACACATCTACAGCCCCACCACACACCTAAGCTGTGTGTGTGCTTCTATTCAACCAAAGCATTACAGAGACCGGCATGAGTCGCCATCTGACGAGAGACTCCTGCAAACTGCAAGGTCCTCAGTACTAGGATAGGACATGGACTGGTTATCACAGTACAGTATAACCCTGTTAAACCAGACTTGAAGGGACCCTAGAAATTTGTTTGGATTAACCGATGATTGGTTTAACCGAGCTTTGGCTTTGGCAACAATATTTTGTTGACTACTATATACTGTATAATGATAGCTCCCCATGAAGCTAATGTACTAGTGATGATGTACATCTCATTACAAGAAAGTCTCTTATGGCTGATTGGGCCTACAAATCTCTTTACTTTGAGAAATAGTCTTTGAAGACTGACTGAGCCATCTGTTTGCAGTATGTTTGCCACACAAGTGACTGAAGTTTGGTTTAACTACCGGAATTGGCCGCTGGGGTCCGACAATTTTGTTTGGATTAACCAACTTTTTTATATGATAAATGGTAGTATTTTGCCCGGCCGCTGAAAAAGTTTGGATTAACCGAGCTTGGTTTAACGGGGTTATACTGTATCAGGATAATTTTCGGTCAGCCTTTTGACAAATCTGGAATTTCTTCATTTTCCTCCTTTAATTGTCCTAAAAAGGTACTTGTAATTTCTTTTTAAAGCCTGGAGTAGAAACCATGGATGTCTTCCATATTGTAGCCACTAATTTACCAGTGATACTTCGCGGGTAAAATCCAGGACCAATTTATTAGAAAACTCCCATAATTACACGATGAAATTATAATTATAAATAACCATAATTAATCCGGAAGATAATGATTCAAATCTGTTCAAGTAGCAATTAATTAGGTTATGTTCTTTCAGGTCTGCTTTCTTCTTCTTCTGCAACGACGAGCGTGGAAACGTGAAGTTAGCCTTCCCCACATACGGGGTTGCCGACATAGCCAAGGAGCTCGGGCGAAGGTGGGAGAAGTGCCCAGACCGCCCCAAGTTCGAGACGATGGCCAAGAAAGACAAGCTCCGATACGAGTCTGTAAGTTCCAGCTTCAGTATACATACAACCATTTTCGTTGGATAAAAAGCTGACAGACATTTGTTGTATCATGGGGGGGGAATTGTCAAAAGATTTCTTACACTGTAAAAGCGATGGCTGAATGAAAATGGACAGAATACAAGTTCTCGCCATGAATTTGGCGTAAAACAACCAATCTATTTGCTTTGTTGTAAGAGTTGATTTTCATTCTGTTTGAATCTTGGGTTCAAGTTCCATCTTCTCTCATGCTTCCTAATCCCCCCCCCTGGTTTTTAAGAGATTTATTTTATGCATATGTTGTGAATAAGCTGACTATTTTTACTTCTCCACAGGATATGATAGAGTACAGAAGAACTGGTATTGCTCCAGCCAAGAAAGTAAAACCTGCAGTTGTACCCGTGGAGAAGAAGGAAGAGTCTGAGGAGGAAGAAGAGGAGGAGGAGGAAGAAGAAGAGGAGGAGGAGGAAGAGGAGGATGACGAGTAAAGAGAATGAAGCATTAAAATATATAACTTTGGAGGACTGCTTTAACTCCCCCAATTCCCTTCCCTCCTGACGAGATTCTGTAACTGGAATGTAACTTGTGTAAATAGGTGACTAAGCGAACTTCATACATGTGAGACATGGTGGAACCATTGCTGAATCTCTCATGTGGTAAAATATTTTGCGGTCCGTGAGTGCCATTTTGCAATCAAATCATGTCTTGGGTTTAAACCAGTTGGAGGAAGGGGCAGCCCTGTGGAGTTGAGGGTGGCCATGGCTGGCACAGGTGTCAGTGGGGACTGTTTGGCTTTTATCATTGTCACTCATCCGTTCTTTTGTCAATCATTATTATCCATAGATGGCAGTGTCCCACCCCTGATTCTGTCTCTGGGTGCAGGTTTCATGGCCGGTGTTCACAGACTGCGTGGGTTTGCAGTCAGAAGAATGGCAGCATTCACTTATCACACACACGCCATGTCTGGCAGCGGGCTATCCCTGTCACCGTCCGGCTCAACCAGGGGGCGCCACCCTGCCTGGGCCGGCCAGTGCGGATGTCTAGCGACTCGAAGCGCGGACATACTCCGTCAGAAAGCTCTCCTGGCTGTACGTAACATTTTATTGCTTCTGGACGTGTATTTTGAAGGCGTGGGACTAAGCCACTAGGCGAGGCCCAGCTCTTGTAATCTTACTAGCTTATTTATGCGTTTCTTTCAAGCTGAACTGTGCAGGTTTTGTACACTAAACTTTTTAAATGCTGGGCCACACTGTTTCTTGTCGGCGCGACCAAGTCGCCAGGCACGAGTTCTACAAGTAGACTTCTCTGACCTTCCATTCCCGTTGTGTAATAAGATGCAGTGCAGGTTAACGAATAGTGAAAACGCTTCGCAAGTGGGTGTTTGGTATGGTGTCCGAAATCAATAACAGGATGGTACATTAAAGTACACCCAGCTTGGGATGCCTTAAGAACATTCACATTGAACAACAGTACATGATCAGTTCTTGAGACGTATCTACCCTTAAAATGATCTCGCATAGCTTAGGTAGATTTTTAAAAAGCTTTGTTTATTACCCATCCTGATATTTCTACTTTGTTTTTTGCCGATGCTAAGTTAACGTCTCCTGGTGGATTCGGGATGGGACTGCATTTTCTGGAAGAATGTTCATGAAATGTTTGCGCATTTCTTGAATATTGGAACATTACTTTTTGTGTGGGGGTCGGGTCGCAATGGTGCTAATTGCAATTTGAGGAAGCTTTTTCTCGTATGATATACTGGATTAAATATCTGGTATTGAAGAGACACGGGCGTTTACGGTTACATACCTCCTATATAAGCTTACAGACCGGTGCAGGGGCCCTTTTGGGGTGGGTGATGGAATTGTTACGTCATCTGGATACCGGAAGGCAAGTACCCGTTGAGAGGGTATAAATAGACTGCGCCAGTCAAGTCACCACCCGGCAGTCGGACTGGCAGCAGATCACATGTAAGTGTTGAGGAATATGTAGGCAGATAAAATAGCTAAGATGGGACATCAACAATTACTCATCTGAACAGGTCATTGTGGCTGCACGAAAATGAACCCATTTTGAATCCAACGATTGCTTTGTTAAATGTACTTTTGAGTAGGTGTGCATTGTCTTAGGTTTACCCTGTTTTCAACGTAAAGCGATATAACATTTCCTTTTACGCTGATTTTGTATATTGTGAGGACAATTTACAACGGAAATTGATTTGACCTTTTGCAATGGGCATTAATGGCGTTAAATTTAGCTGTAGTCGCTACTGAACGAACTGGGGCGGCAGCATCTTCAGCCAGATGGTTGGGCAAATGCTTCTGTCCAATATATAATGAAGAACCAGGACATGTCCAGAAGGTGGTCCTAGTTTGTTTGGATAAAGACTTTTCAACGGAAAAAGTAGGGTAGATGTCTCACCTCAGGTACTTAGTTTCCAATATTCAAATGATACAAAAATATCCAACTATTGAATTTGTAACTTGTGTTAGCTATATGGAAATTGTAAACTGCACTGCAATTGGGGCTTCGGGAGGGGCAAGGTCATAGGTCGCCGAAAGGTCATTCCGCACGTCTCGAACAAGCTAGAGATGATCATAGACTTTTAAAAATTTGTTGTGGTCTGTGAAAATATTTGTATCAATATCAATAGCAATAAATGTCTAGACGAATTGATGTTTTTGTCTTTTATGTTTAGTGTAAAATCTCGGGGGGGGGGGGGGGCCTTGAGTGCACGCTGTCACAAGTCGGTACCTGTCCTGATATGACGTAAAACAACAAACAAACATCAGATATTGGTTTTATACTTCTGACACATTTGGCATTTTAATATTTAGAACAAAAATGAATAATGGTGATGTGGATAACACTGATTGTTAACTCAAAATGGCTAGTTTTGTCTTAGCTATATTCATGTGGATGTGACGGCCTTAACCACGGCTAATGGTGGAAAATCCGTAATTATGTGTCGGTGCCAGTGCTAACCGCCGACCGTAGCCTAGGCTAGGCTACCCCGTTTTCAAACCAGGGTTAACTGCTAGACGCGCCGGTTAGTGTGCGTGTGAGGCTCTCAATCACTATACACATAGCAACAAATCGCCGCCGCCCACCGCAGTGACGTCGATATCCATGCTGTCGCATATCAACAAAATACACATCGCCATTGGCGGCTATATATTAGGCCCAAATCTATTCAATGGTATCATATTTAACAGAATTACATACGCAATAAGTTAAATTTAATCAAATTAACCCTAAAATCGAACCGTTATTAACGCCCCCGCCGCATTGGAGGTGTTATTCATATTGTCAAATGAGGGAATTCTCAAATCTATAAATAAACTCGAGGTTAGCTATCCGCGGCGGTTTTGACATTGGTGAATACGATTTGACCTATTTCTCCAACCCGCCGCTAGCCTCGGAAAGTTCCCCTAGAGCTAGCGTGTAGCTCCGGTGTCGCAGTTTCAGCGCCCGGTCAGTTTCATGCGCATGCGTCAAAATCTAACATCATCGTTACTAACCTTTTTAGTAAAGATGTTTTCTATGTGTATTATAGTTTTATTCAAAATTAATACAAATCAAGAACCCTAACCTTATAAATTTAAGTCTTTTTGGTAAAGATGTTTTCTATGTGTACCAAGTGATTTGTTAATAGGTGGTGTACTTTTGCTGTATTTTCCGTATGAAGATTGCCTTGAGTTTGATTCTATACGGGCCGCTGAAACCGCGTCACTGGCTAAGCCTGGCCCCAGATCATTATTGCTTTGCTGCCAACGCCGTTTTCAGCGCATGCAATCGGATTAGTTTATTTGTATGCAGTACGAAACAACAATGGTAAAAAACTAATTAAAAGATAAGACAATAATATCAATGAGTTTACATGTCCATTTTTATTTCCTCTGGCTCACGATACGTGACGTACAGACGACTACACTGTACATAATGTAACTTCCCTCAACAATAGTAACAGGCGTCACACGCGTTGTATACCATATCTAATAATGCTCACTTGTCAACGCTCACCTGTACAGCGCTGAGGCTGGGAAACTGCATGTATTAGAATTTTGTACAGATGCAGGCCAATCTGGCCAGCATCACAGGAGGTAATAGGATCATGTCTGCAGTTCTGCAGAACAATGAGGGAACATACAGGCAGGGAAGAGCAGATGCACTCACCAGGGCTGCGTTCAGGGTGCGTCTCCGAGACGTCTCCCTTTTCAGAT
Organism: Branchipolynoe longqiensis; assembly: GCA_030323885.1. Classification (NCBI taxonomy): domain Eukaryota; kingdom Metazoa; phylum Annelida; class Polychaeta; order Phyllodocida; family Polynoidae; genus Branchipolynoe; species Branchipolynoe longqiensis. The sequence continues at coordinate 10,613,957 of CM059191.1, forward strand.
AGGAGACAAAAAGCAACTCGAAAATGGCTGCCATATTCAGTGGTTTCAGCCAATCAGAATGCTTCTTTTTCATTTCAAATGGCTGCCGCCTATTTTTTTTGGGGGGGGGGGGGGCATTTTCGAGGCAACCAACTGCTTTTGCCATTCAGACTAGTGTGACGTCTCGGAGGCGTACCCTGAACGCAGGCCCTGGTGACTGCGGGACCACATAAATGGGTCCCGCATGGGGCATGGCTCAAAACAGTCAAGGATTGTCCACCAATATATACATCTTACATCTACTGCGATTAAAATCCATAAAACCAGGAAAATAAAATCATAGGCAGTTGGGGAAATTTGTTAAAGCTGTTATGAAATATTCAATATTAGTATGTAGAAAATAACTGATAGCTCAGAATCAATTAAGTTCTATATTCGAAACTGATTTGTTCTCAATATATGCAAAATATCGAGAGGACGATTCTCAATTCAAAGCGATTAGAACGGTGAAGTGAAAATAAATATATTACAACTAGATAGATTTATGTACAGTTTCAACCCTTCAAAACCCAGTTGCACTTTTGAGATTCTCCACAATGTTTAAAATAACATACATTTGTGCATACACAAAATAAAACTCTGTGTAGATTCGGACTAAATTCAACTAAAACTCACGGTAATCTATAAAAATCCTCTTAAAGTTCCATAGTCCAATGGTTTTGAATTTCTGAGATTGGTATAATCTAGTCTAACCTAATCCCTTTAGTTAAAATGGCTAGCTTTAGATATTTGAACTGTAAGGTATGCCAAATTAATTTAGGCAAGCATGTAAAAACGGAGTGTAAGCATCAGCAGTAACAGGTTCCATTACGTTGGCTCAGTATCTCCTATGCAACAACTGCTTAATAATGAAGAGCAACCTCTAAATTGTGTAGAAACAAATTTAGATAATTGTTTTGGTAATGAAAACTGCTTTCATCGGACTATGCAACTTTAAAAATGGAGGTGACTTATTTGTTGATTAGAGTGTAGGAACAGCTGTTCGGTACTGTGCTATTAAAGGCAGCCACACACGAACCGGCTTCCAGTAAGCGTACAAGTTGCACAGAATTAACAGCCTACCATCATTTAATTGTGTCATACGGGCGCGGCATATATGAGACCCCTCATGCGGTGACCACATCTCGCTCCACGTGCTACCATGGTAGAGCCCGTCCGTTGTGGGGCATTCTGAGCGTTATTACATGGAAGACGCGGACCCGACGGTAATCTAGCCATATCAGACACACGCCTCGCCGACATTGCCCTGCTTGCTCAACCAGGCTTAAAGTTGCATGCAAAACCCAAACACCCACACTTGATTATATGTATCCAACTTAAAGCATCTATGCAATTGACTAACATTCAATATATGATGTCACTCAAGTGGGAATGAGACATGGTGCCAATAGCCTGGTATCCATGTGGGGCAGTACTATAAATCCAGATGGGGGTGGCCGAATTAGTGGAGGTCATCGTGAGATGGCAATTTGGGTCATAGCTACAGGAGATTTGGAAAGCTAGCCAAAATTAATTTGTGTTCTTTCAGCTCAAAATGGTCCAAAATTACAAATTGTTCATGAAAGTTACTCTGGAATAATGATCAACCCGATATATTTATCTGAAAAATAAGGGAAACCTTCAAAAGCCACCGGAATATGCGCCCAAATCCGCTATTATTCACCACGTATAGCCCATTAAAATGGTGTTGTGCTAATCTTCTGTGGCATGTTAATTAAAAGTTGCATAGTCTGATGGGTTTTGAGTTTCTGTCATTTTCTGAGATAAAGCTATTTGGCTGATTGTTATAATCTACCCTACTTTCATTTGAAGTAACTTTTATTTTAAATAGCTAACTTTTGAGATATTTGAAGTGCAGACAAGCAAAATTAGTTTTGGCAAGCTTGCCAAAACTCTGACACCATAGGTTTCTGCAGTGATAGGTTGTATTAAATTGCCTCAGTATTCCCATCTATGTGGTGACAAATGTTTAACAAGTGCACCAGTATAGATAGGTAGAATCAAATAGAGATACTTGTTTTGGTTTTGAAAATTTGATGCTTCATCGGACTTTGCAGCTTTAAGTGAAACCAATAATACCACTGGAGTTGATTTCTGGTGAACTAATTGAACCATCTTTTAAGGATACCAACAAAATCCTACCAATAACCCATTACCAGCAATCCTGAACTTAATTTTTCCGCTGCGAGTTCATGGCGCTTCGATCGATTCTGCCATCATCCAATCAGCGTCGGCCACAAGATGCGGTGTACGCATCAATTATATATATATTAATGACAAGTTTGTTTCAATTTTAAAAAATGGAATAAAGATCTGTTGTAACTTGATGTAAGGATTATGGAACAATGAATAAATAAATAGAAATGCATATTTCAATAAAAAATAAACTGGTTTGATGGATTTATTTCTTATTTTATGTGTCAACTTCAAGCCCCATGTGGACACGGCAAAATATTTAGCTACACAACTGAAACTGTGCATAGATACCTTATGGTGCTGCCATCTGTGAGAGCTATCGGCCACTAAAATACATGCTGCCGTATTCTGTCACTAGCTCGTTGGGCAGTTTAGCGATTTTCTGTGAATATAGTGGGAAAACGTGGCATTTTCTCCCAAATTTTCAACATATAGATGGACCTACAAAAAATTTAGCGAATTTAGCCCAATTTTCGGCAGGTAAGAGCTTGGTGTATGTAGAAACTCATCTGCTATCGGCGCTATACGTTTATTATGATAGAAATGTGATAAATGGCGTTGCCGTGCATTCGCTATAGGAATGCTGGTACTAGTGGTGACGGTGAGTTGTCGCAGCGCTAGTCAACAGGTTCGGGATTGCTGGTAATGCAGTGAAATCCCAACCTTCTCTGTAACCAAAATATATAGCCTTGGTTATTACAGTTGTACAAAACTGTCCCATAACCACCCATGTGTCAATGGAAACTTAAACAGACAAACAGACATACCATGAGCAAGTTCTGAGAAAACTAATTAACTTACAACTGGGCCACCCACCAACACGCGTTTTGCGAATCGTCTTCGGTTATGAGTTACAAATGTTAACATACCACCACCATTCAGATACACTTCATTACAGGATCTGAGACAAATTCCCACTCGGATAACAGTTATAATGTAAGTATTAGTCTTCACGTATGCTTACACTTCAGCAGATACAATACTTCCCCCCCTCTCTTTTTTTCTCTTAATTTAAAAACAATGAAACAATTATGCGAATCATGAACATCAATAATAGAAGTGGAAATTTGCCTGCTAGTTAGCTGGGTAGGCTAACACTCAACGTCTGACATTATTAGACGGCATTAATGACCAATGACTAATGTCAATTTCACACATCTATTACTCGTATACACTTGGGCTGTAATCGATTAACACGACCCAAGCGACTCGGGTCACCCGAGTCGGCAGAATTTCAAATCAAACACTGCGAGTAGAGTCGACAAATACACGTGCCGTGTGCAAAATGATCCGACCCAAGTAACCCACCTCCTAGCTGGGGTTGGCTACGAGCGATGACGTCACATTTGTGCTGGTATCGTCCTGCAGGATAAGAGCTACCAGTACCAGTCATACATGGTTTTTTTAAAGAATAACTTAGATTAATGAAATGGAAATATAGCTAAACTAGGCCATTATAAAATACTTTAAATCCTATTTTGCTGTAGTTTTATCGGTTATTAAAAAAAAAAAAATTTGTTCAACCGAGCGTGGAGAAGCGTATTCGATTATTCGACCCGAGTCTGTAGGATGTGCGCATGCGCCAAAAGGTGGCTCGGGTGACCCGAGATGATTAATCGATTACGCCTTTGGGGACCTGAGATTTATCCAGTCACCTAGGGCGTAATCGATTAATCGACTCTGGTCACCCAAGCCACGTTTTGGCGCATGCGCACATCCTGCAGACTCGGGTCGAATAATCGAATACGCTTCTCCACGCTCGGGGTGACAAAAATGCTGGCCCTTTTATTTGTTTTTTAATAGCCGATATAATTACAGCAAAATAAGATTTAAATATTTTTATGATGGCATAGTTTAGTGATATTTCCATTTCATTAATGTATGTTATTACCAACAAAAAAAATGTATGACTGGTACCGGTGGCTGTTATCCTGCAGGACGGTACCAGTGCAAATGTGACGTCATCGCTCCTTGCAAACCACAGCCAAGAGGTGGGTTACTGGGGTCGGGTTGTTTTGCACACGGCACGTGTATTTGTCGACTCCACTCGCGGTGTTCTATTTGAAATTCTGATGACTCGGGTGACCCGAGTCGCCCGGTGTTGCAGTTTCCGAGGCACGCCAGTTTGCCAGGGACACATCGCTACTGCGCATGCGTCAAAATCGAACAGCATCGTCACTAACCTTATAAATTTAATATAATGTTTTTGGTAAACATGTTTTCTATATGTGTACCAAGCGATTTGTTTCTAGGTGGTGTCGTTTTAGAGATATTTCACTTTTTCTGTATTTTCTGTATGAAGATTGCTCACGGCCATTGACAATGCCTTGAGTTTGATGGTATGCCCAGTGCAAAACATTAGTTTTATTCAAAATTAATAGAAATCAAGAACCCTAACCTTATAAATTTAATATAATCTTTATGGTAAAGATGTTTTCTATATGTGTACCAAGCAATTTGTTTCTAGGCGGTGTAATTTGAGAGATATTTGACTTTTTCTGTATGAAGATTTGCTCACGGCCGTTGACAATGCATTTGAATGGATGTGTCCCTGGCAAACTGGTGTGCCTCGGAAATCGCAACACCTGGTCGTGTTAATCGATTACGGCGCATGACTACGATGTGAACAGGCTTATATATCACAAGTCTTATTCACCCCCTATTCAGTGGCCTGCGTCCCCATCCAACAAACCACATGCTGAGTGGCCCGTGGAAGTAAGTCCACATTAATGTACTAATTTCATGTTCGGTTGTGCAAAAAGATTGCAATTTGAACCTTATCGGCGGTTACTACAGACTGGTGTCTACTATAAGCACCTTAATGAACAGAAAAATCACCTTGAGTGAGAATAATTCAAGTCACTTTTGGACCTTTTCCCTCGACTATTTTCCAAAATGTCCTCCCATACATGACCGAGTGTCATTCAATGCCCTCTAAAGCTAAGATTCCTTATACGCGGTATGCGGCATGCGACATGCGAATGGGAGGATTCCTTCTACGCGGTATGCGGCAAGCGTCTCCCCACCAGCACCACTACCATATGTTTCCCCTCAGAACCCCTGTGTGTGACCGTTCCGTCATGATCAGTCGCCTCTCCTCGTCTAAAACTAATGGACACGTGCGACTGAGGTTTCTATTCGCATACCGCACCGATCGCTACAGGGATCGATCGAGTTGCCGCATTCGCATTTGCATACCGCGTGTAAGGAATGTAGCCCATTGACTTCAAGGTGTTTCGATTTTTTGCCGCATTCGCATACCGCATGCCACGTGTAAGGAATCTTAGCTTTATTCAGTATTTGACTGAACCAACATTACTGCCTTAATTGAACAGTTAATATATCAAAGCAATACACAGTATTACTATGACCGGCAGCACCATGAAAAAGTGCGGGAATAGTGCTTTTTTCCATCAATATTCACATGCTTGTAACTATTTCTGTATGTATTTGATTTTGATGAAATTGCATAACATGGATTGAGTATATAATAAGTTTGTATTGAAGTAAAAGCCATATATAGTTTGCCAGATGTCAAATTCTGCAATTTAAATTATTTTTAAAGTTTAAAACTCATTTACTGAATTAAAAGATATTTAAAACCTAATAAGATTTGGTATGGATAGATAATTTGATTCCCCTTCCAATGATACCAATCTTACTATAGTGCTAGTTAGTGCAAGGAGATGCAGACAGAATATTGACACCAACTTGTTCGGACCTTTGCTGACTACACTAGATTCACAATGGTAACACCCATGTAAAAACATGTATATGACATTGATGTCTATTGAGATATATTACCGAATATATAATCTAATATTGGGCCAAATTTGGGGAGGGTCCAACCATTGCTCTAGGCACAGTGAATATTTAAAGATTTACTTAAATCAATATTTTTGGTTTCAGACACTTTTAATTTGTATTTGCAATCAAAATACAGCTTTTGATATTTTGGGCAAAATTCTTGTTATAGCCAATATGCATTAGTTCCACATGCTATGTCTGCAAAATTTGAAGAAGATCCACCTATTGGATGAGCCACAGTGAGTGTTCAAAGCTTGATGAACAAACTTATTTTGTACACTTTTCTATTGTATGTTCAATAAAAATGCACTTTTTGTATTTCTAGACAGAATATTAATATGATAATATGTATTACCTCCAGATGATGTGCACTGTCAAATTATAGGAAGTTTAACCAATTGGTTAGGCTACAATGACCATTTAAATATTCATCAAATTGATATATTTGGTTTTCCGACAATTTGTCTTTATATGTTCAATCAAAATTCAATATCTTCATATTTTTGGATATAATATTGATATAAATAATATCTATTAGTCTTAGAGAATGGTTATTGTAATACTGTGCCAAATATGAGGAAGATTCAAAAGATTGTTTTGCTGCAATGAGCTTTCAAACATTGAAAATAATTCACTTTTTTATTGTTTACATGCAAAAAATTACACTTTTTGACATTTTGGGATGCAAATATCTTTTGATCCTCTGTAGATAGAGCTATGAAAAAACGGTGTTACACTGTTATGAATAGGTGAACTATTTAGCATTTATTCAGTCTCAGTGCGGTTTTCCCAGAAAAAAACCATGCTTTGAAAATTGCTATTTGGCCAAATCAGAATGATTTTTTTATTATGAATTGCACTTTTTGACATTGTCTTCTTAAAAATGTGCTTGACTAATTGATTTAGCAATTGACAATTAAAATTCCTTTATATATGTACAATGGAAATTGTTTAGGAGAACTCCTCTCACATCCTTCCACTTTTTATTATATTTGGTCAAAGTTCCACTTTTAATTCAAAATGAATGCATTTTTATATATTTAATCTCACAAAATTATTATCTCAAGAAGAAGAATATATATAGCCTAACTGTTTTTGGATTTGGGCTTGTAATTTCAACATCTACAGGAAGGAATAAAAATATTGCACCCTAAGCATATTTGTAAATTTCGCTGCCTGTGCCTACTATTACTCCACTGCAGTGGTATCTGCACTTTCTACCATACGTAGAATCTTTACACAGCTATACCTTTTCTGTATGATTGAATTGTCATCTAACTAAAATATAGGAGTTGTGGTGAAACCCTAAGTGCTAAGAAATATGACAGTATATTTCCCAACTTGATGTATACAGTGGATTTCAAGATTATACTTCATACATGCAGTTGGAATATTCTAATTGAACTTATATTTCGTTGGTTTAGTTGCCATAGACAGTGACTAATGCGTATTGAAAGATGGAAGAGAGCTTTCAAAACTGACAACTATGTTAATAATTTAATGAAATAAACATACCCACATTGAATTAAAACCGCTCAAGTGTACAGTGAACACCTTTAATACCAGGCCAGCCTAGATAACCGGGGAATTGTAATACATGGTCAGTTGCATGGTCCGATGAAACAATTGTCTTTTTCAAAACCAAACCATTTAGCTACATTTCATTCTATATATCCACATTTAAAACTGGTGCATTAACTAATGATTTGGGACAGTATATACAGAATAATCCATGCATTTTATAACCCGATCCCTTTGAGATAGCAGTGAGGCCATTTACCAAGTAGGTCAATCTCATGACCTCATTAGTCTTGCCCTCATTCTAAGGGGACCAAGATATCTATCAGTAGTAAGTATATCATGAGTGATCGATCATACCATTGCGATTTAATTCCACAACTCCAGAACCGATTATATCTGGGAAGACAATTCAAATGTCAGAGAAAAATACTAAGGTCAGAGAAAATTACCCTATGGTAAATTCCCTCCCCCCTCAGAGGTCTGAGGGGGGAACGATTACATAATTTTCTGGTAAAATCACTCATGATATCCTATCAATAGGTTAGCCCACACCAAAGTCACTGCAAGATGACAGGAGTTTTGGCAAGCTTGCCAACATTATTTGGGGTTCTTTCGGGCCTAATTTAGCTATTTCTAGTAGGTTATAATGGTCAACCTGATATAGTTATCTAACAAAGAAATAAGGCGAAAATTCTAAAGTCATCGGACTATGCAACTTCAAGCATAGAGAACCATAATGCTCACTTCTCATTTCTCATGTGCAAGATTACAAAGACCACAGGTTATGAAAGCACAGAACAATGCTGACAGTAATGGCTATTGTTAATGGCCACAGTGATGTCAAGGAAGCATTACGGTTAGACTCATAAAATGTCCAATAATTTATATCATGATCATTCGTTGCTGATAACCATGCCAAAACGCAGAGAAGGAATATGTATAGTAACATCGAGGCAAATCAAAGTTCTATTTAAAAAATACTATTTTAAGAATATATTCTATGGGAAGGTAGGTACACACGGCTCGGCTACCCTCACCCCGCTTACATCAAAGGCAATACGCAGATCGGACACAGCCACACTGAGACGTGCACAGCAGGCATTCTGTAGAGAAAATATATGGTGCATGTCTGTGTACTCTGTTCAACCCAGTGGGATAATTCAAGTATAGTCGAACAGACCCGGCGGTCGTAAGCAAGTAGTCCCGCCCTATAATTTATGTGACCGGTTGAGCGTCAACCAATCAGCGTCCTCCTCACACCCACGAGACACAACCGTGCCGCGATTTTATTTTGTTAGTCTCACTTCCCAGAAAGCACACCTTCACACATATAGGATAGACGGTGTTAACTTCGCAGTAAATGAAGCACAATTCCTTTTTTACCGAGCTGATGCCCTCAGCTAGTCGTGTAGACAAACGGAAGCACTCTCCAAGTAATCAGTAAATGGGCCCTTCTCACAAACTCTACCACAATCCACATTTGTGACATGCAAACCAAAACCTACAACTTTTCAAATATTGGAATCCATGTTGATAATGAAGGGTTTACAAGTTGTGGCCGTCAGAGTTGAATTTTACCCCACACTTTTTTGATTCGGAGAAAAACGTTCAAATTAACCGTGTAAAATTCATCCATTAGATCATTTTAACACCAAAAAAATCAAAGATTTTATGGCATTGATAGAAGTCATCAAACAATGCAACTTTAAAAACGGCTTTAATTACAAAGTGGATATTCCTCCGGCTGACGTAAAAGGAAATCTCGCCGAGTTCCGCGCGCATATATTTAATATTTACCGCCTTCTTTCACAGTCGACTCCGTGGCCCATGTTATGACGATAGGTCCTAGCGAAGGTTACCCCATTTTAAAATTAAAAATAGATATATATATATAAATCTTTGTAATGCAAATATTATGAATAAAAGGGTCTAATTTGGGAAATTTTAAAGCATCATATCTCACAAATGAGGTATTTTTGTGCATCGTGTGGAAACCTCTTGCTGATAAAACAGGAATTTGATGCATTCAGGGTGTTTGACAAAGATGTCCAAGTGCCTACTAACAGTATAGGGTTAGGGTTACTGTTTAGTTATCATAACTTATACGCATGCATAACTAAACTCACGGAACATTAATGAGCTAGGCTACGGCAGCCGGAAGAATATGCACGTCCTATTTATTAAAGCCTCGCCCTCGTCTTGTTTCTAACAAACACTCCTTCCAGCATACTGAGAGGTAATTTAAGGCCACCGCCGCAAATCGAAAACAGAAGATATTCTCGTTTAATTGCCACCACAGGTGGTCATTGAAGCACTTAGATGCCGTGTTGCCTGTGGTCATGGAATTACCTCAACAGGTTTGAATGAATCCATAAGAAGCTCACAGGGCAAAAGCTCACATCCTTAATGAAAAAAACCTACCACACCTCATTTCACACCTGAATCACACACTAGGTGTTATGTATGTACTGAGAGATGACACGCCGGGAGCCAGCGGGTCGGGACGTGACTACATTTTTAATCATGTAATTATACCTTTGGAAAATACTTAATTCCAGTACAACCCCGTTAAACGAAGCTCGGTTAAACCAAAGTCGGTTAATCCAAATTATCGGTTATTCCAAACAAAATTGTCGGGCCACAGGCCACTTCCGGTACGGTTAAACCAAACTTTCATGTGGTTATACGGTCATCTGAGACTTTTTATATGATAAATGGTAGTATTTTGCGGGGCCGCCGAAAAAGGTTTGGATTAACCGATCGTTTGGTTTAACTGGGTTAGACTGTATATACATAAAAAACAATGATCGGTTAATCCAAACAAATTTCTAGGGTCCCTTCAAGTTTGGTTTAACGGGGTTATACTGTACTATTAAAATGGTCTTTAAAATATTGATTCTAGGACAAACATGAACAAAGTTATGTCATCTTGAAAGAAGACAATCAGGGTAAATTTTCAACCTTTGTTTTAACGGAAAATCTGTGACCAGTCCCTTTGAGAAATACATTTCAAAATAGTCCAGCTTATTATGACATTTATATGTATATACTAAACAAATATTGAATTATTGTGAGCCTTTGTCTCTTTTCGTTCAGGGTGTGAGCTTTTGTCTGCACCGATTTTAATCTATTAAAGATAACTTCCAACAAGCCCTATTCAATGTCCTGTGCCCCTAATTGGATAATTGGAGCGAAAGTAAAGAACTGCTAATAACTGCTCACTTTGATACTGAACGCAGTGAGCTGAATGTGGTAATTGTTTGGACGGGAAGTGCTTCCATCTTTCCCCGCGCCACGAGTAGCCACGAGGCTAGGCCTGGGTTAAAAAGAAAATAAACTTCTTTCACTCACCAATAATTCAAATAGCTAAGTTCACATATAATGAGGACAAATTCAACGCTACTTAAACCATTTAAATTATTAAACACTAAGACCCAGCGGCACACACGTGTTGAGCTTACTCCGCATCGTTAAATAAAACGCCCATTTGAGAGCACTGGACTAAATATAACAATAAAAGTTCTCATGTAGCAAGAAAGCTCGGCAGTAGCCGGCGACCCAATAGATAACGGGTTGCCACAATGTGGGCTGTATAAATAGATGAAGGGAAAATCACACAACCAGCGTGTATGTGTGCAGCGCGGACCTTGTAAACACCGCCAGTCTCGCACCGTTCACTGCATGCCAATCAGTGCTGGAATGTATACAATCTTTCACGCGGGCCACTCACTCTACCCGCCCGTCCTACCAACCCTTGGGCTCACAGGCAACATCCTTCTCCAATGTCATAGCCGTCAGCGAACACAAAGAACACACATGAAGACGTAGATAAAAGATTCACCCCGTACTTCCAGTACACGGGTGAAGACCAGCCTTATATAAAAACGGTTGAAAAATCGGGTTAATGAAATGAGTCTTTATGAGGGCTTAATTTCACAATCTAAGAAGCAACATTTATTCTTTGTATATGTCTTCATATTTACCCGCTACTTTTGAGTTGGAAAATATAATAAAACATATACTTTAATGCAATTTAAAAGTGAAATCGATGGCGTTCTCTGGCCGCCATCTTGTCTTTTTGCATTCTCTCCCATTTCACCAACGGTGAAGTGTTTTCCGGCCCTGCGCCGTGGCGGTGCTGGTGCGCATGTGCCGCTCACAGTCCTTCCGGTTTGGTTTCGCGAGTGTCGTAGGCCCGGATCAGCTCCGACTGCGGGACGACGCCGTTCTCTTCCTGTGAGAAGGCATAGCCATCTGTCGAAACCAAGAACAACCACTGAATTTGAATTAAACGCACCTGGAAGCAAGGAAGCTGACACCCAGTTTGGAACACAGGAATAAATCAATAACAATAAAGATGTCAAAGTCGCCCAGTGTAGTCCACCGAGTTGACCGAGAAGGCTGGATAGAAGTTGGAGAGGACACCCACAATTATATGACTTCTGGGCTATATCCACCTCCATATGTGTGCAAAGAAATAGTTTTTTTTTTTTTATAATAACGAGCTGCCATTAGAGGGCCAAAAAGGGCCTAGATCAGCCAGAAGAGGATCTGTAAGTTAATCTGAATGTAATAGATGAATTACGTCACGGGTGGATTCACTCATCAGATGACCAAATATAGGTCCTCACAGACTGGAGAATAATTAGCCTCGTCCCATGACCTTTGTTTCAACCGAAGTCGATACTGTGGTCATATGTGCCGTCTGAGTGCACTGTGGATACACTCAAACGGCACCTAGCGGCCACGATGGGTCCTGGAACCCGACTAGGACACTGTTCAGTCCTGCTCAAATCACGCGTTACAACTGATTGTTTAGCCTCCATGGCCAATCACAAGTAATGGCAGGATGATGATGATGATTTGAAGCCAAAAGCACATGACAATTTTAAGGCGCATTTTCCCTTTGAACCCTTGAATTTAATAATTGTAAAATAGAGAAATGTCATTTATCTTTTTAATACAAAAACAAAAATTTAACTTTTTGTGGATTTGAAGTACCGACCAATCCATTTAAACTACCTTCTATATCGCATGAATTAGAAACTGATACAATTCCAACCTGCATTAACTGTCAAAGGGATTGTGAGTTGCTTTAAAGTGTGTGTGGGTGTGTGTGGGTGTGTTAATGGAGAGTCGGTGACATGTGGCTTCTTATTTGTTAGGTTCTCTTTAATTCAGTTTCTTGTAAAGATGGCCAATGTGGACTGTTTAAAGCTGACAGTTGACCCCGCTGTCTGTGTGTGTATGTGTGTGTGTGTGTGTGTCTGTGTCTGTGTCTGTGTGTGTCTGTGTTAATGGAGAGTCGGTGACATGTGCCTTCTCAAAGGGGTTATTTGTTAGGTTCACTTTAATTCAGTTTCTTGTAAAGATGGCCAATGTGGACTATTTAAAGCTGACAGTTGACCCCGCTGTGTGTGTGTGTGTGTGTGTGTGTGTGTGTGTGTGTGTGTGTGTGTGTGTTAATGGAGAGTCGGTGACATGTGCCTTCTCAAAGAGGTTATTTGTTAGGTTCACTTTAATTCAGTTTCTTGTAAAGATGGCCAATGTGGACTGTTTGAAGCTGACAGTTGACCCCGCTATCTGGACCCGCTCAGTGTTAGGGCGGGCCGGCTGCTGGCTACTTATGTAGCAGTCACACTACGACGACAAGGGGGTGACGACAGCCCAGCGACTTGGATTTTGTGAACACCCGACGACATATGCAAATTCGGGCCAAGTTGGACGACAATCGGACGACATCCGGACGACATCCGGACGACATCGGGACGACAGAATGGCGACAGTGTGTGTGTGTGTCTGTGTGTGTGTGACTCTGTGTGTGGCTGTGTCTCTGTGTATGTCTCTGTGTGTGTCTCTGTGTGTGTCTCTATGTGTGTGTCTGTGTCTGTGTGTGTCTCTGTGTGTGTGACTCTGTCTCTGTGTGTCTGTCTATGTGTGTGTCTGTGTTTCTGTGTGTGTCTGTGTGTGTGTGACTCTGTGTCTCTGTGTGTGTCTCTATGTGTGTGTCTGTGTCTCTGTGTCTGTGTGTTTCTGTGTGTGTATCTGTGTGTTGCTCTGTCTCTGTGTGTCTCTATGTGTGTGTCTGTGTGTGTGTGTCTGTGTGTGTGTGTCTCTGTGTGTATGTGTGTGTGTCTGTGTGTGTCTGTTTGTGTCTCTGTGTGTCTGCAACAGAGACACAAAGACACAGAGACACACACACATAGAGACACATACAGACACAGAGACACACACAAGAGACACACACATAGACACACACACACAGAGACACACACACAGACACACACAGAGACACACACAGACACACACAGAGACACACACACACAGACACAGAGACACACACAGAGACACACAGATACACACACAGAGACACACACACAGCAACAGAGACACAGAGACACACACAGACACAGAGACACACACAGAGACACACACAGAGACAAAGAGACACACACACAGACACAGAGACACACACACAGACACAGAGACACACACACAGACACAGAGATACACACACAGAGACACACACATAGAGACAGAGACACACACAGAGACACACACACAGAGACACACACATAGAGACACACACATAGACACAGAGACACACATACAGCTGCTATGGAGAGAGAAGCGACGACAGCTTAACGACAAAGACGACACCTTAACGACAAAGACAACACCGTATCGACACTGTACCGACACCGTATCGACAGACGAGCGACATCGGCTGTCATCGGCTGTCGTCGAAGTTTTTCAACATGTCCAAAAAGCCGACGACAATCCGGTGACAGTCGAGAAACTGGAGGTGTCGTGGAGGTGTCGCGGCGACACCTCCGCGACAATTAGGCAACAGCCGAGCGACACCCGATGACACTCGACGACAGACCGGAAGTCGCTGTCGCTGGGCTGTCGTCGCCCCTTGTCGTCGTAGTGTGACTGCAGCATTAGTACTTACGTGACTGCTGCTGCTGGTCTGTGGCCGTATTCTGCATCCTATTCATTGACCGACTGAAGACGTTACGCAACAACCGCGCGGTTTCTGTTAACCTACAAGACACAACGCAACGGGGCCACGTTAGGCACGCGACCATGCACAATGGGTGGGCACTTGAAGGCGACAAGACATCGGGCGGCACGAGGCGCAGCCCGTGTCAGACTGAGTGTCCGCCCAAACGTGGGGGGGGGGGGGGGGGGCGGGAACCCGGGAATCCGGGAACCCGGCCTGCAGCTCAATTCACAACGGCCACGTTGAAAACCACTTATCGAGAAAAGTTCACATTTTCTCATTGTCCAACCAATTTTCTCATATTAGTATATGCAAAACAAAGTATTATTTATTCACTTCGTTAAACCACTTATTGATAAAAGACTAGATTTGATCATTTTCTAACCATCTTTCTATTAATTATTAGTATACTCAAACCAAGTATTATTTATTCACTTAGTAAAATCACTTATCAATAAAAGTCTAGATTGTATACATAAACCGAAGTATTATTTAATCTTTGAAATGAAGTATACACCTCTTTGCAATAGCAGTGAACTTTAATGGTTTGGACATAACCCGTAAGCTTCCATTTAGTATCTATTCTTCTCGCGTTAGTTGACCTATAAAACGAATAATGCAAAATTAAGAAAAACACTACAAGACTTCTATTTAATATTTTGAATGCACGAGGCTGTACAATATAGATTATATAGACGTTTAGTTATTCCATATCTAAGAGGACACTTTATGATCAAATAAAATCATAGAAAATAGGGGAGTGAAATCGTTGTATAATCGCTAATGATCGACAGCCTGTAAATAGTGATCATAATCTGTCTGGAAATCTGGAAATGATCAGGAAGAGCTCCAATATGTGTACAATCAAATCTCCAATTATTTTACTAACACTAGATAATTAATAGTTATGTTCAAATTTGATTTATTTGTAGTTTTATGATGCATATCTTTGGAATCAATTTAATCCACCTAATTAAGTTTATTTTATTTTATTACATTTGTTTTCATATTTTGATATATATATATAGATTAGTTAGACGAATCTTACCTGGGTATAGATGATGGATAACTATTGTTTTACCGAGGTAGAAGCCTCGGTTAGACGTGGGCGAGGGAGAAGGAAGCACATCCGGGTCCAGCAATCTTTACCTACTAATTCAGGATAAAAATGATTCTAAAAAACAACCTAAGGTCAAGTGACCTCATGCTAAATTGAGTGATTGACTAGACGTGGCAGGGCGTGGTGGGTGGGCCCTCGCCCACGTCTAACCGAGGCTTCTACCTCGGTAAAACAATAGTTATCCATCATCTATACCCAGGTAAGATTCGTCTAACTAATCTATTTTACCTCGGTATGCCGCCTCTGGCTAGCCGTAGGCTAGGGAGACCTTTACGTAAAATAATTTTTATCCTGATATTCTTGTTTTGTTATTATTCTTTAGTGATTATGTCTTATGTATGCAACAATGGAAAAGCGATTTGTATGGCAAAAAAGAGGAAAAACCAATGTTTTTCTTACCTCTCTCTTTCAGTTGGTGAGTAGCCTGTGCGCTATCGGCTGAGGCTTCTCTAGTCGTTTGTGGTAATGTCTAGCAAACGAAGTAGCGGTTTTCCATCCCGCGTGAGCTAGGATCCGTTTAACGGAGATGCCTAGCAATCTTGCCTTGGACACCATTGCACCACGTGTAGAGTGCGATGAGTACCTGTCTGTATTTACTCCCGCCAGTTTTAACACATTCATTGTCCATCGGGCGAGGGTATCCCTGGAAATGGCCTTGTGTGGCTTAATAAAGCTGACCAATAGCTGTCTTGAGTTTCTTATTAATCTTGTCTTGGATATATAATTTCGTATCGCAGATACGACACATAACTTGCGATCCTGAGTGAAACTGGACACCCCTATCGTAGAAAGGGGGTCACCTAATCGGTTTGATTTTAATAAAGTTGATAAATCAAACGTGGCCTCTTTACTGTCAATTTCTAGACCCATTCAGCGACAGGGCAACTATCGTTTGGCCTCTGTGTCCAGTGACCAGGAGAAGCAAAACTGCGACTTTGAAACCTAAAAGTTTAACGTCCAGAAACTTATTTTCTGGCCATTTCTTGAAGAGGTTGAACACTAGAGAAACATCCCAAAACCTATTATATTTGGGTTTAGGCGGATTCCTCTGATAAATTGATCGTATGATCCAACAAATAACATGGTGTTTACCCATTGTTTGTCCATTAACCCGCGGTAGGATTATCGACAGAGCACATCTGGCAGCGTTAATAGCGCCATATCCTAGGCCTTCGTCCTCTAGGTAACGTAGGAAGAGTCCTACCTGGGATACTGTGGGAGTCATTGGCTTGACTTTCTTAAGCAGGCAATAAATACCCCATTTCTTTAAATACGTAGTATACATTTTCACCGTTCCTTTTCTCCACGCATCATCAACCAAACGCTGTTGTGTAATTTTGTCTAAGCCAAACTGTTCTAAATATTTATTTAAAAAAGGAATGCCACTAACGGAGTTGTCGACACGTTTCCGTGGCGTTCTAGTGGTCCCTGATGTTTGAGGTTTCCTCGGAATCTTGGGAAGCGAAGGCTGCTTTTGGCTGTGGCTAGTAACGTCGGTAGCCACGGTTGCGTGTGCCACTCGGGGACGATGAGTATGGCGTGTGTCCCCTCCATTTGAATCTTTCTGGCGACTTTGCTAATGATAGTAAAGGGGGGGAAAATGTAAAAGAAATGATGTCGCCACTTTAGGGAGAAGGCATCAATGTGCCAAGCATTGGGTTCCGGGTGCCACGAAACATATTTTGGAATTTTAAAGTTATTACGCGAAGCGAACAAATCGATCTGAGGTGAACCCCATGTGTGACAAATGTGTTTGAAAATGGATGGATTAAGTGACCACTCTAAGTGATCATGGAACTGGCGACTCATCTTGTCAGCTAGACAATTTTGTGTGCCTGGAATGTGATTAACAGTTAACCAGACATCAAAGGTTTGAGCCCAGTTCCAAATGAGAAGTGCCATTGCATTACATTTAATCGATTTTGTACCTCCCATATTTCTGACATAAGCCATAGCTGTGGTGTTATCCGTGAGGATACGTACATTATTTTTGGGTATTTTTACTAGACTGGTTAATCCCAAGTAAATGGCCCTTAGTTCTAGAACGTTAATATGATCGGGGAGTTCCGATTCTAGCCATCTTCCTCCCGTTGCTACATCATTTTGATGTGCTCCCCACCCTTGGAGAGACGCGTCAGTGGTAACGGTAGTGTCAGGCTCTCCCATTCTAATGGGATTGGGGGAATGGTCAAAGTGGTTTAGCCACCAATCAATGTCGGCTAGGCCGTTCTCCGAAATAAACATGGTCTTTTCAAAGTTTCCCTTTGCGCGGGCCAGCGCCAAATTTTTATCAATTTCGAGGGATTTTATGTGTGCCGCTCCGTATAGAATAGCGGGACTATACGAAACCATGACCCCGATAAGGACCGCGACCTGTCTAATCTTTGGCCTAGAAGTGTCTAACAGCTGTATCGCTGTGCGGTAAAGCTTATCTTTCTTTTGGCGTGTAAGCGAAACGGTCATAGCCGTGGTGTTCAGAATGAACCCGAGACACTTAAGCTCCTGAGTAGGAGAAAAAACTGATTTCTTGTTATGTATGAAGAAACCCAATTTGGTGAAAATTTTGCATAAATCTTTAACAGCGAGTTCACATTGCGTGAAAGATTGGCCCATAATAAAAGAATCATCTATGTATGGAAACATACAATGCCCCAATTTTGCCATGTGTGCAAAAATTGGTTTCAACAACTTAGTAAACAGACGCGGTGCGCAGGCCAAACCATTAGGTAAACATGTAAATTCAAAAAGTTGGCCATTCCAGAGAAAACGTAGGTATTTCCGATCTGTCTGGTGAATAGGAACGGTGTAGTACGCATCCCTTAAATCAACACTCGCTAGCCAACACCCTGGGGTAATTAAATCACGAGCTGTTTCTAAAGAAAACATTTTGAAATGTTTGTATTCAATGATTTCATTCAACTGAGTTAAATCTAAAATCATTCGGATTGAACCATCAGGTTTAGGAGTAGAGAAGATATTGGAAATATATTCCCCTTCAGTATGTTCAACTCTGTTGACAATGCCCTTAGACTCAAACAGTAGAACCTGGTGATCTAGCTGAGATTTTTCTAGTGAATTAAACTGATACGGAAAAGGCGCTCTCTTTTGTATAGGCAATTGTGTGAAAGGGATGTGAATGCCTTTAACAATATTCAGGACCTCTGGATTAGTGGTTAACTGTTGCCATTGATGTAAACAATTAGAAACATTCCCTGCTTGAAAAAGGCTTACTTCAGTTTGAGTTTCCTCCGTGACCATTGTAGGGTCAGGAGGCTGCACTGTTTGTGTGGAAATCTCTACTTGTTCCCTTGTTTCGGGAACTGGGGCTTGGGAACGAAATCCCTCTTGTAGCCGCGGTTGTCGTTCCAGTTTGAGGCCGGCCTGTCGCCTCGGCCCCTTCCTCGCTGGTTGAACTGGAAGGACGGTCCGCCCCTGAACGGCCTTCCTCCTCTGCGGAATCGAAAATCCGTCCTAGACTTTCTGAACCCTGCTGGGTTTTGGAAGCGACGACTCTTTGCTTCAGTGTTTTTAGCACTCTTGTAGTCGACCTCTACCTGTTTGTACAGGTAAGCTAGCTGACCCCCAAACATCTTGGATTTATCTAGCGGTTTGCTCTTGATAGGGGTAGGTCCGGAATACACGGTGTATTCCTTACCATCATGGTCCGTTACCTTGTTCGAGCGGGCAACCTCTTTTCCGGCATCTGTGGTGACCGATTTGAAAACGTTTTCAAATCTCCGATGGGTCATGTAGTTACTAGCGGCTGCTAACAAAGCTATGCCCCGGTCCATAACCCGCGCCAAAGACGAGAACTTGTTCTCTGTCTGCATCCTGTTAGCCACAGGGATAACAGACGTCAAGGCACCCAAAACTGCCTTATGGATAAGGCAGAGGGAAGTTTCATAACGACGGCGTTCGTCGGAAAGATGAATGCCGGAATCCATCTCTTTGAAAACCGAAGCAGGAATGCCCTTAACTCCTGAAATCTGCTCAGTCAACTTGTTGATGACTTCGATCGGTTTAAACGTAGTGAAATGGCTATTCACCGTTTTGCGCATCATGGTAGTGGTGCGCACTTTCTGAGCTTTCTTTTTGACAATTTTCTTGCCAGCTTTAACGCCTATTTTGGCGTAGACACCCGCTCGTTCCGTGTCGGAATCCGACTCGGTGGAAGAAGAGTCGGACGACGAGTCTGAAGAGGAGTCCTTCTTCTTCTTCTTCTTCTTCTTTTTGGACTTTTTGGAGCGCTTAGAGTTCGCTTTCTTTGTGAACTCGTCACCAGAACTGCTCACTGGGCGGCGTTTCTTGCCCCGCGCTTTCGGTTTCGGAACCTCAGGTGCCGAAAGCGTGTCCTCTTCGTCCTCAGAAAAGTCTTCCCAATCCTCATCAGGGATTTGGGAAGGATCTGGAAAGGTCTGCGCCTGGAAAAGGCGCATCTTCTCCTCCATCATCTCCGCCATTTTCGCCTCCCACCCCACTGGTTGAGGGGCGTGATCACTGTCTTGATCCGAGGCATGAGCCCCAGGATGTGGGGACGGCGGAGCCGTAGCCGGTGGAGACGAATCGTAATCCGTAGGGGGGACACCCACCGCTGCAGCGGGCGGCTTATTCCGGCGAGTGGCCATCGGGAACTGTAACGAAACCAAAGCGTTACTAACCCGGAATCATCTCAACTACACAAGTGTAAGCCAGTAAACTGGGTTGAGGAACATGGTACAGAGAACGTGTTTTGCAACGTGTCAGTACAGGCGTGAAGCTAAATTTGCCGTAGGTGTGTGGTAACGAAACCAACCAAACGGAGGGCATCGATCGTGAGATCGGCCCCTCTCTCTGTTCCGTACACTTCTCCCACCTGTGGCTACAGCGCCAACAAGTTGGAGAAAATATTACGAAACTCGGAGGTTCGCCTTAAACCGGTCAGGGGTGTTTATAAAAAACACCCAGAAGCATCCCCAACATCATCCTCTATTAGGATCCGGGAGACTTTTCTTAGGAAATGAGCAACTCGGGTTGCCATTTCTCCCTGTCTGAAAAACAGGTGTCGATAGAACTCAGTATCGGTTTCGTTTGTGCCAGCGGCACGCAATGTTCTATCCGTAAGTTAAAAAACGTACAAAGTCCAAACAGGACTGAAGAAAGTTCTGAACTTTCATAAAAAGATGCTATAGAGCATGATAAACAAAGTTATCGAAGAAAACAGTACTTACTTTTGGATAAAAGCAGTAGTAGTAGATAAATCCTGTGGAGCAACTCACAAACGTCCTCCCGTTGTGAGTTACTTATGCTAATTGCTGGACCCGGATGTGCTTCCTTCTCCCTAGCCTACGGCTAGCCAGAGGCGGCATACCGAGGTAAAATATATATATATATATATACGAGCTTAACTTAAAATAAATTTAAACGCTATTTTAATTTGCTTTAATTATAATTTCAATGAATTAATTTCTTTACACAAATATGACGAATTAATGCTACTTTTAAAGAAATGTAAAACTTAGTTAATATTTAGCGAAAAGGTAAAATCATTAATGCAACACACACTTGTGTACGTGTACTGGTGTGCGAGAATGTGTATGTGTATGTGTACACATATGAACGTTATGTGTGTATGTACATACATATGTATGTTTTGCATGTGTTTGTATACATGTGTGGATGTATGTAGGCCTATGTATGCGTGTATGTGCATTTGTATGTATATGTAATGTGTGTAAGTGTATTCATGTGTATGTGTATATGTGTGTATGTAGGCCCTATGTATGTGAACATGTACCTTACCTTCGTTATGCTCTAGATTACTGCTATATACATAATTGTTACTCCTCTGGATAATAATGCTTAACATTAATAGCACCCGATATGTACATGTGTTGATTGAGCAGATACTTATTTAATATGTACATAAAGCATGGACATTAACATAGCCGAACCTTAGTTATATTCTCATATTGTGATGTTTGTTGCTCTTGAACTGTTAATCTCCACACCACACCTTAATATGGCGACACGTTTTGCTGTCGCATTAGCTTCAAGGTTTAACATGGACTAGTGATTTACCCCTACGTGTCACTCAGGTTAGGGCAACCTCTTCAACACGCAATCAGGCACCATCTATTGCAGATGAACATGGGGAGTGTGCGACAAAAACACGGCCATAAAGTCGCTACAATTCCAATTGTCATATA
>CM059191.1:10636330-10667695 GCA_030323885.1 Branchipolynoe longqiensis
GTTCACACGAGCACTGCTTGGGCCGGAAATCGAATGCTGCGCATGAGCAAGTCCAGTGTAACCAGCGCCATTTTGGGTTTGACGATGCTGGCACCAGAGAGTGTGGGTTCGACCTAGATATGTATTTAATGAATCGTATTGGTTTGGAACGGTCAAAACTTCTGCTGGGCAGTGAAACCCTGAAAATAAATCATGAAAAAAATATCTGTGCACCTCTAGCAGGTTCATAGACCAAATTATATAATATGTGCTTTTGATCGACCGGAAAGTCAACAAAGGAAGCTCTCGACTGCGCATGCGTGTGAGGTGCTTAATCCACCTCAGTGCGTCCACACGGACAAAATTATCCGCATCACAGGAATCGATTCACGTAGACTACCTCGCTTAGGTGGTTTACATTATCCGGATCACGTGAATCGAATCAGCCCTAATCCGCCTCAGACGTCCGTTCACACGAGAAATGTGAGGCGAACTATACAAGTCGCTTTCTACGAATCGATTTACATCGTCCGTGTGAACAGGGCTTTTGACTGTACGCTGTCAAAGCGAACGATTAATTCATGTATAATTCATGTACGTGGAACTGTGCTAACCACTGATACTACAACACACATCTCTAGTCCTGTCTTAATCAAGTAACTTATTTCGATAAGATTGACAATTACCTAAGGCTAAGATTGAACAACCACCTATTTTACAATGGGTAATCTTATATCCCATAATAGGAGCAGTGGAAGGTCACCTGACTAGAATCCAGAGGGTGTGAACTGGGCCGTCTTTAAACAAACACACTGGGCCGTTTTAAAGATTATTTGAGGCTCCCACGCAAAGCAATGCACTGCAAAGCAATGCACTGCGGCCCCAACTCTCTTTCACCCCAAATCCAACATTCATTTTGCATACAAGGAGGCCCTGGTTTCACATTAACGGCACTGCTGTTTAATAAAATAGATTTTTATTTTTATTTTTCAAATTTAATTTCGGGGCTCCTAAAATCGCAGGGCCCGCAGGAAACTTCCCAGTGTGCCCATTAACGTTGCATAGTCCGATGAAAACATCAACATTTTAAAACTGAAGCAATTATCTAGATTTGATTCTACATATCCATATTGGTGCACTTATTAAACATTTGTCACCACACAGAAGGAAATAAATACTGAGGAAATTAAATAGAACCTGTTATCACAGAAGCCTATGTTGTCAGAGTTTTGGCATGCTTGCAAAATTAATTTGGCATGCTTGCACTTCAAATATCTCAAAAGCTAGCCATTTAAAATATAAATTATTTCAGGTTAAATTTAGGTAGATTATAATGATCAACCTAATATATTTATCTCAGAAAATGACAGAAGCTCAAAACCATCGGTGCACATTTAAGTAAGACGGCAATGGCTGTGAATCTTACCCAGCAACCGGGACTAGCGAAGGTGGAAGTTCAGTTCTGCTGGTGCACATATGGATACTGCTCCACATAGGTGTGATAATGGTGGCGACAAGGTGTGTGGGTAACATATTGGGGTGAACCGTAGGTGAAATGGTGGAGGTGGCAGAGGGATTCAATTATCAAATCGCTATATGGCATCTGCATGCCGCCCTCCTCTGGATAAACTGTTAATTGACAACGCCCACGTGACTTCCCAATGCTGTTAGTTCTTATCAACAGACGACGCACAAACCTTCTGTTTCCAGGATTTGGCTGGTGTTGGGTGCGGTTCATGTAACTCTTATGCAACTTAGCAATGCTTTGTTTTCAAATGCTGTCAAATTTCAAATTCAAATGCTGAAGGTCTTCAGTGTTACGAAGTATAACAAAAAGCTAGCGCATAATGGCTGATAGCTGCAACTGGGCAACATGTTTACCCATTACATTTCCCCAACTGAGTCAAATCAATGACTTACAAAATTGATACTTATCACTACCTATCCTGGCACTTATCATTAATAGGATGGGCAAAGACTGGTTCGCTCAGTATCAGGATACTCTTTGTATGTAATATTAACTCATCCACCCTTTAATTTCAATATTAAGACACTGCAAACTGCTATTTTTACTAGTCCCATTGAATGCCATTGAATGAAGCATTTTGACTTAATTGAAGGTGCTGCTACCTAGGAAAAGAATTTTTACAGAGCTTCCCGTTGCTACGGCAGGAAACTGACAAATGAGACTACTACAAACGAGCGCTACTGGTATGTGGGGAGGGCGGTAGGGAGGGGCGATAATAGGTGTATTCTCTAATCCATCTAATCTTCATTGCCTTTTGTCGAGAAGGGTCCACAGCGAGGAAAGGAGGAAAAACGGGTGACCACTGTCCCATATTGAGCATACCCTTGCAGGAATAGTTTCCCATTCTTCAAGTCCTGATATTGTATGATTTAAACAGAAGTCAATGTAGATGAATTAAAAATATACTTCAAGCACTTAATCTGTGCAAAAGATACATATATGTGTGTAACTATGTCTGAACAAGAAACTACTAAGAAAATAATGGAATCTTTCCATAATTTGAGCCAATCAGAGCTGTTCTTTTCGATTGCAAATGGCCACCCCTTATGGGGGCTGCCATTTGCAATAAAAAAAGAACACAACACATGAATGATTATGATAATTGAAATAAATATCATTTTATAGTTATAACAAAGTTAATCTTTATTGTCAAGTATTTCTGTTCTATAATCTATCAATAACGCGGAAAACTAATCTACTTCACTGAGTTCTCGCGAAGACGAGAAGAGGAAAGTCTATTCCTGGCAAGTTCAAACAGGCTCAAACGAGTTCAAATGTGGCTGGTTGTCCCGCTCCTTCCAGCGATGAATATGCTTATGCTTTTGTCAGCTTCAATCACTTGACACTAAGCCTGCAGCGTTGCACTGCCAACCTCCCACACACTTGTTGACTTTGGACACCAAGCACCAACTACAGTACCAGCTACACCCATGGTCGCCGCACACAAAGCGAAAAGTTGTCTTGAACCTCATTACTACATTGGCTGATCGGGCACGATACCGACAATGTGGTCCGAGATCCAATATAATCGGGATAAGAGGGTTCGGAAATCGGGATAAGAGGGTTCAAGAATCGGGATAAGAGGGTTCAGGGTCGGTGTGATATTTGTGGTTGGACTAGACTTACAATTGTCCCCGATCGCCGATTTGTGGGATTCAAAGCGAATTGTCGTGTACTATGAGACAAGCTTTGGGGGGGGGGCCCCCCCCCCCCCACCCCAATAGAGAAGGTATAGTTGGCTCAGTTTCAGGATAATATGACTGAGAGGGATATCGAACCTCAGTGTTGGTGATATGGTATTCCATTTTCCTGTATTCTTGAGACTCATGGACCCTCACAGCAGAGCTCCAAAGAAGAGAACCATGGAAATGAGGTGCTACCACAATATATCTCTTACAAAGACCATGTTATCAATGAGAAAGTCTGTGCTAAGATCCAACAGGCAGTTGGAGCAAATGAAGATCTCCTGATGGCCGTAAAGAGATGCGCTCTGCAGTGGTATGGTCATATTTCCCATTCATCAAGACTGGCCAAAACCATCTTGCAAGTCACAGTGAAAAGTTGGAAGAAAACAAGGTAGACAAAGGAGGAGGTGGCAAGACAACATCAGCGATCGGCCTGGAGTTTGGAAAGCCCCAGAGGACAGTGGAGAACTGGTTGCAAAATCATCTGTGGTGCCCCGACGACCCTCGTCATTAAGGGATTGATGATGATGATAATGATGATTCCAGTGGAAACAAAGCTGCTATTGGCGCTGACTGCCACGAGTTGGTATCCATCCTGATGTCGCCTCATTTGATGCTAGGATATAAACAAGCATACTTCTCAATCAAATCAAAATTAATCGCAGCTCGGAAGTTCTATCCTAGAAGGTGGTGACAAAGGAGTACATTATTTATCATCGTTTTAGGTTGGTTTGTTGGGTCGTTTGCTGCTTTTCTGATGTCATAGCTATCTATAGTGGTTGGAATGTAAACCAAAGCTACAATAGACGATTTTCACAACCAACCCGCCCTCTGATGGCAGTGGAATAAATACATGTGGGAAACAGCTCAGTCAACAACATGCTCCATGGAAAAGGTATCATAGACGATTTTCACCACCAACGCACCCTCTGATGGCAGTGGGTAGAACTAATGTGGGTAGCAGCTCACTGTGTATGTTCCGTGGGAAAGGGCAAGTTGTCAGAAATTGCAAATACATAGCAGTTGGTGAGGTAGTAAAAGATTCCGGGGACATGTTGGTTCTATTTTGGCGTGATTATGGCGGTACACTTTTCTGATTCGAGGACAGATACAATATACCTTATATTATGTGAATATCAGGTATATTGGGTATGTTAATATGGAACCTGGCGGGTTGCAAGATAACATTAAGGGTGGATTAAACTGGCGAATGTGTGTGGGTCTGGCGTACTTGTAATGCTTACTAGCTTTGGTCAGTGAGCAACTCCCACAACTCATGCGTGTCAAAAATGTGTATGAGACCCAGACACCTGCCACAAGAGGGGCATAATATGGCAGCACCATGGTATATTAACTATATATATATATGCCTATATAACCTGACACCTGTTTACCATACGCCGACCTGTGGAAGTGTTGAATAGGTTACCTCAGTGTGAATAAGGCAGGCGACTTTGATAATTGTTCCCTCAGCATCAGTACATGGAAAGTTCTGCATGTGCAGCCTCCTATAGCGTCTTACATTATCCGCCTCACACAGCCCGCCAGAATCAATATAATTACTCAATTCAATTGCAGTTCAATAATTCTATTCCGAAATAGTGCATTTGCATATAACACAATTCTAGCGCATAATGGTTGATAGCTGCAAATGGGCAACATGATTACCCATAACATACACATGCACTTTTTTTTGGTTTACTTTTGCCATTCTGGGTCAGAATATTACTTTCTTTTTTATAGCTAATTGTTTACACTCGATCACCCCAAGATGAGATTCATAATTCTTTTTTCTCATAATTTTAGGGCTGTTGATACAATCTCCCTTTAGTAACAAACCGTCTTGTGCAATGATATCTGATTTGTATGTAAATACTGGTTGACGGCATGACTTAATTTCTTTTAACTGTCTGACCAGCTGTTTATTACCTAACCTTTTCAGTTCACTGAACACTATATCATTAGCAATTGTTATTTTTGTAATGAATTAGGAAGACCAATTTACTACGATTGAAATTTCGCCTGCTTAATCAACAATTGGAACGAAAATATATTCTATATACCGGGATGCAAATTAATACTGACAAATAAATATATAGATAAAACCTTCATATTGTGTTGAAATGCTATGGGTGTTGATAAATTGCTGATATAATTGCCATTGGTGGCGCTGTTCGCTTACTGCGCATGTGTCGTTGTGAGCAGAACACCTGCACAGCGAGAAGCTATCCTTTCTGAGAGTGAGTAACCTGGGGCCATATGCAGGACGAGGTGTTAGCGAGCCAAAACCCGTTTAGAAGGGATTTCTGGTTTAGCGCCGAAAAGTCGGTATGCAGGAGGCGGTGTTACGGTAACACCGCGCGTTTAAGGTCCATGACACTAACCCTGTTTCATATGACGTTTACGGGCGGTGTTAGCGTAAGGTTGTCGCCAAATCTA
This sequence comes from Branchipolynoe longqiensis, assembly GCA_030323885.1. Classification (NCBI taxonomy): domain Eukaryota; kingdom Metazoa; phylum Annelida; class Polychaeta; order Phyllodocida; family Polynoidae; genus Branchipolynoe; species Branchipolynoe longqiensis. The sequence continues at coordinate 10,641,962 of CM059191.1, forward strand.
TTCAATGCTATCATATTTAACAGAATTAAATACGCAATAAGTGAAATTTATTCAAATTAACCCTAAATTCGAAGCAATATTAATGCTGCTGCAGCAACGGCGGCGATATTAATACTTAGATTTTCGAATCGACGGACGTAAAGTAAACAAACGGCCGCCACTGCCAGTATGGAAAGCGACGTCGATGCGGCGGTTGCGGCGATTTGTTTACATTACATTCGTCGATTCGAAAATATAACTGTTAATATCGCCGCCGTTACGGCGGCACCGTTAATATTGCTTCGAATTTAGGGTTAAATTGATCAAATTTCACTTATTGCGTATGTAATTCTGTTAAATATGACAGCATTTAATATATTTAAGCCTAATATATGGGTACAGACGCAGAGGGATTTCCCAAATCTATAAATAAATGTACAATGTACATGTTACGCGCTCCTGCATACGACTTGACACACTTCCTGACGTCGGTGATAGCTAAACGGTAACAGGCTCTAACACCAAACCCCGCTAACACTGACTCCTGCATATGGCCCCAGAACAGTTAACACACTGTGGTCTCCACACACGTGGTGGGAGTAACAGCCTGAAGTGCACCATATCGTTATTAGCCTAAGCCATTTACTATATTTAGTACCATGTAATTATTTGGAATATGCTTAGAAATGAATGCAGCACAGGGTTATGATTTGCTACATTCATTGATTAAGCAGGGGAAATTTCGGTCATGAACAATGGGTCTTCCCCATCCCACTATTTCTGTTTCGAAAATTGAATTCCTTCATCGAACTATGCAACTTTAGCCATTTATTGTTGCATAGAATGGGTACTAAGTCAATTTAATAGAACTTGTCATTCCCCAAGCATATGATATGACCTTGGATGTTGCTAGGTCGTAAGACTCCAACAAACAATCAAACGAAGGCTATTATGACCAGCATTTCGACGTGCACACCTACAATTAATTTGACATGTTTTTCCTACAAGTATCTCCAGAGTAGACCATTTATAGTTAAAGTTAGCCCAATCTAAAATAAGGTAGATAATAGCAATAAACTTAACAATAATATATTTATTTGTTAAAATTGGGCAGAATATTATCCCCATTGGATTATGCAACTTAAAGTGAATTGGTGTTTTGGTGTTGCAATTGGACTTTGTTTGATTTAGGTTTAACGTTCAAGAAATACTTGAGGTCATATCAACACACATACTGACTTATGACAGTGCACACTCAGGACAGGTTTTTAGTGCTGCCCCTCTGGGATACCATGCCACCAGCACCTTTTAATTCATATGAAATAATACTATCCCATTTGAGTCATATGATATTGACAGTGACTCAACCAGCCCTACACATATCATAATCCTTACAGTACAGTAGCATACAGTACTCAGCACTACAGTATAATACTGAGTGTACAAGGTAGCCATAGGTATCAGGTTTGGTTAAACCTGGCTTGATTCAGCTGCAGGTTGACTCGTGCAGGAAGCACTTGCTGAGGTTACACTTGGGTTGCCCTGATTGAGTGACGGTCTGCACTGTCTGTTCGCATGCTCAGTAGGCACGGCTGAGGCCAACTTCACCTGCTTTAAAAAAGTAAATTTGAACGGATAGCTTCACACAATACAAAATGTAAGCTACCACACCTACCTACATGACAACTGCCGTAGAGAACAACCATCTTTAGCAAGTAGCATGTAATGCAGGCCTGAGAATTAAACATCCTCTTTCTTAATGTTGCATAAAAGCATCACATTTTCAAAAGCAAAAGCAAAACACTAAATTTGAACCCGACTAAGTGTGGTCATCATCAGGAGGTGTGTGGTTATAGGTGTACAGGAAGTTTGAAGTATAGGACCTATTGTGAAGGGTGGGACTGGGAGTGGTACCAACCACTACATCAGTTATAGGTGTACAGGAAGTTTGAAGTATAGGACCTCTTGTGAAGGATAGGCCTGGGAGTGGTACCAACCACTACATCAGTTATAGGTGTACAGGAAGTTTGAAGTATAGGACCTATTGAGAAAGATGGGGCTGGGAGTGGAACCAACCACTACATCAGTTATAGGTGAACAGGAAGTTTGAAGTATATGACCTACAGTGAAGGATGGGGCTGGGAGTGGTACCAACCACTACATCAGGTATAGGTGTACAGGAAGTTTGAAATATAGGACCTACAGTGAAGGATGGGGCTGGGAGTGGTACCAACCACTACATCAGCTATAGGTGTACAGGAAGTTTGAAGTATAGGACCTACAGTGAAGGATAGGACTGGGAGTGGTACCAACCACTACATCAGTTATAGGTGTAGAGGATGTTTGAAGTATAGGACCTACAGTGAAGGATGGGGCTGGGAGTGGTACCAACCACTACATCAGTTATAGGTGTACAGGAAGTTTGAAATATAGGACCTACAGTGAAGGATAGGACTGGGAGTGGTACCAACCACTACATCAGTTATAGGTGTACAGGAAGTTTGAAATATAGGACCTACAGTGAAGGATAGGGCTGGGAGTGGTACCAACCACTACATCAGTTATAGGTGTATGGGATGTTTGAAATATAGGACCTACAGTGAAGGATAGGACTGGGAGTGGTACCAACCACTACATCAATTATAGGTGTACAGGAAGTTTGAAATATAGGACCTACAGTGAAGGATGGGACTGGGAGTGGTACCAACCACTACATCAGTTATAGGTGTATGGGATGTTTGAAATATAGGACCTACAGTGAAGGATAGGACTGGGAGTGGTACCAACCACTACATCAATTATAGGTGTACAGGATGTTTGAAGTATAGGAACTACAGTGAAGGATGGGGCTGGGAGTGGTACCAACCACTACATCAGTTATAGGTGTACAGGAAGTTTTAAGTATAGGACCTACAGTGAAGGATAGGACTGGGAGTGGTACCAACCACTACATCAGTTATAGGTGTACAGGAAGTTTGAAGTATAGGACCTACAGTGAAGGATGGGACTGGGAGTGGTACCAACCACTACATCAGTTATAGGTGTACAGGAAGTTTGAAGTATAGGACCTACAGTGAAGGATAGGACTGGGAGTGGTACCAACCACTACATCAGTTATAGGTGTACAGGAAGTTTGAAGTATAGGACCTACAGTGAAGGATGGGACTGGGAGTGGTACCAACCACTACATCAGTTATAGGTGTACAGGAAGTTTGAAGTATAGGACCTATTGTGAAGGATGGGACTGGGAGTGGTACCAACCACTACATCAGTTATAGGTGTACAGGAAGTTTGAAGTATAGGACCTATTGTGAAGGATGGGGCTGGGAGTGGTACCAACCACTACATCAGTTATAGGTGTACAGGAAGTTTGAAGTATAGGACCTATTGTGAAGGATGGGCCTGGGAGTGGTACCAACCACTACATCAGTTATAGGTGTACAGGAAGTTTGAAGTATAGGACCTACAGTGAAGGATGGGGCTGGGAGTGGTACCAACCACTACATCAGTTATAGGTGTACAGGAAGTTTGAAGTATAGGACCTACAGTGAAGGATGGGACTGGGAATGGTACCAACCACTACATCAGTTTTAGGTGTACAGGAAGTTTGAAGTATAGGACCTATTGAGAAGGATGGGACTGGGAGTGGTACCAACCACTACATCAGTTATAGGTGTACAGGAAGTTTGAAGTCTAGGACCTATTGTGAAGGATGGGGCTGGGAGTGGTACCAACCACTACATCAGTGATAGGTGTACAGGAAGTTTGAAGTATAGGACCTATTGTGAAGGATAGGCCTGGGAGTGGTACCAACCACTACATCAGTTATTGGTGTACAGGAAGTTTGAAGTATAGGACCTACAGTGAAGGATGGGACTGGGAGTGGTACCAACCACTACATCAGTTATAGGTGTACAGGAAGTTTGAAATATAGAACCTACAGTGAAGGATAGGGCTGGGAATGGTACCAACCACTACATCAGTTACAGGTGTACAGGAAGTTTGAAGCATAGGACCTATTGTGAAGGATAGGACTGGGAGTAGTACCAACCACTACATCAGGTATAGGTGTACAGGAAGTTTGAAGTATAGGACCTATTGTGAAGGATGGGGTTAGGAGTGGTACCAACCACTACATCCAGGTGTATAGGTTGAAGCTGAGACCTAGTATGTTGGGTCGTAGCTACAGTAACATTCTGCCTCCTCACAAACACAGACACCTGACACTTACACTTCTAATAGTACTAATATCACCCTACAATCTCTGGATTCACCAACCAAGTAGCAACATGTTACTGTTAGCCACGGGCACGGCTATCTGACCGATACTTAGAAAAAACAAACCAGGACAACTAATATAAAGAAGATAGCATCTACATCATCACAAGTTATTTCTGTAGTTTTATAATCAACACCATATGTAATATTATACTTTCGGGGTCACAGCTAGATAAAAAATTAGTTTCTGTGTCATTTTCTTTCGGAAATAAAATATAGTTCGGTATTTTCTGCAAGTGAATGGACAATAATGGCAAGTAAATAGCTAATTGAATTACTACACAATTTATATTGCTAAATCGTATAGTCCTGGGCCTATATGTATGTGTCCGGGTTAGCGGTGCAAAGCTTGTTTTCGGCGGGTTTACCGGGTTAGCGGCGAAAACTGCATATGTATGTGTCGGGGTTAAACTAACTCGACGAGTGTAAAGTCGCCTGCACTAACCTCAAGCGAAAGGAGGGTTAAAGGTCGGGTTAGGCCCCGACTCGGCCCAAATCTATTCAATGCGACCATATTTAACAGAATTAGATACGCAATAAGTGAAATTTATTCAAATTAACCATAAAATCAAACCGTTATTAATGCTGCCGCCACATTGGCGGCGTTATTCATATTGTCGAATCGACGAATGTAAAGTAAACAAATCGCCGCCGCCACAGCGACATCGATATCCATACTGTCCAACATCAACTAAACATGGCCGCCGCCGCCGTCACCGCCGAATCGGCGGGAATATATTATGCCCAAATCTATTCAATGCGATCATATTTAACAGAATTACGTACGTAATAAGTAAAATTTTATGAATTTAACCCTAAATTTGAACCGTTATTAACGCTGCCGCCGCATTGGCGGAGATATTAATAGTGTCGAATCGACGAATGTAAATACGCACACAGGGGTTCCCCAAATCTATAAATAACTGAAACGTTAGCTAACCCGCGCGCGCTTTGGACCCATACATCCCCCGTGACACATTTGGAACACCGGGGTTAGATAACCCGGCACCCTCCTTTAACCCCGGTGCGGTTAAAAAGTGGCACATACATATGGGCCCAGGGTCTTATCAGAAATCATTCATACAGGTTGCGTAGTAATGTGATGGAGGGTGGGTGGGGTCAGGAAATTGGGGGAGAAAAGGCAAGAGGAGTATGTTATCCTGGCAGGCCGGAGGACCATTATAGCCATTAAAACAGCTTTCAGTCGGGCAGGATCCCAGTTGCTAGAAATCACTAAAGTCACTTACACTTACAGACATACTAGAAATTACCCTAACCATGTGCTGGTGTTGCAGCCACAACGTTTGGTGGTGTTTGGTGGAGGGTATGTGTGGAGGAGGTGGGTTTGGGGGTTCTAAGTCAAAATATTGGTCTAACTACACATAGAACATCCATGAAACAGCAGTAAACTACAAGAAAGTAGAATAGAAGTACCAACTAAACCAGCACCTTTAAGAAAAGCAGAGTCTTCCATTTATTGGCAGCCTAATGAATGCATTAATGTGTGCTAAGTTCCTCTCAACAAATTTGACATCTGCATTTACACCCAGAAAAGTCTAGATTTAGGTTTATTAATAAGTTACTGTGATAGTCTATTTCTCTTATTTTATTCATGTTTTCGTTATTCATGACGGTAGATAATGAGTAGAGTCCAGCAGTAACTGCATGCAAGCCTCTGAAGCAAGTTGTTGACAAAACTGACATTCTCTGCATTTAGGTATAGACGTTTCTAGAACTAGAAACATGTAGATTTAAAGCTGGATAATGGCTAGCGTTACTAATTTAGGTACCAGTTATTAGCTATGTTTATATTTCGGATCAAGAAGTCAGGAGAACACCCGACAGTGATGGTCACTTTCTTATTTTTGTCATTTGTTGTTGTTGTTATGCACAGTTGCGTTCAATAATCATTGCATTAAAGGCCCTGTCACATTACGGCGTATGGCGGGAGCGTATTGAAAACCTACGTAGGTCCTGCGCGTGCCGGCCTATGATGACATTTGGTGACCGTTCGGGTGGTTTTGAGCGTATGTGGAACCTACGAGGAGCATACGAGGAGCGTATGGGAGCGTATGGGAGCGTGCTGTGACATTTTTTGACAGTATGGGCCATCGCCCTCATAGGTCGAGTTTTTTTGAGCATGCACAAAAAAATTTGGACGGACGGATTTATGAAGGCGTATGGCGGCGTATGCCTCATACGCTTCACATAAGCCGGCATCTGGCGGCATCTGGCGGCGTATGAGTAGCGTATGAGTAGCGTATACGGCGTATGCCGACGTATATGACGTAACGCGCCTACGCCGCCATACGCTCCCGCAAAAAACCCTAATGTGACAGCCCCTTAAATAGTAAGTGTATACAAACTTAGTACTTGCTCCTTGAGTTTCCCCGCAGCGCTTTTCTTCGGACTGTGCGGCTTTAATGGAACCTCGGCTTCTGAGAAGGAGTAAGTTCCATCAAACTAACTCTCTGTCGGTTTTTTGACAACGGACCACTTTTATAACAAAATAAAGGTTACGGTGTGCAGTGTTGCGGCATCCAAGGCACCGCAGCTGGAACCCACTAAAACGTCAAAAAAGAGGCTGGGTTAGCTGAACGCCTGACCTGATAGCAACATAAAATACATTTTGACCTATTTTATGCAAACTTATCAGGGTGGCCAAGTGAGTACGACAAGGCGTGGGTCAAATACCTGGCTGAGTCCAATCAAAGACTTTCATGATTCATTCTTGTTGCTACCTTGCATGGCGCTTGGCGTTACTAGTAATGTAGTGTAGGCCAAGGATTGGTTAGTTCATTATCAAGATAATGTGATTGAGTCGAATATTGGGTCATGGTGCTGTCAGCATTGTATCTTGGTGGGCCAACACTATAAAGTCACCCTGTGTGTCCGCACTGTAAACAAAATATTGTTGCCTGTCCTGATGGGACCTTAGATTTAATCTTAGAAAAACCTCCAAGAAAACATTAATTTCCAGCGGAACCTATTGGTTGTGTATGACGTGAGTCAGATGGGTATCAAGGGAGTTGTTTGCTTGGGCGGGGCCCTTTTGCTTTTTCGCTGTCTCGCTTTCTTTTTGCTGCAGAACTCACCTTTCCCCGCCCCTTTCCCCTGAACCCCCAGCTCCTGGATACGAGTGCACTGCTACTGCTGGACCGGAGTGATCCGGGGCCGCTCCAACAATTCTTCATTTAATTGTTGTAAAGAGATCCATGCTTCTACAACTGTCCCACCTGAAGTTTAATCTTCAATCCAAAGATTGGACCAATTTTATCGGTGCCTTTCTATATTGCTGCAGTTCTGCAGCCAGTAACCATTGTAAGGTTACGAACCCCCCGTCAAGTTCAAGTTCCCTCCTATAGTGGTTCCCTAGGTCAACAATGTATATTCATGAATATATAATTACAAGACTGCATATAATATTACCGTTTGCCTAGCCCTTTATTTGACAGACAACAAGGAATGATATTATGGGCTGTAACTTTTGTAAACAGAGGGGAACATGCCTAGAGTGGCGCTCAAACACATCCTTTTGACATTCCAGGGATATTATCTTAACCAGTTTTCTCTCTAGTTTATAGTGCTGCCCCACTGGGAGATCAGGCTGCCAGCACCATGACTTTATATCTCAGTCACATTATCGTGATACTGCATGGACCAGTCCTTGTCCTATCCTATTAATGCCGAGCACCAGTCTAAGTATTGACAAGTATCAAATTTATAAGTCATTGATTTGACTTGGCTAGGATTCGAACTACTGACCTTCCGCACGGGAATCCTGCGCTTTATCGATTCGGCTAAAGATGAATGGTGGAATAAGAAGTGTGAACTAGTGGAACAACTTGAGTCTCAACATCGTTCAAGAGAGATGCACAAGAAAGTGAAAGAGATAACAGGTCAAGGATACAGACAGAGAAGCAGTAAATGTATCAAGAACAAAGACGGCAAAATGCTCTTTGAAGAAGATGAAATAAAGTCCAGATGGGAAGAATATGTAAACGAACTATACAATGATGACAGAGGGAACCCACCCACAATTGAGAAAGAAGATGGGAATATTATATTAGTATCAGAGGTTGAGAAGGCTATCAATGATCTAAAGTCAGGTAAGGCTCCTGGAAGTGACCAGATAACATCAGAAATGATAAAAGGACTAGATAAAGTGGGGATTCAAATCATTCATAAGCTAGTAACTGACATCTATGAGACTGGATTTATACCATTGAATATGAATGAATCCATATTTGTACGACTCCCAAAGAAGCTAAAACCAACATTGTGTACTGAGTACAGAACACTAAGCCTGATGAGTCATATGTTGAAGATGATCCTGAAAATAATTTTACTGAGAAACAGACAGAAAATTGAAGAACAAATCAGTAACGTACAAAGTGGGTTTATATCTGGAAGAGGTACACGTGAAGGGATTTTCAATATGAGAATGATTTGTGAACGTTATTGTGAAGTGAACCAGGATGTTTATGCCTGCTTTATTGACTATGAGAAGGCCTTCGACCGAGTCAATCATGAACTGTTAATCAAATGTTTACAAGATATTGGTGTCAATGGCAAAGACATTAAACTAATTGTGAACTTATACTGGACACAACGTGCATTTATAAAAATGGAGCAGGGCCTATCGGATGAAGTTATGATTAAACGAGGAGTTCGACAGGGGTGTGTATTGTCACCATGTCTATTTAACCTGTACACAGAGATGATTTTCAGACACATTGAAGATTGCAAGGGAGTGACAATAGGTGGCATGAACGTCAACAATCTTAGATATGCCGATGACAGTGTAATACTAGCAGACAGTGAGAAAAACCTACAAGATATAGTGAATAGAATCAATAAAGCTGGAATACTATTCAACATGAAGATGAATGCCAGGAAGACCAAAACAATGGTTATAAGTAAAAAGACAGATAAACCAAATGTCAATATAACCATAGATGGCACAAACATAGAACAAGTATCCGAATTCATATATCTCGGACAAAAGATTACAAATGATGGGAGATGTGAGGAAGAAATTAAAAGAAGGATAACAATAGCCCGAACAACATTCTCCAAAATGTATAGAGTGTTAACATCAAGTAAGATATTAATACAAACAAGGAAGCGTATTCTTCAGTGTTATGTGTGGTCTACTCTAATGTATGGGGCAGAGACATGGACAATCTCTAAGAAAATGTACAAACGTTTAGCAGCATTTGAGATGTGGACTTATCGAAGGATGATGAAAATATCATGGACAAAGAAGATCACCAACAAAGAAGTTCTCAGAAAAATTAAAAATAAGAAAAGCTTGTTTGCCACTATACAGACAAAGAAACTTATTTATTTTGGCCACATCATTCGTCAGAGTTCAATATACCGTACATTGTTGGAAGGGAAGGTGAATGGCAGCAGAGGGAGAGGGAGACCAAGAACATCATGGTTTACAAATATTTCACAGTGGACAGGCTTGAATTATTCACAGTCTATCAGAACAGCACAACATCGGGACAAGTGGAGAACCATTGCATCCAACCCTCGACTAGAGGATGGAACTATTGATTGATTGATCGATTCGGCCACCACGTCCGATCTAGTGGGTTAGTGGTTAGTAATAGTAGTTAAGTAGAGCTATGTCTATAGCTGAATTCTAATTTGCATTTGGTTATGATATTTGGCCTCTGATGTTGTTTGGGTGGTGAGGAATGACTATTCTTGAGGTATTGCACAGATGCAGCAAATCCACGTGGTTTTATCTTGGCCAGGCTGCTATTTGACACAGTGTATTGGCCTAACCTGGGGCCATATGCAGGAGTCAGTGTTATTGAGCCAAAACGCGTTTAGAGGGGATTTCTGGTTTAGCGCCGAAAAGTCGGTATGCACGAGTCAGTGATAGGCCTAACACCGCGCGTTTAAGGTCCGCGACACTAACCCCGTTTCATATGACGTTTAAGGGCTGTGTTAGCGTAAGGTTGTGGCCAAATCTATTCAATGCTATCATATTTAACAGAATTACATATGCAATAAGTGAAATTTCATTAAATTAACCCTAAATCCGAAGCAATATTAATGCTGCCGCCGCATGAGCGGCGATGTTAATATTGTCAAATCGAATCGACGAACATAAAGTAAACAAATCGCCGGCGCCGCCAGTATGGAAAGCGACGTCGATGCGGCGGCTGCGGCGATTTGTTTACTTTACATTCGTCGATTCGAACATATAAATATTAATATCGCCGCCGTTACGGCGGCAGCGTTAATATTGCTCCGAATTTAGGGTTAATTTCATCAGATGTCACTTATTGCGTATCTAATTCTGTTAAATATGACAGCATTGAATAGATTTAGGCCTAATACACTCGCTCTACCTGCTATGGAAAACGGCAGCTGCGGCGATTTGTTTACTTTACATTCGTCGATTCGAACATATAAATATTAATATCGCCGCCGTTACGGCGGCAGCGTTAATATTGCTTCGAATTCAGGGTTAATTTCCTCAAATTTCACATATTACGTATTTAATTCTGTTAAATATGATCGCATTTAATATATTTAAGCCTAATATATCGCTACAGATGCAGAGGGATTTCCCAAATCTATAAATAAATTCACGTTTAGCTATAATGAAAGTGTTACGCGCTCCTGCATACGACTTGACACAGTTCGCGACGTCGGCGATAGCTACCCGGTAATAGGATCTAACACCAAACCCCGCTAACACTGACTCCTGCATATGGCCCCTGGTGTTTGATATAAAACTACCAGCAATAGTTTCAGATGTGTCCTCCCAGGGCTGGCTGCAATGTCCTCCAGATCTACTTTGATTTTGTCGCTCCGCAATAGTTGACAAACTCCCAACATGTGCTGACTGGCTTTTGCATCTTCGAGCTTGATCTTCTGTTAAAACTGCCTCTCAATTCCATTTGCTGAATGTTATATTGTTGCTATGTTAGACTTTTAACACTAACTGACGTCTGTTGTTATGACATACACAGTAAACGTTAGAAATTTCATCCTATTTTTAATGTCTGAGCGAAAGTCTTTGATGAGAACCACATGTGGCCCCAGAAAGCCCCGGATGCAGACGGAGTTTGCAGCAGGAGTTCACTAGCAAATCACTAACCTCTATAACTAACTAGTTGGATCGTTGGTTGTTGGAATTTTACGTCCTGGCAACATCTAAAATCATATCAGGGCGGGTACCGCCTTGTGACAGTACATACTCATGGTGATTTTATAGTGCTGCCCCACTGGGAAATCAGTCCACTGCCACCATGACCCGATAACCCACCCAGTCACATTATCCTGACACTGAGCTAACCAGTGCTTGCCCTATCCTATTACTGCCGAGTGCCAGGCTAGGAAGTAACATGTATCAATTTTATAAGTCATTGGTTTGACTCAACCAGGAATCAAACTCCCGATCTCCCGCACACGAGGCCCATGCTCTACTGATTGATAACACATTCTCTAGATTGATTGATTGGTGGTTGCTTTACACCGTGTTGGCAGCATAGGCCATATTCACGGCGAGAAATGTTTGTTTTTTGTTCAAACCATCGCTTTTACATGTAAAGGCAGACAATCAATTATGTGCCAATAGACACTCATTATATTAAAAAGCTCACCATCATATATTTGTGTCCAAGGGAAACAAATTCCCATAGAAAAATAAAAGTTTTATTAATAATTGATAGGATTTATTTAGTAAACTATATGAGGTGGTGCAGTCCAGCTGCCTTCAAAAAGGCTAAAATGTTTTCTTGTTTTACTTGAGTAAAAAGGTCATGCAAACTGCCTGCAGTGTAAAATTGTTGGCGCAGGGCCAAAAAATCAACACAACTTAGTCAAATGTGTTTGAGTGTCAGAGGAGACTGACACCCAATACATTCAGGGGGAGGCTCCCCCTTGAGCAGAAAAGCATGTGTAAGCCACGAGTGGCCAATACGGCAGCAGCTAAGGACCACTTGGTCCTGCCGACCTCCCCCATGAGTCTGTGGTGGTTTTCCCACAGATTGTTCAATTTCTTTAAGTTTATTAATGTTTTCATCCACCTCATGTTGCCATTTGGATTTTATGTGGGTCGCTAATAGTGGTTTCAGATCAGAGTGAGGGATCAGACATGGTTCAAGATCACAGTTCAGGGCCTTCTTTGCAGCCCGATCAGCTCGTTCATTTCCTTGTATGCTGGCATGGCCAGGCACCCAGCACAGGTGGATGTCATACCTATCCGTTGTCAGTTGGTCCATTTGATAAATGACCATTGCTAGAATAGGGTGATTCGTTTTCAGTCCAGCAACAGCCAGGAGGCAGGAGAACGAATCACTGTATATAACATATTATGTTATATATGTATTAGTTGGTTGGATACCTCGATACACTCAAACGCGAGAAGGAGTGCTCGGGCTTCCACAATGAAAATCGAGCTCTGATCAGGCAAGCGTACTCCAAACTTTTTTCGTCGGCAGACTGCCGCAGCAGCTACACGGCTTTGGTCTTTCGAACCATCAGTGTATATGGAGAGGTGGTCTGCAAACTGGCCTTGAATCTCTGCATGCAGTCCTTGGTATTCGAGTGGATGTGTCCCAGACTTCCTCAGTTCCATGAGTCGGAGGATATCCGACGGCTTCCTCAATGACCAAGGGGTATGTTCTGGGACTTTGGCATGCTCTATCACATCCAAATCCACGCCTAAGACCTCCAAACGAGGTTTCATTCGGAGCCTCAGTGGCCGGATGTAATTCTCTATGGTGGTATCCATCTCGAGTGGCCTGTCTGGTTCGGTAAAACTGATATCGGACTGGCTGTGTGATATCGCTCTTTAGGTTTCTGATTATTTATTTCCATGTTATATTACTCAAAACGACTAGATTTTAATGATTCCTTTATCACAATAATAATCTTTTATCTATCACATAATACCGGGTATTAAGTATCGATCAGTAATAATCGAGATTTAGTTATACTAATCAAACCAGGGACTCCTGGTATCAAATAACGACACCTCAGTCACCAGAAGGAATACAAAGCTGAGAGTGGAATCAAAATGGAGCTTAGTACCCAAGGAATGTGAATGCATACATAACTCATTTGGTACAAAATGCTATTAATACCCGATTTGAGGGTCAGATATGAAGTTTTAATTCCTCGGGCCTGTAATACGTTTATTGATCTCGGCTAAATCTCGGTCTATCCTCAAGACAGAAATTATTGATAAAGGAAATCAATCCATATGGATTATGACTGCTACTGCACAGGTGCGTGCACTAAACCGTTGTGAGCAGAATGAACAAACAATCACTAAAGAAAAAAGAAGAAAAAACAAAGACTCAAGCCTCAAGCCCCACATTCGGCAACAACTGCTTATTATTCCTGTGTACAGTTTACAGCGACATTGACAGTGATTGGCGCTGGGACAGATTAACAATGCCACCCTGAAGGTGGATGAGCTCGCCTTAAAACGGGGCGTCCTCCATTGCCGAAAGTATTAAAAAACTAATTAGCCAATCACCGTGCAGCATCCCGGGCACGTGATGTAAAGATAACACTAAATTGTAGTCATGGGAAACTCAAACTAGGGTCCCCTCTAATCTTATTTTATTAACATTTAAATTTATATTCAGTTTCGGTCGAGTTTTGAACTGGAACAACTTTACGACTAGCAAATGATAGCCTTGAAACATGTATCTAAAGGCCCTGTCACATTACGGCGTATGGCGGGAGCGTATTGAAAACCTACGTAGGTCCTGCGCGTGCCGGCCTATGATGACATTTGGTGACCTTTTGGGTGGTTTTGAGCGTATGTGGAACCTACGAGGAGCGTACGAGGAGCGTATGGGAGCGTGCTGTGACATTTTTTGACAGTATGGGCCATACGCCCTCATAGGTCGAGTTTTTTTGAGCATGCACAAAAAATTTGGACGGACGGATTTATGAAAGCGTATGGCGGCGTATGCCTCATACGCTTCACATAAGCCGGCATCTGGCGGCGTATGAGTAGCGTATGAGTAGCGTATGCGTAGCGTATGAGTAGCGTATATGGCGTATGCCGACGTATATGACGTAACGCGCCTACGCCGCCATACGCTCCCGCAAAAAAACCCTAATGTGACAGCCCCTTAAACAAAATGCAACCTGGATCCACCTGTGATGATATGTCTATGTGCTCCTCGATCAATGGCAATCCTGTATTCTGATCATGTGATCATATTTACTAATTCAAATTTACGTCCAATCGATTTATTTTAATTAAAGATGTTCCAACCGAACAATGGACATTCCAACAGCAACGCTTGATTTTCTCAGGATGAACACCTGATATATGTCGAACTAGTCATTCACGTACACAAGCTTTATTAAAAGGTTTGGAACTATTATCTTGAACACCCAAACACCACAGAGCTGCATCCAGCCTGGCAACGCTGACACGAGCTTAGATTAACAATATGATGCCAGATACACACAGTAGAGATATACAAATTTAAAATACACGCCGTAGATAGCTATGTGTGCACCAATAGGATGTACACAGCCTAATTCCTACAGTAAGTTTACACAAAGGCACGTACCGGACGAACTATTATATATAGTGTTACCAGGTTACACCGCTTGCAGATCGGCAGGTACAATGGCTCCAAGCTGTAATTACCCACATTGTTTGTTTGTTGGCGTTTTATGTCCTAGCAACATATATGGTCATATCAGAATGGATACCAACTTCTGACAGTGTGTACTCATGGCGATTTAGATCTAGCTGCTGGCCCATGATCAGATATCACATTCGGTCACATTATGCTGATACTGAGCTAACCAGTCCTTGCCCTATCATAGTAATGCCAAGCACCAGGCTAGGTAACAACAAGTATCAATTTTGTAAGTCATTGGTTTGACTCGGCCGGGAATCGAACTCCCATCCTTCCGCACGCGAAGCCTTCGCTCTACCGATTCGGCCACAGCCTCCGGTGTTTACCCTCAGTGGCATTGCATCATGTTTCATCGTCATCATCATGCTGTCGGTCGCGATGCGACAAAGACTGCTTTCATTACTTGACTGTCGCTCTCCATTTAGCTCTCTGCTGTGAGAGTGATGTCCATGAGTCGGTCTTAATGTCTCTCAGCTTCATGTTTATATGTGCTATATAGGCAATAGCACACCACCATGCTCTTTCTAACTATATTTTTCAAACATGTCTCGAGTTTTTGCCTCTCCTTGCACGCAGAGGGCTGAACCTGAGTGTCGAGCACTGGGTACTGTAGTGGTTTGGTACACTGGTGAGTAATGGCACTCTTCCGCAATGGAACAAAAATACCACTCTGCTGCTAGAATTCGCTGAGTCATCATGGAACTCATGTCAGAAATCAATCAATCATGTACAGTTTGGAGTTCATGAGTAATTTCTAAACAGCGACAAATGCTGGTGTTATTTTCGCTCTACCTCACAAGACTGATGGTTGCTGCTGTGGAATTTTTCAAAGAAAAAGTCTCTTTCATTGACACCTGATGCATTTTATGCAATCCGTATGATTAGACTCGAAGTTCAGAAATATTGGAAGTCAATTTGTAAATATATATTGATTCATTCTATCTTCTTTGAAAGGGGAAAGAAAATGTTGAAATTAGATATCGGCATAAGTAGCACTGTTCTATGCAACTACTATACATATTTATCAATTACTTATATATAGGCAATTATAAATGAACTTATTAAAATTATTGGGGTTGGGCGTTTATCTTTCTTTGAATCGCTTTTGACCGCTGACTTCTTCAATTGTATATTTATTCACAATCAATCACAAGATTGTCTATAAGCTGCATTGTCAGATGAAAAGATCAAATTTTCAAAACCAAAACAATTATCTACATTTGATTCTACATATCTAAATTAGAAACTGGTGCCCTTATTAAACATTTGTCACCACATAGAAGGGACTACTGAGGCAATTTAATAGAACCTGTTACTGCATAAGCCTATGGTGTCAGACTTTGGACTTGCTAGCCAAAATTAATTTGGCATGTTTTCACTTCAAATATCCCAAAAGTTAGCCATTTAAAATAAAAGTTACTTCAAGCTAAAGTAAGGTACATTATGACGATCAACCTAATATATTTATCTAAAAGAAATGACAGAAACTCAAAATCATCGGACTATATAACTTTAACCACTGACAATAACATTAATAAATTGCAAAAAAACACATCCATTAAGCAAATAAAGGGAAGTAATGTTGAATGGTCTACATTCCTAATTCTTTGAATCACTGGATGGCGCTTCTGTGCCGATCCCCTCTGCTGCGCTTTGCTAAGTGCAGGCTTGTTTAGAGTCACACCACGTGGCACATCCTGCTTCTTTTTGGTAATGACCATGACCCATTTTTTCTACTTGGCAGCCATGGCCGAAATGCGGGCACCGAAGGCGGGCATTGCTCTGCGGATTCAACGTAAACTGGAGGAGGTGAGACCGGAAGCAACATGAGGTGACACCGGAAATGATGGGTTACGTCACTGAGTGACGTCACGGCGGGTGGCGGTGGCGCACCCTCCTAATTAGGTCACGGCGGGAGTTGCGTTTGACGGTGATAAGTGGGCTTGGTAATACAGAGCTGCTTACTAAAGGGGCTGTCACATTAGGGTTTTTTGCGGGAGTATGGCGGCGTAAGCGCGTTACGTCATATACGTCGGCATACGCCGTATACGCTACTCATATGCTATGCATACGCTACTCATACGCTACTCATACGCCGCCAGATGCCGGCGTATGTGAAGCATATGAGGCATACGCCGCCATACGCTTTCATAAATCCGTCCGTCCAAATTTTTTTGTGCATGCTCAAAAAAACCCGACCTATGAGGGCGTATGGCCCATACTGTCAAAAAATGTCACAGCACGCTCCCATACGCTCCCATACGCTCCTCGTACGCTCCTCGTAGGTTCCACATACGCTCAAAACCACCCGAAAGGTCACCAAATGTCATCATAGGCCGGCACGCGCAGGACCTACGTAGGTTTTCAATACGATCCCGCCATACGCCGTAATGTGACAGGGCCTTAAGAGTGCAGTGGTGATGGCAATGACCCCGTTCCCGTGTGACCTTTCGTATGTGACCTTGAAACGTATATGACCTTGGTTGTGACCACGTGAACTAGATTTTGTTACTTCATACCCCGGTGTTCAAATCATGATCCCGATCCCGATCCCAACCATGAATTCGATATCTGATCACGATTCTGATCATGATCGCCAAAATAAAACTTGTCTTCAAGATGTTAGTCGTAGGGCTACTCCAGAGAGATGGAGCGATTCACTCGACAATTTACTCGTTTGTATCCATTCTGGTGGGTTTTTTTACCACTGTCATCGTAATTTTTATTGAAAAACAAACCAGAGAAAAAAGCAAGCAGGACAAATAAGTGACTATTTCAAGCTGCATAATCAGATGAAAGCATACACTAGATAAATGTTAGCCTACATGTTCAACGTAGATACTTGTGCAACCACGAAGAGTTTGTTGCTGCACAGAAAGAATACTAAATCAGGTTAATAGAACTTGCTACTGTTGAAGCCTGGTGTCCAGCATTTTGACATGCACTCCAACATTAATTTGGGATATTTTCACTTCAAAAAGCTCCAAAATACAACTCCTAATGTTCAATAGAATATAATCATCAACTGTCAAATTGCTTAGATACTTTGTTAGTTACTTATGGTTAGTTTGTAAAGATTCATGTGTGTGTACAGACAAGCAGATTACCTACCACCTTGGGGGATGTCAGTTGACCAAAAACACCCTACCATATTTAATTGTACAATAAAGTTTTATTCAACTTGAATTCAACTAATTCATCTCACTTTCGTATTTGACGTACACATCAAAGAATACGAATCTTATTTGGCCCTTGACCAGTCACGCCGAAGAGCTTGATAAAAGAAGCAAAATGTTGCTTATTCAGAAAGTAAACCAGACAAAGATAACTATTTGGGAATCGTCTGCAACTGTCTAAAAATGGAAGACTTTCTGCTCAATGTTCTACACACACAAAAATCTGATTCACTAAATATGTATTTTTTAAATGAGAAAGAGTAAAGACAGTCGAGATGCATAACTAAATGCCCATTCTGGAGCTCAGGCAGGTACCTCGAGCAGGCTAGTGAAGGAAAAGTAGAACTACATGGATACAAGAATAGAATGGGAGGCATTATAAAAAACATTACAGACTCTTACAAGTAATGCCTGGTGTTTAATGCAAACTTGATTAAACTAATAAGAGAATAAAGGGGGGGGGGAACACCAAAGAAATGCCCCCCCCCCAAAAAAAAACCCCACATTTAAAAGGAAATCACTAGATAACACACATTCAGTGGTACATTAAGTTACCCCAAAGCACAGTGCAAAATAAAAAAATTTAAAGAACCAAATAATGTATATCTAAAAGTAGAAACACAAAGTTAGAACCTAAAAGATGTAATGAATATCAAAACTCACACATATAAATCAGAATAGCATGACTATAACAGAAAAAATAACAACATTGAATAAATTATGGTATCTGGGTGAGTGCATAATGTAATTATACCAAATTAATACTGTGAGGATGTCCAAGGTGGCCCTCATCATAGAACCACCCCACCTGTTTCTCTCCATAGGCAGATAGGGGTGTGAACTCCTAGGGACTGTACAGCTAACACACCCGACTTGTGACTTACAAATGGCACAGCGACTGAAGTGCCATATGGTAAAAGTCTCTATTCAGGTGACTGGTAATAAAACACACTAACTTAGCCTGAGCACTAAATGAATAACAAACTAAGTGAAAGAAACAACAACAACAAAAATACATAAAGAACGAAAGAAAGAAAAAATAAATAAGGAAAGAAAATATAATAATGAGTATGTTAGCAAGTATCGAAAACAGACTAGGCAGGGGGTTGCACATAGCACAATTAAACTGTCAAAGGCTTACCAGCAAAATTGACTTAATTAAGCTACACATAAATTATGATAAATTTGATGTATTAACTTGATGAGAAACGTGGCTCAGTAGAAATCACAAGAAGCAGGCATGCAACCTGGAGGGGTATGAACTATTCAGATTAGATAGAGAATCTACAGCAGAGGATGGAAATGTCAAACGAGGAGGGGGTGTGGACATATATGTAAATAGCAAGCACCAGGTTATAGAAAACAGACTGAGTGAATACAACACCTCAAACAGTGACATAGAAATTATGTGGGTACTAATTGAAATAGCAAACAAATCAACATAGCGGTAGCCCCAGTATATAGGTCACCAAGGGGTAATGTAAATAAATTTGTAGACCACCTAGAAGAGGCAATTGGAAAAATCACAAGAAACAAGAATATAGATGTTTTTATCCTGGGAGATATGAATATAGACTATAGTAAAACAAAAAAGGATCAAGAGCAAATGAAATCATTAGCAAAGCAAATAGGCCTATAGCAACTGATAGAAGAAAAGACAAGACTGGCAGACACTAGATCTACTCTCAACCTAATTTTGACAAGTAGTGTACATATCAAGAAAAAGGGCACTAGACCATGGGGGATAAGTGACCAGTCTATGTAACTAGAAAAAAAATCACAGTGAAGCACAAGATCAAAGTAAAACTAGGGAGGTCCCACAAGGCCGATGATGTCTTTGAATTCACACAGCAGATGCAGGGAACAGATCAGACAAATGTATTGGACTCTAGGGACCCAAATCAGAAATGGGACAATGTTTTAGGTAGGATTCAAGAATTAATGGATAAAATGTGTTCAATTAAGACAATCAAGATGAGAGACAACCAGGACCCATGGTTAAGTGAGGAAATAATAGATAATATCAAATTGAAGAGGAAACTTGGAAAGAAGGCTAGACTCACAAATAAGATATATGACATCAATAACTACCAAACTGCGAAAAGAAAAACCCTAAGGCTAGTCAGGCAGGCAAATACTACAGTAAAACCTCTCTATACCGACCCCTCCACAGATCGACCACTCCCCTATATCGATCGCTTTATTTGGGTCCCAACAATACCGTTGTAAGGATATTCTAACTCTCTAAACCAACCACTTCCCTAAATGGACCACTTAAAGTGGGTCCCTGATCGATAAATTTAGAGAGGTTTTACTGTACTTACATTGAAGAACAAGATAACAAATGGGGTAATGACTCCAAGAAGTTCTAGAAAGATGGAGAGATGGCATTACCAGGAGATAAGGAGCAAAGCAAAATCACCATATCAAATGAGAGAGCACCAGATAGACTAAATAAACAATTCACAGAGATAGGAGCAAAGTTAGCAGAGCAATTCAGAGGAAGCTGGGAATACACAGCTGATGCAGTTGAAAATAGTACAGAGACAGCAACAGTAAGAGAGAATGAAATGATTAGACTAGTTAATAGAATAGCTCTAGGAAAGTCATCAGGAATACAGAACCTACAAGCCAGAATAATTAAAGATGCTATGCTAGCCATACCAAATGTTATATGTAACTTAATCAATTATTCATTTGATATGGGTATTTTTCCTGTGGCATGGGAGCAGGCTAGAGTGGTACCAATATACAAGGGTGGAGACAAAGGGGACATGGGCAACTACCGCCCCATATCACTCTTACCTCTGCCAGGCAAGCACATCATGAAACATCTAAATCGTGAGAAAATACTAAATGCCAAACAGGGAGGGTTCAGAAAGGGATTCTCCAAAACAAAAACTATATCCAATCTAACAAATGACATACTGAGGGATATGAATGAAGGTGAACAGACAACTCCCACATTCATAGATTTTAGCAAGGCAGTCGATACTGATAAAAGAAACTAGAAAGAATAGGAATAAGAGGAAGAACACGAGACTGGAATTACATCAGTGAGAAAAGTCAGAGAACAAAAGTAAATGGCAAAATATCAGAAAGTATACAGGTAACCTGTGGAGTCCCTCAAGGTTCAGTATTAGGCCCACTCCTCTTCATCATTTATATCAATGATCTGGAGAAGTCCTTAGAGGGAATCACATTCCAACTATATGCTGATGACACCATGATATACACAACAAGCAATAGCAGAAAAGAGAACAGATATAAGCTAAATGAGAAACTAGTAGCTTTAGATAATTGGTGTAACTCCAACAAGATTTCCATTAACCACAAGAAGTCAAAAGTCTTAGTGTTTGGCAGTGGGAAAATCAACTATGGCAATGAGGAGCCAATAAGTTTGGGAGGAAAAGTTCTTGATTATCAAACCAACTACAGATATCTAAGGATGAATCTTGATAGGAAACTAAGCTACAATGATAACATAAAAGAAGTTATCAAGAAGGTATACCACAAAATCTGGATAATAGCAAATACCAGAAAATACCTAACTACAAATATGGCTATTAAAATCGATAAAGGTATGATACTACCATACTTCAACTATGGTGATGTAGTATATATGGGGGGTAACAAAAATATGTTGGATATACTACAAAGACTACAAAATAGAGCACTTAAGATATGTCTGAAAGTGGAACATAGATACCCAACTGATGATCTCCATAGGAAAGCAGAGTCCAGACACTAAATGGCAGGAGAAAAGCACATCTCAAAATAGCAGCATTCAGGGAGACAAGGAAGTCTGGGAGGATGCAAGTAACAAAAAAGGCAATAAGAGGTAGCGATTGCCCCAGACTGATAATAAACAGAGCCAAAAACAGATCATATGAGAGTAGTATCGAGGACATGAAGGCAAGGGAATGGAATACACTGCGAGTAGAAGGCTGGCGGTTTGTGTGGTGTAGATAGGGTAATAAGAAATCACTACAGGCAAGCAAGGAAAGTAGATAAAGAGTGAAAGGTAGGAGAGTGAGACTCCCTGATTTATTGTATATATAGTTTCAAGAAACAAGATGGTGGTGAACATATGATCCAGTCTTCCAATCACTAACAGGCATTCCTCTATCCACCAATGAGGGTTCAATATCCTTGTAACCAAGGCATGCTTAGATCTGGCTTCAGTGCCCTGTTGTGTCTGGTGTGCAGTGATCCATAAATAACACTTGGAGGGGAGGGGGTATGTGAGGCGACTTCCCAAAGACTGTCCCACATGTCAAGAAGTGACCCTCTCTCAGGTCAAGAAGTGACCCTCTCTCTGTGTCTATATTGATATACAATTTCTATCTTCAATTAGTAATGGATCACCAACTCCACATATACCTTATATGCCTTTGGTTTTACATACCATTTACCATTTTATAGACAAGTTGCAATTTATTATAGTATAGTTCTCCATAGCCCATATCTCATATATCGAAAGAGTTTACAACTGGTTGCGGTGAGCTGGATCCTATACAAGCTACACACTGTGTGATTGTTGAACCCACCCTGTGTATGTATGGAAGTTTTTTTACATGTATGTATGTAATTCTAAGAATTAACTGACTTGTTGACATAAACCATTTAAGCGACTTATAATTCCAGGGGGGGGGGGCGAATGTAGTAGTCTGTAGGCCTACTGACTTCTCACAGAAACAGATAGGCATGGATAGGGTGATTGCACTAGGGAGCCTAGGTAGAGTAATGATTAGCAAGAGCTGTGGGTCCGAATCCTGCTCAATATTTCCAAATTTCATCCCCCATTGACAGTATCTACCTATCTATTTAAAATCTAGTAATAAAACAAAACAAAACCAATACAAATAGTAGACAGTATAACCCAGTTAAACCAAACTTGAAGGGACCCTAGACATTTGTTTGGATTAACGGATCATTGGTTTAACCGAGCTTTGGCTTCGACTTTGACTTGGCTTTGGCAAAAATCTAGGTGCATTATGAATGTAATATGTGGACACTTTGATTATTGTTTTTTTTTATGCGTATACAGTATAACCCCGTTAAAACCAAGCTCGGTTAAACCCAACGATCAGTTAATCCAAACTGTTTTCGGCGGCCCGGCAAAATACTACCATTTATCATATAAAAAAGTTGGTGGGGTCTCAGATGACCTTATAACCACATGAAAGTTTGGTTTAACTCTGCCTGAAGTGGCCTGGGGTCCGAAAATTCTCTTTGGATTAACCAATAATTTGGATTAACCGACTTTGGTTTCACCAACTTTTTTATATGATAAATGGTGGTATTTTGCCGGGCCGCCGAAAAATAGTTTGCATTAACCGATGGTTTGGTTTAACCGAGCTTGGTTTAACGGGGTTATACTGTACCAGCAATGCGTCCCTCTGGTAGACGAGGCAGCTTGATGGCGGCGTTCTCCTTGTTTGTTGTAGCGGTACGACGAGGAGTCAACGCTCGGCACCCCTGAAGCCATCATCGTCTGGATTAACACCGTTCTGAATGGAGAACACCCCACTTTGGTGAGTGACGCCGGTGTAAAGATTTCAAATTCCCCCCATATTCAAGTTCCCCCCCGGGAACTTGAAAACGTTTTCAAATTCCTCCCAGGGGAATCTGAAAAGGTTTTCAAATTCCCTCCCTCGTTTTAACTTTCCCTCCTCCTCCATTTTTGGGGAATTTTCTTTATTTTTGTTATTTTTTGTTATTTTTTGTAATTTTTCATGACAAATATTATAATATACAGAGAATAGCATAATGGAAAGTATTACTAGTACAATAAAACATATTTAACCACAAATGATACAAAAAGTCTCCAAGATGGTTAAGAAAAAAATATTATAGGTCTGAAATTTAAAAGTTTTTTAAAGTTTTTTAAACAATTTTAAATTCCCGGAGGGGGAATTTGAAAATAGGGGGAGGAATCTGAAAACTGTTTTTAAGTTCCCCCAAGGAATCTGAAAACGTTTTTAATTTCCCCGGAGGGAAGTTAAAAACGTTTTCAGATTCCCGGGGGGGGGGGGGGGGGGGACTTGGGAAGGGGGGAAGTTGAAATCGTTACACCGGGACTCGGGACAATCAGATGGCTGCCGGCTCCCACCACTTTGTTCTTGTTAGTGTGTGACAGTCTATTTATGTTGCCCATAGTAATTTAAGTCTAATGACTTGTTGTTCACCACTAGCCAGCAATAGTCTTGTAGTTCCCTCTTTTCTTGTTTCATTTTCAGTTAATGTGTCCAGTTCACATGCATTCTTTCTCTGTTTCTAAGCATCTTCCTACATCTAAATTGCATTAGGTATATTAGATTTAAGTTAGATTTAGCTATATTGGGTTGATTATCATTATAACTACTTGGTTTTCGTTTGAAGGAAGTTTTATTTTAAAGGCTTAACTTTGGAGGTATTTGAAGTAAAAACGTAACCAAATTAATATCGGTATGTACACCAAGATGCTGGACACAGGATTTGTTTATCCATTTTCAAGCACAGCAGCATAGCATAAGATCAACCAACTACACTAAATGTTTAGCGACTGCAACAGCTTCTAAGTTGGATATGTAGGATCAATTTGATGCTTTACTCACACTGTGCGGCTTTAAAGCCTGGTACACACCTCCCGTATACGATTCACGCGCCTAAACTCACTGCCTGACGCGACCCGACCCGACCCAACCCAATCCGATTCCCGACTAACATTGAAAACGGGGGACAATATCCCGACTGCTAAAGACTGGGGCGCTCACATATACCGTCCGTTTTGCGACTGGTCTCCGGACACCTGGTGTAATTTGCCTGAACTACACCCCTCTTCCATTCCCCTCTTCCATTCCCCCTCTTCCATTACCCCCTCTTTCATTTCCCTCTTCCATCCCCCCTCTTCCATTCCCCCTCTTCCATTCCCCCTTATTCCATTCCCCCTCTTCCATTCCCCCTCTGCCATTCCCTCCTCTTCCATTCCCTCCTCTTCCATTCCCCCCTCTTGCATTGCCCCTCTTGCATCCCCCCCTTTTGATATCCCACCCTTCCATTCCTCCTATTCGATTTCCCCCCTTTTTGATTCCCCCTGTTCCATTCCACCCACTTGCATCCCCACTCTTCCATTCCCCTCTTTCATTCCCCCTCTTCCATTCCCCCTCTTCCATTCCCACCTCTTCCATTCCCCTCTTCCATTCCCATTCCACCTCTTCCATTCCCCCTCTTCCATTCCCCCTCTTGCATTCCCCCCTCTTGCATCCCCCTCTTGCATTTCCCACCTCTTGCATTCCCCCTCTTGCATTCTCCTCTTCTCATGCATCCCCTCTTGCATTCCCCCCCTTTTGCATTCCCTACCTCCATTCCTCGTATTGATTCCCCCTTTTCAATTCCCCCTCTTCCATTCCACCCTCTTCCATTCACCCCACTTGCTTCCCCCTCTTCTTTTCCCCATCTTCCATTCCCCTACTTTCAATCTTCCTCTTTCAATTCCCTTTTCATTCCCCATTCCCCCCTCTTGCATTCCCCCTCTTGCATTCCCCAATCTTGCATTACGCCTCTTCCAATCCCCCCTCTTCCATTCCTCCTTCCATTCCCCCCTCTTGTATTTACCCTCTTCCATTCCCACTCTTCCATTCACCCCTCTTCCATTCCACCCTTCCATTCCC